>CM050404.1:36674356-36791573 GCA_027580255.1 Therioaphis trifolii | reverse complement strand
GTACCTAGTGTTCTTTAAGCGTGTCGTTTATTTTTTCGAGCATGTTAGTTATGTCTTCTTCACTTTCTCCGACTATAGCAATATTGTCCGCAAAACGCAGCATTTGCACAAGTACCTATTCCACCAATCTTTACTACTCCAATGTTTTCTTTTCTTACTTCTTTTAAGGCTTCTTCTATATATATATAGATTAAATAAAGTAGGTGATAGATTTCACCCTTGTGTTACCCCCTTTAGCCTCCATCTGGTAGTTAATTTTTTCAGCTTTTATAACTGCGATTTCATTTATGTAAAGATCAGGTATAATTTTTCTATATTTGTAGTCTATTCCAATGTTTTCCATAATCTTAAAAAGTTTTGTCCATTTAACATTATCGAATGCCTTCTCCAGATCTAGGAAGACAATAAACAGTTGTTTGTTAGGCAATTCTAAACGATCTGTACCTATTGAAGCTAAGTATTTCTCTGAGAATATCGCTTTAATTTTTAGATGTTAATTGTTATTTTTCTACAAGACGTAGAATTCATTATTAGGTATATAATATAATTTAATATTCACTAACATACTTTACTTACGGTTCTCAAAAATGAAAATTGTTTAAAAAAATAATAACGACATTTCTCAATCTAAAGGTTATTTTATTTTGTAGTTCAATTAGCCTGTAATTCCAAAATATTAATTATGCCGAAATATTTTTTGTTTGTATTTGAAATATTATTGTGATTGGTTTGACGAATTGTAAAAATTCGAATTAAAATTACGCATTGTAGTTAGAATTAGGGTTCATTAGAACTCTTTTTACTCAAAAAGTCCGATATATTTCATAAAAGTATAGTATAGTTATCTTAAAGTTATTAAATAATTCAATTTTATCTGTAATTTAATGACAACCTAACGTACAGCAATTACTTAGATGAAACTAATAATTACAGAGTGTGGTCAACAGAGCTCCTATAGAATGTCCGAGGTGTCGGCGACAATGTTTTTAAATTCCTACCATATGTGGGAATGTAATCGAATGTCGACGATAAATTGTGTTTCTAGGTATGGAGTATGGACTTAGTCACAATAACATCGAGTAATAATGACGCAAACTTAGGTATCACTTCTATGAATTGTAAAAGCTCTTATAATTTCTTTGTATTGAATCGCTTGGGTAAAGAATACTGTTGGTATTTTGTTCTACTACATAATATTACATAGCAACACAGCATAATTGCAAATATTAAGTACCAACCAAATGAAATTAACAAAAATATGTAGGTACTTTGTCCCGTAGGGCGTAGGGTATTATTTGCTCTTCGGACAAGTTAATGGACATGGGTGTACAGAATTTTAAAGAAATGAAATGTCATATCTTTAGTTGAACCATTCTTATCAAAGCTTCAGAATTAAAATATATCGTTTGGATGATACAATTTCTTTTAATAAATATTTAAAGTGTAAAATTGACGTAAAACCAGTTTATTACTTAAAAATTATAAAATAATCGTTGTTGACAGCTGCCGCAAATAAACATGAAGCAGCACATGTCGGCCGTGATTTTATGTGATTTTCTTTAAAAATGCATTTGCGCGTTCCAATAATATGGATTACTGAGTGGTTTTAGTGCAAAAACACCTATTTACAAAATTGTAGAGGATGTTCAAATCTAAATACATTAGAAGCCCGATTTTTAATATCTTTAAAACTGCGTGAAATACACCATGTTTAATTACGCTCTTTTTATCTTTTTTTCGATAGATTTTTCTAGGACTTGAAATTCAAATTTCAAAAATCCGGCTTCTTACGTAACTAGATTTGAATGTCTTCTACAATTTTATACATAGGTATTTTTGTGCTAAAACCACTCAGTAAGCCATATTATTGGAACGCGCAAACGTGTTTTTAAAGGAATTATTACGCTCGCGCGGCTCGGTGACACGTCCTCTTAAAGGTTTATAAAAAAAAAACAAGTCACGAATTTTTTATTTTTTTCAGTTTTGTTAGTGAAGTGTATAAGAAAGTTCGAATTAAATTTTTAAAAGTTGTTGTCGAATATTAAAAATATACCGTTACCGTTTTTAAATTTTATAATATTTCGTCTAATTATCGGTAAGTTTTTTTTCAAAATTGTCTGGTTTTTTTTTTTTTTTTTACAAAAAAGACATTTTTTTTCATCAAAAGATTCAAAACTTATTGTTCTATCTGTATTCAAAGTTTCATTATGATTGGATGCACTAATTTCTTCAAATAAATTGTTATAGTTGAAAATGTACGTGAAAATAATTTATTACGTAAAAATCGTGTAATAATTTACTTAAACGCTAATAAAAAAAAGCCTGATTCACGATATTTGAAATTTTTTCTTAATCGTTAGAAAAGTGTATGTAATTTAAAATGAAAATTTCGAAGGTTTTATCGTATATTTAGAACTTTATTAGGAATAAACTTAAAAAAACAAGGTATTTTCAAAGTTTAATTTTCGCCCAAAATTTAACACATTTTTTTGAAACTTATTTAAGTATGCAGTAATACATCAGTAATATAATATGGCAAACATTTCAAGTTTCTGGCAACATTATTTTTGGAGTAATGATGAAATTACTAAAGTCGATTCAATGAAATTGTCGGTTACTGCGAATTTCGCCGTTTTTGGTCCATTTTGGGCTGTTTTTCCACTCGCTTGGAAAAACCTAATGAGATGAGATGAGATGAACCTTCAAATCTACTTACAATTTCCGATCTATAGAGTAGCTAGATGAAACTTTTGGACAAAGTTAATTTGAGAAAAAAGTGTCTCCAGGTAAAAAAAAAAAAAAAAAACTTCATTGTAAAACCATAAGATCCTTCGTTTCACACAGAATCTAAAAGTGCCTTCCTACGCACTTCGCCCCATGGGATACTTTTCGCTCCCCAGATAAATCAAAGATCCCCTTTAAAAAAATCCCATTCTAAAGATCCCCTTCTAAAGCCATCCCGGCTATACTGACTTTTAAAGAAATGATTCACTATTTAAAGTTGTAACAATCAAATTATCAAGAACAGTTGTTTTCAATCAATAAAATAATTCTGTGAAAAAAAATGCATGAGCAAAATTTTTGAAGACTCTTAGGTTCTGGGGTCCTGAAAATAATATTCCCGATGAAAAAACGTACCTTTCTGCCACTAGCTACAATCATGGATCAAATCCGTGACTCGAGATCACAACGAATATAATCATTCATCAGTGAAATTACTAAAATTACAATCATACATCTGTGACTAAATACTAAAATATATCTACATTGATAAATATTTAAAAAAATAATACGTTAAACCTTATCATCATTCATCACTACCTAATCAGTTATCGTTATACGTCCTTGTATCAGTATATCAATGGTACTACTTTTTTTTTTATCTTCCCATAATGTGTATGCCTTAAAAAACCGTTTTTATGATCTACTATGTAAAATATAGATTTAAATTTTCTTGTAATCACAAGAGTTGGTGATTTTCGGTGATGGTACCATCGGCATCGAACTTAGATTTAACATAATATACATATATTATATTTATTATTTATACACCTATGGCGTCAGATAACATTGCCGCATGGTGCATCTAATCTTTATTCTATGGGCACGGCGGCGGTCGTCACTTATCAGCAAGTGACAAGTGTAGCCCAAACTACTATCTAGTATCTATAGTGAGTGTTTTGGCCACGGACTACTACATACTACAGACTGTGTAGTAGTCCGTGGATTTGGCCTATAGAGTTTTATATTACTCTATGGTTTTGGCCATGCCGTACCGGATTGTTTATTGTATTTAATTGAATTTATTAGAATAAACCATAGATATATAAAAATATTTTTTAGTATTTTTATATATTTGTGGAATAAACCATTCACTTAGATTATCTATATAGATAAAAAGTTTATAGTGCTGACGATGACATTATATTTATCATAACATATTATCAATACTTCAATAGAGTATTCGGTTTTCTGGTACAATGTACAGTATAAGACCATTTGTTGGTGTATGGACGAGTAGAACGTATTCTGGTTTTAACAAAATATTCTGCTGTTAACTGCTGTTAATTGCTGTTAATTCCGTGATAACGTTCGAACACAGAGGAACCCCTGGTTTTCCTTATTCGCCCCGCCGATCCGTCCAATCTATCACTGTCTCACGCAGTGATTCCATACTCCATAGTCCATAGTGTGCCGACTGTCGACTGCCGTCTAGAGGTGGGCAAAAAACATCGAGGTTTTATCTCGATGTTTAATCGATGTTTTAAAATGTATTTGTATTTTTTCAATTACTAATTGCAGTGGATATTTTAAGGAATTTCCACTGGGCGACATTAAATAAATTTTATACATCATAATAAAAGTTAACATCTAACAGTCTAAGGAAAAAAAAATGAAATTTCAGAGTTTAATATACAAACCTGATCTACTACTAAGTACTAATATTACCATCATAATTCGCAAACATCAATATCGTCAATTTAGTGAAAAATCATCGTCGCTCAGTTATTAAACATAACATCTACTAGGCAACAAAAAGTTTTCACTGGGCGACATTTTTGTCGCCCAGTGTGTTAGTTAAAATATCCACTGACTAATTGTATTACAATTTTTTCTCGCGCCAAAAGCCAAAAGTTGTATCTACCACATATGTTAAATGTTATATTTAAAAAGCAGTCATGTCAGATTATCAGATGATCCTTTACAAATATGGAAGGATATGATATGTTGAATGTATATCCTATTTTATCGAAAATAGCTATTAAATATATTGTGCCTATTGCAACATCTATCCCTAGCGAGAGATTATTCTCTAAAGCGGGATTGACTTTGAATAAACAAAGAAATCGGTTAGGTTTAAATGTTAAAAAAATTTAAACAAATTATTGTTCTTACAATAGGTAATTAGAAGATACCCTATGGTAATTTTATATCATTATGAATACATGTCAATAAAAATAAAACATTTTTAAGAATTATATAAATAAAAATTGTATGATATATACCTTTGACTTAAAGTGTTAAAATGTTTTTTAATTTAGTATTTTCCTATTTTTTTTCTTGAAACGACAAAATAGAACGTTAAACATTATAATGAGTAATAATTATTAAAATAATTTATCTTGTATCATTGTAATATAAGATATAAGGAAATAAGGTATTTTTCATGTCCTCTAAGCTGTAATTAGGGTACTCTGAACCTGAGGTATAAATTGGTTCGCCGGCACTGAATGATTGGTAATTAAAAATTTTTTGTAGAAAACATTGAAAAAACCTCGATGTTTGTCTCGAAAATCCGATATATCGACACTATCGATGTTTATAATTTCGATGTATCGATACATCGAAACTTCGATGTTCAAACAATTTTGCCCGCCTCTACAACTTGCCGACTGGTGACTGCCGACCGAGGGCTGGGTAAGCACGGCTGTGGTAGACGTGTAGAGGTGCAGCAGCTGTAATACGCCTGTATATCTGGAAACACTGCTATCTCGACTATTTCCGCTACAGGTTTTGGCATCCTGTGCATTCGTTCCATTCGGCATCACCATAGCCCGCTCGTCATCTCCCTCCTAATCTATTTTTTCTGTTTTGTTATTTTTCGTCTCTCATCATTACATATCTAAATCTAAAGTTTTATTTTTACATCGTAGTTTGTTACTGTTACTGTAATATTGCTACCACCTGGATACGAGTGCAAGTTTCGCCGCTGTTGTCGGAGTCAGACGTTAACTGTCTCATTCATCGATTCAAGCTAATAATGCTACTCTGCTCAAAATCATTGGTAATACGCGTATTATAAATTACTGTACACACGATTCAATTAAAATAACTTTTGGTGCTGTTTGTAATCACATTTTGTTTTCCTGTGTGCTTGTACTATTAGCATTGTATAGTTCACTGCATGTGTATTTTGTCATTCACCATCTATTATTGTGTTGATTGAATTTGTTTTGTTTTTATTGCTTTTACTGCACTTATTATTTACTATTATTTTGTTTATTTGTGATATTGTAGATCACTCTACCTAGTTTATTTCAGATGTGTGTGCTTGATTGTGATAATTGTTATTAAAGTATTGTGTACCAATTGATTATGGATCTAAATGACAATCAGTCTAATATCCCTGTTCCTGATCTTCATCTTAGTGATGTCAGTAAGTATATTTTGATATTGTTGTTTATTCATTTTATGTTTAAATAATTGAATATATTATATGTATGTAAGACGTATATTATGTGGTATATTAGTCTTAGTGTTCCTCTTAAATTAGTCTTCAGAAAATGCTATGATTAATTCTACAGAACTCGAGAAAAGATTAATAAAAACTTGAATACAGTTCATCTTCAAGTGTTAAAATATATTACCATACATTTAATCACTACACATTTGGTTATGTTTTGAAGACCAATTGAAAATTGTGCTTTAGTGTCGTTTGGTTTAAGTTCTGCTTTTGCATGTTTTTGTACATCAATCTATGTGTGCTTATTGTGTGAATCTCTTATACATCTTAATTTCAGTTATTTTATGGACATTTAGATGGTGACTGTCTTTAGGTGTAGACTATTTTAAATATATTTATTGAATTTTATTTTATTTTTGATAACATTTTTACTGAAATTTTAAATTTATTCAACAAATAATTTGTTTTTTAATTAATGTTTTATTTACATTTTTATGTTATGATACAATTTTTTTCATTTCAATTTGTGCTGTTTACTTTTTTTAAGTAATGACTGATTTATAACTTAATTTACTAATTTGTTGTTTTAACCAACATGTTTTGTTTAATAAAGATACAAAATATATAGGATTATAATATTTAGGTCTACTAAAGAATATTGTTGGCAAACCATTGTTTTACAAACAATATCTACTTAAGTTTATTTGAAAAAATGTGTTTTATAGTAGTCTAAATGATTTTTTCTCTATGTTTTATATGCATGGAATTTTTTATTATCGTAATAATTTGTTCATACATTGGGTAAATTGTTGTTATGATGTCCTGAAAGTAGTCTTGAACTTTGATGTTTTATCAGTCAGCTATTGTTATCACTACTTTAGTTCTTGGTTTATTTCATTTAGCAGTATTCATTTTTCTTGTAAACATGTTAATTATTTTGCATTAATGTTTATAATATATATATATAATATAATATATATATATATATATATATATATATATATATATATATATATATATATATATATATATATATATATATATATATATATATATATATATATATATATATATAAAAAAATTGTATTTCAAATCTTTTTAATATACCAGTGTAGTATTACAAATGTATTTAAATCATGTTTATTAGTTTAAAGCTTTTACTAGAAAAAATATTTCAATGTTATTAATGTATATTATATTAATAATAATTTTAATTAATTTAGTTGATCTGATTGAAGAGCATACAAGAACAGACAACCTACAACCAATGGACAGTCCGTCAACTAGTAATGGTCGAAAACCCATGAATACTCCATACATAAAAATAACTGAACAGCCTGCTCCTAAGGCTTTAAGGTTTCGATATGAATGTGAAGGTAGATCTGCTGGAAGTATTCCTGGCGTTAATAGTACAACTGAAAATAAAACATATCCAACTATTCAAGTATGTTAATATTCTGACATAAGTGTTTATATACCCGTTTTAATCAATTTTATTTTTATTCACTATTCATATATTTTCTTAGATTATTAGGTTTTATCTCAATTATGAAGTATAAAGAGGGATAGCTCTTTAATTAACCTTTCAAAAAGAGTACTTTACTCTTAAATTATTATCAACTTCCAAAAATATTTTTTTATTTGTTAATAATTGTCTCATAAAAGTAGCCGATCGTAGTCTGAATTTACTCCTTCTCAAATCTAAAACTCCATTTTCACCTATGCTTAAGATATTTTTGATTTTTGAGATATTTACGATACTAAGCCTCCTTGTAATTCTCTACATTTTAAAATGGACATCACTTATAGAATCTCTGAATGATGCTTGTTGGTATAAATGAATGAATAATCTTGTATATATTTCAATCTGGATAGTTGTTCAAATAAGAAATATTTAAATTGTTTTAATTTTGTTTTTTTTTTTTAGAGAAATTTAATGCTTAGAATTTATGTATATGCATTATTCAAAGAGGATGTAAAAAATATCATACAATTTAAATGTATTTATCAATGTTTATTATTATCTTATGTTACAGATAGTGGGGTATAAAGGTAGAGCTGTTGTTGTAGTGTCATGTGTAACAAAAGATATACCATATCGCCCTCATCCTCATAACCTTGTGGGACGTGATAACTGCAAAAGAGGAATATGTACTATTGAAATTAATAATGAATCAATGACGGCAAGTTTTCAAAATTTAGGAATACAATGTGTGAAAAGAAAAGATATAGATGATGCTCTTAAAATGCGAGAAGAAATAAGAGTAGATCCATTTAGAAGTAAGTAAACTAATTATTTGTGTAAAAATATTATCATTGATGAGATGTTGAGGTATACTTCAGTAAAAAATAAATTAATATTATAGTTATAATTTTACTAATATTTAATTGATTGTTTCAAAATATTAAATGTTTTTTATATTAAAATGTATAAATAAAAATAAATTAATACTAAAAAACAATATATAAAATCATTAATAAATATTCAATTTTAATCACACATGCATTTTGTTTGTTTATGTAATTTATAGAAAAAATTACTTTTATTTTGTTACTGTTCATCAAAATAATTTAATTATAATCTACTTCATCTGATAATGTATTGTTTAAATTGTGTACTACTAATTGGCTGCTGAAAATTATGAATTGTAATTGTACAAATTTCTAACTATATTTTATGTGATGTGGATAATGTTTTATCATAATTATTACTATACTTTAATAAGTATGTTTAAGTCATTGTGTCATTACTATTGTGTATTGATATAACATTATTTATTAAATATAAAAATTAATGCTAGAAATATTTCCTTTGATAATGGGGTTTTATCCATAATATTAAATATTAATATTTTCATATAAAGAAATTTAGATAAAAAAGATTTTTATATATTGTTTTAGTATAATATGAGAACGATAATTTTTAAATGTTGAAACAAATAATATTTATTTTTATGATGCAAATATTTAAATATTTTCAGCTGGTTTTTCACATAAAGACAATCCAACATCAATTGATTTAAATGTGGTTCGATTATGTTTTCAAGCATTTTTGGGGGGTTCGCAAAAAGGAAAGTACAGTATCCTTGAACCTGTTGTTTCTGATCCAATTTATGATAAAAGTAAGTTTTTTTGAGTTGGAAAAATACAATAGAATTGTATAGTTATAAATGATCTAATTTATTGTTGTACAGTATTGAAAATGTATAGTAATAATATTTTTTTATTTTTATAGAAGCAATGTCTGATTTACTCATTTGTAGATTAAGTGATGCATCAGCTTCAGTTTTAGGAGGAAAAGAAATTATACTACTTTGTGAAAAAGTAACCAAAGGTAATATTAAGTTATATTTTATTTCTGAATGTATTTTATTGTTGTTTGTTTTTATAATTCAGATGATATTCAAATAAGATTTTTTGAGGAAAAAGATGGTGAGTGTATTTGGGAAGGTTATGGTGATTTTCAACCATCAGATGTTCATAAACAAGTGGCTATACATTTTAGAACACCAAGATATCAAACAACGCAGGTAAAATTTGTTAATGTTTATTTTTTACTATGTAAGTTATTTTTTAATATTTAATAAATTTAAAGCTAACATTTTTTTATGAAATTGTATGTGAATTAAATGTATTTTACCACTTCAGTCACAGATCTTATTTTTGAAGCCTATATAATTTGTTATATGAGTATTAAAATTAATAAATCCTTTTTTTATTCATAATTAAAAATTTAAATTGGTGACTAGAGTGGTGTGCATTAAACTATTTTGTAAATCATAATTTTATTTTTTGCTCTAGATTGATAATGCAGTTAATGTATGGATTCAATTAAAAAGACCCTCTGATGGCATGTGTAGTGATTCTCGTCCATTTAAGTTAACTCCGGCTGATTCAGGTATGTCCCCTCAAAAATATGATAGGCTACCAGAAAAACATTTCAATGAATACTGGGCAGATAATCAATTTGAAGAAAAAGTACCACTTAGTGTTTTTGATAGTAATAATGATAATAATGATGAAGAAATGAAAATGGAAATAGAAATTAAAGATGAACCAATAGAGGTCAATGAGGAAGTATGTTATGACATAAATAAGGAGAATAAAGAAGAAACAAGCAGTTCTTCTTCAGAGGTTATGGGTGAAGATTTGCATGGTACTTATTCTAGTCTTCAAATGGCTTTTAAAAATCCATGTTCAATACCTGAAAGATGTCAAAGTTATGAGGATGTGTCAATCATTCCTCCTCGACCTCCAAGCAGTTCTAAACCAAAGTTTGATAGTAATACAGCTCCGCCTTTACCGCCGAAAAGAATTAAAAAAAATCCTAGACCAACAAAATATCTTCCTACAGTGCAAGAAAAACCTTCAAAAATAAAATTGTTACACAAGTTACTGAGTATGCGGAAACGAAGTAAATCTATGTGTTCATCGAATAGTAGTATCAATGATTCTATGAACGACACTCCTTTGACTGAAGCGGAAAATTATGCTTTATATACTTCTGTAGCGCCACATGCAGCCATGTCAGAGTTTGACGAATCTTCTATGTATTATAGTACTGTGGAAGGGGGAACAGTAACAACTGTAAAATAATAAATAAAAAAGATGAAAGCTGACCATCTTCATTTTGCTCAGCATCATTACACAAATTGTTGAAAAACGTATCAGGGTTCTAAAATAATTGAATTTAATTATTGACTGGCTATGAATTTAATATGAAAATATTTTGCTTGTATTAACAATTTTAATTTTAATAAGTTAGATATTTAATTTAAAATATTACATAAAATAGTAAAAATAAAAATAGTCTTTAAATAATAAATTAACAAATTTTTTCTTAGCATACAAACAATTGTTATTTGATTTTTTTTTCTTAGTATTTATTTGTTCATTTTCTAATATTGTTTATGAGTATACATTTTTATATTACAGTTACATATTGTGAGCCATGATAATGTTCAAAAATATATTTTATTTTTAAGTTTATGCAATGTTTATTGATTTGTTTAGTGCGCGTTTTAGATCCAGTCGGGAAAAGAAAAAGACAGAAATTATCTAGCGAAAGTGAACTTTTGAGACAAATTCAAAGTGGCCCCCCCAGTGAGTAAACATAATATAAACGAAATTAAGCTTTAATTAAACTACCCTGGGCAATGTAAGGTGATTTTTATAAAATTGTTACTATTCGGTGCCGGTGTCAAAAAGTTAATGTCAGTTTCTTTAATTAGCATGTTATTAGTATTCATAAATTTAACGCACAGGCATTAATGTGTATTTCTGTTTAAGCCTAAATGTGTTTCTTTCCTTTTCTATAGATGTTCGAATGTATATATATATTTATAAATATATACACACATATATATATCATTTTTTTATAAATAAATTTTTAGTTTATTTAATATATAGTATATGAAAATACAAGAAGAAGAAACAACCAACAAATAAAATTGTGGAAATATTAGATTTAAGTAAGTATAAGTAGGGTTGAGTATTTTCTTGGTTGTTTTTTGTTTTTTTTTGCGTAGAATTCAATAAACTGGATGGGATATAATATATACTTGATTGTTTTATTTTTTTCAAAATATATTCCATGCTTCACAGATCCACATACAACAACTTAATATTTTATTGTTAGTGTTAATATTTTTTAATTTTTTGTAATTATGTTAAAAAAGAGTAAAAAATAAATAAAATGTTCTTAAAACAAAATTATTTGCTTGCGCCCAAATACACAAATATATTAATATATATGTTTATTCTTCTTTGAATGTAGTTAATTTTGAATCAATGAGCCTCATTGGTGTTATTCAAGTTTCTTTTCAGATTTGCTATACAATTTTTTGATTTTTTTTTATTACAAATATTTTTTTAATCTGAATTATCAATTGTCTTTTGTCAAGTTATAAACTAAGTCCAAATAAAAATGTTTTATACTTGATTGTTTGATATATTTGTTATTCCATCCTGTGTGAATTAAACAACTTTCTAAACATATTTACTTGAATAAAGATACCTTTTAAAAAATATTTTTTTGTTTGTAGAATTTATTATTGTGGTTTTTGGTATATGAACTATTGTTGCTTTTTATGTTTTAACATGCATGCGTTTGATTTATTTATTTCAAAAAAAGTAATATTACTATTTCCTACTATCATTATTGTATTATTTTAGCTCATACAGTGCAGTCAACAAGTTTTATTGACGGAATGGTTATTGATCGCCAATATGCTGGTCCAGTATTCAAAGAGGAACCAGGTGAAGAATAAAAATTTAAAGTTATTTTATATTTATTGATGTTAATATTATTTTTTATTTTATAGAAAGTAGTCCTGAATCTTATTTATATTCACTACCAAATCCTCATATTCTTGGTCAACCTTCGCCTTTGTATCATTCAAGAACTCCTTCACCTCTTGAATATCATCAATTCCCAAATGTAAATTCTAATAATTTGTATGGGCAGACTTCATTACCACAAATTAGTGTTCGACAACATACAGGTAAATTTGTTTTGTTTTGTAAGGGTATCATAATAAAACACTATATATAACTATATAGAATAGTTTTAAAAAATATAATTGATACCATCATAATATAAAAATATTAAGTAATATTGTTTTATTGCACTCCTTATTGGTCTAATTATTTAAAACAAAACATTTTAATACCATTAAAAAGGAGCCTATTCCAAAAAAGGTTAGAATTCCTACTAATTATAACATGCTTTTATTTATTTATTTTTTTGTTAATGGAGGAATAATTAATTTTATATTGCTTCATTCCTTTGTAGTATATTCAACTTGGTGTACAATATATTTTTTTATAAGTATTTGTTTCAAAAATGAAAATTCTGTGTTTCTTTATTAAAAAAAAAATTGACTACCAAAATATTTAGGAAAATTAATCTGTAATATCTCTGTGTATAAAATAAATATTCGCTTCATAAGCTATTAAGCAAATCTTTTTATTTTCATATGTAACGGAAGAAGTTTTTTTTATTTGTTTTAGCATTCTTGATAGTTTATATTAAACTGAAACTGTATTTAGTATGATTTAAAAATGAAAGAGTAGCTATGCATAAGTATATTTTTTTTATCTCATACTGCCTTTTTAAAAATTTATTTAAGAAAAATTTAGATGTTAATTTATACATTTTTTTTTTTTAAGTAACTAATTAAAAAATGTTTGAATTTTTTATGAAATCCTAGGAATCCAAACAAATCATGGTATAATGAGTGGTTGTGTTACAACAGATATTAGTTCTACACTTAATAGTCAGAATATGTCACCTCAAACAAATTATCCTTCACTAACACAGTCATGTCCTACAGAAGGCAACAATGAACCTAATCTGATGGATACATTTCCAAGTTTAGATCGTTTTGATACTAATGAATTAAGAGATCTGATGATAGATGACAGTGAACAAGTATTGTCAGCTGATTTATCTGCTCGCTTACAATTAGCAGATGGTAATATACCTGACATGTCTAACGAAGTAATAGTTCAAGGAAATATGAATATGGCAGATAGCTATGAACAAATCGCTACAAACACACTTGATAAATTACTCTGTGAAAATTATACTAAACCAGGAAAACCATATTAATTATAGCATCAAAATATTAAAAATCTAATTTATAATTTTGTTAGGACAAATATTGTAATATATAATATATATATATGTTGTTTTTTTTTTTTTACAATATAATTTGTTGCTTGTTATTCAAATTTTATCCACTTGACATCTTTGTCTTTGAATAAACTATGAAATGATTGATTATAAAGTGAGGACACCTGTTAAAAATAATTAAAATAAATTACTGACAAATTTAAAGTTACCAAATGAATATATATATTTTTTTTATTACCTGTTTTCTTATATACTTTACGACCAATTCAATTTTTTCTGGGTCATCACATTCTTTGTTGAATATTCTGCGCCACACCATACTAGCTAAAACTTTGTCATTTTTGAGCAATCCTTCATCATAACCAATTATTGCTCCTCTTATTTGATAACTTAATTCTTTTACTTGGCGATTACGAATCTCTGAACTAACCTTAATAGTACAATTATTAATTAAATTATGTTATTGTTTAAATGGCTGTTAATATTATTATCTTTAATAAACATTGTTTTCTTTTTTAATTTCAGAATATTATTTCGTAACTTTTATAATTAAACACACTGAATTCAATATGTATTTTAATAATCAGAAGTAAATTTGGAGAATTTTCGATACTTTTGAAAATACATATTTTTACTGATGAGATTTTTTTTTAATCTGATGTAAAATGTTTAATTTTAAATAATATAATATCAACTTTATTTTTCCTATTTTACAATCATATACCTATTACAAATTAATAAATATTTATCAGACATTGTACTGAATAATTTAATTTGTCAATCTAAATTTAACTTTCTGTGTTTTACTATCTTATAAGAAGAGATTTAAAATAAATGATTACGATGGTTATTGACACATCAGTAGATGGTTTTAAAAGTGTAGCGGAAACATTTGAGTAAAATTACTCTAATGTCAATCAGTTAATAACATTAGTTTTAAGAAAATATTTATTAAGCTGCAAGACTAGTTGTGTTTTTAAATTGGAAGTATTATATTATTCTCTTTTATATTCCTAATAGTTTACCCCAGAGCTAATTTTAACAAGAGTGGGATATACACAAAAGTTGAGTATAATTATTAGTGATGTGATTTTATATAACAGTGAACGATACTTTTTCATTTTTTACATAGCTAGTGAGTTTGTAAAAACAGTTGAATTAAATAATAATCTAACTTACATTTTTGCACATTTTACTTATTTTTTAAAATTAATTAATTATTATTTATAAACTTTATAGTTTTATAATCTCAATAATTTTTTTCAGAATAGTAAATAAGAAAATGTTTTAAAATAAATCAATAGAAGTTATATAATACATAGTTTAATTTCTTTTTCATAGTAAAATCTGTTCCTTGCTTATTAATATCATGTGGCCTTTATTTTATTTTTTTTTAAATATTAAGTAGCTTTAAAAAAAATATGATTATTATTTTACCATATATGTTATGTATATTCCATATATATTTTAACCTATATTTGTAATTTATAGCCTTACTGAATTTTATAATTTAAGTCTAATATTAATACTAAATAATCAAGTATAAATCATTGACAAATGAATTATTGGCAATGGTTGACTTGAATGTTCAGAGATAATTGCTATAATGTATTTTAATTTTTTTAAATTTGTAAAAAAATTCTTTATGAAGAGCCTCTATGAACTTCTACAAAAAAAATTAGAATTGTTGAAATTTTGAAAACGAAAATTTAAAAAAACCGATAGATGATGGGGTTACTTATGTAAAAAAAATTGTTTTATGGTAATTAAAATATTAAGGTAATATTGTATTGATTTTTGAGATAACAGTTAAAACATAAATTTGATTCAAATTCATTTGTATTTAAATAGAAAAATGTAATTTCTTATGTGGAAAAACAGTACAATAATAGAGTGATAGCATTACTTATAGAATAGACTATATTCTATAATCAATGGTAAAAGCATTACAAGTAATGCAGTTGTCATAGTTAAAGAGGGTAAGATTAAAAAAAAAAAAAAACCTAGAAACCAAACAGAACATATAAGATAAAGAAGTATATGATATTATAGAGAAAAGAGTTAAAATATATAGGTTTGTGTTCTTGATATGAATAAAAACTATGCATTTACTGAAATAAAAGCCAGATTACAATCAGTTACTAGGTGAATAAAAAAAAATTAACTGAAAAGCCTAATGGTCCTATTACATCCTTAATTCAATCAGTGATAATGTAATTGTATGAAACTCAAACATTATGTAAATATAAGTAATATAAACTTTTTATGTTCGAGAAAAAATACAAAGTTTATTTGAATTAAAGCCTTAAGCAGATTTCTGATGGGGAGTGTGACATTAGCATTTTGAGTATGATGTGTTATTTCAAAAAGAAAATCGGCTTGAAATAATCACAGCAGAATCAGGTGAAAAGTAGATAAGATGGAACTGGAAACATATTGATATGTTTTGATGCAAATGGATTGGGAAAAATATCAGGAGGTATATTTGAAAGTTACATTGAAATGTTTATAGATTGAATAACTAAAGAAGTAAGAATAATGTATTTTTCTCTGGTAAAAAAAATTAACTTTAAAAAAAAAAAAACTTAGAATGTGCTAAATTTATAGGTTTTTACATGAATGTACATTGTTTATTATTACATAAAATTGATATTACTACTAATAATTTTTATCCAAGAAACTTACATGTCCCAATTTCTTAGAACGATACTCTACATCATTCCATAATGCTTCCATAATAAAGTTTCTGATCATTGAACCTTCAGCACCTTCTTTCATCAAACGTATAAACATCATCCACAAGTGAAGTTCAGTGATAAGAAACCAAGAATTAAACGTATCCGGTAAGCCAAGTTCTGAATAAATAAATAAAATTGAGTAGGTAGTTAAAAAATAATTTATATACTCCATGCCATGAGAGAACCACATTTCTATTGGGTATCACTAATGAACCAGTAAGTTGTTGGGGGACTCATTGTTCTCTACTAGCTGATCATCAAAATTATTTTTACTATGGACATGCATGAAAACCCTGCCGGGTTATGGTCTCGTGGCACGGAATTTAGAAGTTTATTTTAATACTTTTCATAATTTCATCAAATGGAATTTGATCAACCATCTTTTCATATAATACCCAACTACTTGCTTCATATCTCTAGAAAAAAACAACATGATATAATTTTGATATTTCAAAGTAATAATCTTTGTACTTAATAATTCTACAGTAAAAGTTATTATAATGTTTTATATACTTACAGTTTTATTAATGGGGTTTATTAATTTAAATTTTTCAATCAATTTATCTACAAATCTTGAGAGAGGGCCTGGTTGATAAGAATAGAGAGAAAATCGCTGTTTATATAAAATGATATTGGTATTGTATGGATGTACCAACTTATTTGACTTTATAGCAATACCAAAAGCTAATCTAGATGAAGAATTTAACATCTTCCTAACTGGTGAAAACAACTGAAAAGAAGATGAATTAGATTGTTAATTGTTTTTAATAGTGAAGAATTAGAAGTATTTTTATTTTATTTTTTTATTTTTTATTTAGAACTTTCAGCTACAGCTATTATAGTTCGACAATTACAAGATTTTATTTTATTTAACATTCAAATGTATGCACAGGGTGGCTTTTAGGTATGTTTCTCTAATATCTCACCTATCTTAAATTGTTTTATGTACAACTTTAAAAAACTAAAAATTCAAAAATTGATGGATAATACTTATTTACTATTTAGTTTTCACAAAAAGATTATTTTCTAAAAGATAATTTTTAGCTTGAAAATATTACAATTTTAATTATTACAATTTGACTAATACAGGTAAAACATTTTAAGTAGAGAATAGTAGAGTAGTAGCAGTACATTTTTACTTAACCGTCTAGTCATTTGATATTTTAATGATAAACATCTCTTAAACTATTGATTAAAAAAGATTTTTTTCTAAAATAAATAATAAATAAAGTTCTTCTAAGAATAATAATAAACACATTTTTTTTTTATTTATAAATGTATATCTATGTGTGTTTTAAACTGTATTTGATAAGAAAATACAAAATTTAATATAATAGGTATGTATCATACAGAGTTAAATTGTACACTATGAATTTCTGTTAGACACCCTGAATACCAATCGCATTAAATTGTTCATAAAATATAGTACTCACCATAATATCGAATTTTAATTGAAAATTTGTAGCCCCGTATGTTATTATGTATATGTTATTTATTACTGTACTTCATAAAGTTCAATACTTCAAATTTGAATGTTGCATATGATTTTGAAATACTAGTGATTTTCAGTACGTACTATGTACACGTTAATATCTTCAATTGGCGCACTGCGATCTAGAATAAAGATCTGTACTACGATGATGCTATTTTAGAGTTGGCGCTGAAAATATTTATTTACTTTAAAAGTCTGGTAGACCACAGCATAGTTACGTATAGTGGGTTAAAACCTATTGACTAAAATTGTTATTTGTTAAAACTTTAAATGTAAACATTGATAATTGATACCAATGCATTGAATATTGTTGGTGATACCCACGATTTAAGATATAATATCTTAAATCAGCGGTTCTCAAACTTTTTTGCTCGCGGAGCCCTTATGTTCCTAAACAAAATTACGGAGCCCCAAAAATCAGAAATGTCTATTTGAGACAACAATAAAAACTCATACAAAATGATGTCAATTCATATGATTTGCTTTTTATTTTTTTTTTTCTGTAAAATATGAATATACACAAATTATTTTAACAGTAAAAAAGAACATTCTATTTTATTAATTTATTAAATTTAATATTTAGTGATTTTAATGTGATCCATGATGTTGGCTTTTTTTACCGACCAGTATTTTAATATTTAGCCTGGATTCGCATGTCTGCTTCCGCATCAAATTTATTACGATATATTGTTTTCGTTGATGCATATGATGAAAATCCGGTTTCACACAGATATGTTGTTCCAAACGGAAGAAGAGCTAATATAGATTTTTTAGCCAGAGATTGATATTCGTTTGCAATACTGCTACTGCACCAAAAATCTGTTAACGATATTTTATCAAATAAAGTTTTTAAAGAATTTAAAAGTTGAATCGGTGGTCGTTTTAATGAATTTTTCATATTACCTGTTATAGAATGGATTTAATGAATACAGATATGCCCAGGGAGCCACGGAGCCCCTAGACTACTCTCGCGGAGCCCTGGGGCTCCGCGGAGCACAGTTTGAGAACTGCTGTCTTAAATCGTGGTGATACCATAGAGTAACTCTATGGGTGATACCAATACTATTATCAAAATATTATTATCTAAGCCACGGACTAAGATATCTATCTATATCTTAGTCCGTGATCTAAGCCGCAGTTATTGATAAGGTGTATTGATATACAAACTTATCAGTCTGGTTATCAATGAGAAACCAGGGTAGATGAAAACTTGGAGCATACGGTTCATTCTGCTACTACGGTATTTATGGTGATAAGCGATAAGCGAGAAAACTGGAGAAGAAAATTAGACATTGTATACCGTATAAGTAATTATCTATACTTACATACTTTGACGCATTATAGTTCTGTCACGGAGTCGTAAGCGGCGTCCCTTTCGTTGGCCTGTAAATAACTCCGACGGTCGGTAGCCGCCTGTTGTCGTATTCCGATCGCATGCCATGCGTCCAGACCAATTGGTAAAATTGGGACTATGTTCGCATCATCTTAGAGGTCTTCCCTTATGTTTGTCCGCCACTGTTGCGGATTGAGCTTTGTCGTCCGGGTAATGGTCTCTAACCATGGGTGCGCAGCAGACCAAGGATCGCCTACCGTCGGGATCTCTGACTGTACGCAGCATCAGGTCCAAACCACGATTTTCCAACGTCAAAGATGGCAAAAACCAAGGGTTAAACATATTCACCGAACACAGTGGTGAGTACCATAATTGGTATTTGTTACATGAGCATTATAGTACATTTTATTATTAGTACAAGGTTTAAGTTATGATCTCTGTAACACCTATATAGTCAGTCATTGATATGGTTGTTTATTGGTCTCGTTGCAAAGCTACACTTATTCTGAGTACATTGTCTCTAGAGTTAAGACTATTATTTCAAATTTCTTGTATTTTTACATCTTGATTTTAAATACTACTTTATTAAACAGGTAGGTACAACTAACAACAGTTTTCAATGTTATTATTGACTGCTACAGTGACATAAATTTAAGTATGATTTAGGTATTTGCTGTCTTACTTTATACTTGTAAATTGGTTTAAATTTATATTTTAGTGGTTAAAATTTTTTTTTCTTTCAAGTTACAATTTTTTTGCTTAACAGAAATAGTATAATTAAAAGAAATAATTTAAAATGACATTAACCTTTGGAAAGTTTTTAATGACATTGTACTTTGGGTTAAACTTATATGTTTTTGAGTTAAGAGTTTTTTTTAAATATTTAAATTTTCTATTGAATGTGATTTTAATTTTTAACAAAGTACACATTTCACTCATTTTAATCATTTTTATGTTGAAAACTTGTATATTATTCTTATTAATTTGTTGGTACCTAAGTATTTATTTTATAACCATTATTTGTGTTCTGTTATACATATCACATATAAAGATTAATATTATATAGTTATAAATTATTTGAAATGAAATAATACATTTTTTTTCTTCACTTTATTGTGTGTTTAGTTCATTTTTTTGTTTCACTGAAGTGTTTATTATTTTGAGAATGTTTATGTTACTAATGCGTTAAAAAAAATTTTTAAGTATGTTTTGAATGTTAAGTTATGGGGGTGATTTAATTGTTTAAAAATATCTAATACATACTAATTAAAGTACTTCATAGACTTAAGATGTCAGAAAAATATTATTAATTGAATGAGATTGGACTATATAATGTAAATAGGTACTATCAGTTATATAAAATTAATTATAAATATTTTGAATTATCCAAAATTAACCAATTTACATGTATTAATAACTTTATTTACCTAATTATTTAGTGTTAGTTCTAACTTTTTTGTATAATTATAGTTATAAATAAATGTATTTTTGTCATGTACAATTTTAACATACCAATATTAAAAAAATACATATTATTTTCTAAAAAATAAGAAAATATTCGGTTTAAAATTTAATTATAAGTCTAATAGTTATTTTTTTAGTAAAAAATGATGCAACTATCATTATTTTTTTTTAAATCTAAAATGTAAATGAAGTTGTGTAATCAGTGTTCAGCTGTTTATTACAATTTGAAAATTAATTCATGTGCCTAGTAAGCTGAGTAACTTATATTTTGTTTCATAATTTTTTGTCCTAAATTAAAATCATTTATTAATTATTTTGGAAACCATTAAAATCTTTTCAAATTATTTTTGCAGAGGCATTATTACAAAGTCGACCTTTACCTCACATACCAGATCTTCCTGATGGTGATCCTCCTGGAACCATTCCTTCGGGTGGTGGAAGTTCCGGTGGTTCTGTTGGTGGAATCATTTCAAGTAGTTTGGAATCTTCAATTCGATGGACATCAAAAGAAAATCTGTTACAATCACAAGAAGATGATGATCCGCAATTATTTGTTGCGTTATATGATTTTCAAGCAGGCGGAGATAACCAACTTAGTCTTAAGAAAGGTTATTTTTGGTCATTTGCTCTTTATTTAGTTAGGAATAATTTGTTTAGATCTATTAATGTGTGTTACTGTTAATCTTTAAATTTCAAGTTAGTACAAATAATTTAACTGATACTATATTGCATTGAAAATTATTTTATTTACAGGTGAACAAGTTCGTATTTTATCCTACAATAAAAGTGGCGAATGGTGTGAAGCACATGCTTCACCAGGACAAGTTGGTTGGGTTCCATCAAATTATGTAACCCCTGTAAACTCTTTAGAAAAACATTCTTGGTATCATGGTCCGATTTCACGAAATGCTGCTGAATATTTGCTTAGCTCTGGAATCAACGGAAGTTTTTTAGTTCGGGAAAGTGAAAGTTCTCCAGGACAAAGATCTATTTCTTTAAGATATGAAGGACGAGTTTACCATTATCGTATTAATGAAGACACTTCTGATGGAAAAGTACCTTATTCATTATATTTTTATTTGTTCAATTAAATTAATAAATATTTGAAGGATGAATATCATTTTAATGTATTGTATTTAGGTCTATGTAACAACTGAAAGTCGTTTTAACACCCTTGCTGAATTAGTCCATCACCATTCAATGCATTCTGATGGTCTAATTACACAACTCTTGTATCCAGCTCCTAAACATAACAAACCAACTGTTTTTGCACTCAGCCCAGAGCCAGATGAATGGGAAATTAACCGAACAGATATTGTTATGAGACATAAACTTGGTGGAGGTCAGTATGGTGATGTTTATGAAGCTGTTTGGAAGCGTTATAATATGACTGTAGCTGTGAAAACACTCAAGGTAAAATATATTTGTAAAATTGGAATTTTATAGTGTATTTTCCAATATCAAATTAGTGTATTATTTTTACTCTTGATTTATCTGTTCTATAGGAAGACACAATGGCTCTTAAAGATTTTTTAGAAGAAGCTGCTATTATGAAAGAAATGAAACATCCAAATTTAGTTCAGCTGCTAGGTATTATAATATTTTAGTAGAATATGGTGTTGATGATAATTATTTATTACTATTGTTTATTTTATATTTATATTTATGTATATTTAATTATACTTAAGGTGTTTGTACAAGAGAACCACCATTTTACATAATAACAGAATTTATGAGCAAAGGGAATCTTTTGGATTATTTAAGACAAGGTAATCGCGAAAATATTAATGCAGTAGTACTTATGTACATGGCCACCCAAATAGCTAGTGCAATGAGCTATTTAGAAAGTCGCATGTTTATTCACAGGTAAATTTATTTCTCATTAAAATGTGTTTAAGATGAGTATATATGATTTTTTGTACTTAGGGATTTGGCTGCACGCAATTGTCTTGTAGGAGAAAATCACCTTGTTAAAGTTGCTGATTTTGGTTTGGCGCGATTAATGAGAGATGACACATATACAGCTCATGCAGGTGCTAAATTTCCCATAAAATGGACTGCTCCTGAAGGCTTAGCATATAACAAATTCTCAACCAAAGTATATCAACTTTATTTGAAAGTTATGTTAGTATTTTCTATGATTTATATTTTTATTTTAGTCTGATGTATGGGCGTTTGGTGTTCTGCTATGGGAAATTGCAACATATGGTATGTCTCCATATCCTGGTGTTGATCTAACTGACGTGTATCACATGTTAGAGAAAGGATACAGGTATGGTCATTTTAATGTTTAAAATTATTATTAGAGCTTGAAATCAAGTTAAGTTTAATATCATACATATTTTGGTTAAATCAAAAAAATCTGGTCTTTAAAAAAAAAATTATTATATTTTTGTTTGATGCATTTTGATTTTTTTTATAATTTTTAATAAAGTAATGAATATTTGTCATAATAATTTTTTACTACATTAGTTTTTTTTTAAGAAAACTGAATAAACTTTTTTTTTTTAATTTGTCAATTTATCCAATTTATCGGGTAATCTAGCATATAGAATATCCATACTATTTTTTGTTTCTCAAAAACAATTTAAGCAAATTAATGCGATATTAACTATGATTTTTCTTTAATAATTGTGAAGGATAATAATGAATTAATAAATTAACTATTATTTAATCTATATTATATTGATAAAATTACTTTATTAGAATTTATATTTATCGAATGGAAAAACTTGTGCAAAAAATAAGCTGATAAGGTAAAATTTGTAGAAATTTAACGAATATAAATGTGTCATCTATTGTCATAAATAAGACTTGAATGTTTTTAATTTAATTGTTTAAATTTGTATGTATTATCCATTACAAACAACTCAATTTTTTCACATAATATGTATTAAAAATTGCAAATATGCTTGAATGATAACTGAAAAGTATGCCCGAATATAATGAATAAATATGTTAAAAATATTAAAGTGCAACTTTTCTTTAAACTATTTAATTAATAATTTTTATTTGAAATAAATTATTTTACTTATCAAACTAAATAACTTATTAATTTTTGATTAAAAAATTATTAAATGTTTAGTTAAGTATCAACTAGATAAAATGTTGGATATTATAATGGGCTGTATGAAAGTTTTGGGCTGTCATTTTTCATTGCCGAAATTTGGTTTTATATTTAATTTAGTCTTCTTTTTCTGGCTTTCATTACTCTCCAAGAGTTTTTGCCACCATCACCAAATCACTCTACTTATCACGATCCTGCACAGTATCCCTCCAATCCTGCACTCTAAGATCTTCCAAATCCTTTTCTACAACATCCAACCATCTCTTCCGAGGACGACCCCATGGCCTTTTCCCTTCTGCCTTCTGGTTTCTAATTTAAAACTATTTTGGTTACTGCATTGGTATTCCGCTTCATGACATGTCCTAGCCACTGTATCCTTTGACTCTTTATAAATCCATTAATTGATAATATTTTAAAATCTTCCTTCAGTTCTTGGTTGAACTTTCTACGCCACTGACCTGTTCTTGTGTCCCTTACGGGCTGCTTATTTTTTTTCCATATTTTATTTTCAAAAGTCTTTAATCGTCGTTCTGTTATACTCGTAGTAGTCCATACTTCGCAACCATATATAAGTATCTGTCATATGATTGATGTATAAAGTCTTATTTTTCTTCGTTTTGAAAATAATTTAGACTTTAAAAACTTTAACAAGGCGAAAAACACTCTCTCCGCTTTTGTTATTCTCGTCCCGATCTCATGGGACCAATCATTTTTTGTATAAAGTAGTGTACCTAGATACTGGAACTGTTCGACTTTTTCATACAGTAGCGTCTCCAATACAGCTACTGATGTTTCCATGTCTATTAGTTTTATTAATTTTGTTTTATCTGCGTTTATGTGAAGCCAAAATTTACCCAACTAAATTATTATATTTTATTTAGTTTAATCAAATATAAAAACATAAAAAAAAGAACAAAGAATAAAAAGAAAATATTTATCTACATATTTTTTTAAATAATTGAAGTAATTAATAGTTATTATGAGCAGAATATTTAATTTTTTCTATAAATGTTTATTATATTACTT
Source organism: Therioaphis trifolii (assembly GCA_027580255.1). Taxonomy (NCBI): domain Eukaryota; kingdom Metazoa; phylum Arthropoda; class Insecta; order Hemiptera; family Aphididae; genus Therioaphis; species Therioaphis trifolii. The sequence goes on along the minus strand of CM050404.1, from coordinate 36,766,633 downwards.
ATTTTATTAAAAAATCTTATTAATTTAATTATTAATTATAGACGATTAAATTTTAATTAATTTTTTATTTTTTTTTATTGAAATAAGCTTTGTTTCCTAGGACATAGGTTAACTATAACAAAAAAATGATAAGTTTATATATTATTTTTAATCTATTAATTATTATTCAATAAAAAATGTTAGCACTTTTACTCTGCATTTTCACAAGTTCTATTTAAAACTTAAAATTGTAGAAGTATTATAAATAATTATTAATATTTATTATTTAATAATTATGATAATAATTATTAAATACTAAATTTTAACTTGTAATTTTGATAAAACCTAAAAAGTGTTGTTTGTTTTTGGTTTTATTTATTACTTAAAAATTAACATACTCAGACATAAAGTAAGTATTAAGTTAATGTAGCTACCAAATACAAAAATATGATAAACTGCATAATAAATGCAATTTTGATTATGTTATTTTATTTTTTTAAAACTACTCATCACTTAAATATTAAAATATATATATATTGGTTAAATATCATTGTTATGGGTATGATTTTTCAATTATTTTAATTTATTATTTAAGTCGTATATTTATATAATATATTGTAAATTAGGATAAATAAGCTCTATTGAGATAATAGATTAGGATATAAAAAATATGAGCCATGAAATATGCCTTGAAAATTTGAATGTTTATAAATAAAATTGAATTTGTAAAATTTTAACAGACAATTTTTTTTGTTCAAATTATAACCAACCACAGCTTTTAATTTGTTTCATACAGAAGTATCATAAAAAGTATAAAAATAAAAAGAACTTGTAGTAAATATATACATCCATATTATTTTGGCCTTGCTTTTTATAACAAATATAAACTTCTTGTTAAACGGTTGATATGACTAATTTTATGTTATGTAACTTAAGTATCTATTTTGTAGTTTTTTAGCACTTGAATTTCGAACTTTTAATTTAAACGTGGTTTTTTTATTTTCAGAATGGATTGTCCTCCTGGATGTCCACCAAATATCTATCAATTAATGAAACAGTGTTGGCAGTGGGCCCCTAATGAAAGACCGTCTTTTAAAGAAATTCATCATGCTTTGGAAAATATGTTTCAAGAATCCAATATTATTGAAGGTACAATAATTAATTAAATGTATATATAAAAATTAAACTGTATTCAACCATTATTATTATGTTTATGGTTACCTTTAGAGGTTGAAAAACAGTTGCAAGGAAGTTTAACACCCCAATTATCTCATAAAAAAACTCATGGAAATAATTCTAATATTATGGGAACTTCTGAATCAAATGGTAAGTGTTTAAATTGTTTTAAATTATATTCAAAATAGTATTTCAATTTCAATTAATATTTAGAAGCAATTACTCAAGTTGAACGTAATCTATCTACGTTTGGAGTGCCAGTTGTTAAAGGAAGCCTTGTGCAATTAAGACGTCCAACAAATAAACGTGGAAAAACAGCACCAGCTCCACCTAAACGTACAAGGTAATTTAAAATTATTTTTTTATTTAAATAATATCTCAAGATAAAAAGCTTGCTGGTAACTTCCTTATTACTTTATTCAAGTCCAAAATAAGTTATTACATTTCCTTGTATAAATAATTTGCATAGTAAATACATTTTCATGAATAAAATAATAATAATAATAATAATAATAATAATAATGTTATCTAATATTAAATGTTTTTAGTTTGTTATCATCATGCAGTTCATTTAGGGATTCACACTATGGAGGTCCAGTTGTTACTGATCAAAATGATACAGCCATGTCACTTCCTCCTCAACATTTTGCCGAAGACAATTTCCCAGGAAATGGTATGTTACTATTTTATTTAAATTTAAATACGAAACTGCTAAACACTATTAAATTAATACAAACTTAATCTATTAGTTTTAAGATAAATGAAAAACTACTATTATTTTTCTAATCATATTTAGCTGTAATCAAGGGCGTATTTCTGGGGGGGGGGCCCCTCTGGGCTTTTTTTTTTACCTTTTTCACATTATCTGTATTGTATTATAATAATCATTAGAAAAAAATTACGAAATTATTTAAAGTCATAGATTATGATATAGGTGTGTAATATATTGATAGAAGCGTTCGGAATTTACCCAGCTCGTATCGTATCGATTTTATAACAATAGATACTTTTAGATACACGTTATCTGATACTGAACGTTTGATAATTTTTTTTTTTGTTAAACACGAAATAGTAATAATATCATTGTAGTACAAGAATACGTCTTCACAGTTCATGTAGTACACTAGATGCATGCAAAATAATAGATAGATTTGCAGAACACAAATGATTAAAAGAATTTGTTTTATAGAATAATAATTTTAATTAGTTTGTGCTTCATTTAAAAGAATTTTTATTTATTTTTAATCCTAAATATTATTAGTTAAATTATTTTGTTTATTTTTTATTCCTCAACATTACAAGTCTAAAAGTCGCCCTCCCCCCTGAAAATAGGGTCAGGGACGCCCTTGGCTGTAATGTCAAGACAGTAGTATAATCTAGAATAACTGACTATGTTTTATGGTTTTATTATTGAGCTTTTGGTTAGTCACATTTTTCTTAGTGGTTTACTTGATTTATAATTAAAATAATTACAATATGATTGATATAATAATATAATTGATAATTGATTAATTACATAAATTTTATTTTAATATAAAAATATATTATCAATTATCATGATAGTTTTTGGTATATTTTGTACTTAGACAAAAATGCATTTCATAGTTGTAAGTATTAACCCTTTTATTTCACAATAATTTTTAAAATCAGATTTATAAAAATGTATTTTCTTCATTGGATCCTATTTATTTCTTATAAAATCTACTTACACTATACAGAGAGATAAAAGAAGCCTTTTTGTCTACTACATCTTGATCCTTATGGTATCATGAGTTGCATAATACCCAAAAAATGAATTATGTTTTTTTTCATATTTGCTTTACTTACATTAAAATTTATATTTTATTTACTTTCAAAAATAAAATTTATTTTACTACTTAGTGAATCTATAATTAAAATTCATCAATCATATAAAGTCTGAATTAGTTAAACTTAATCATTTCCTGCTCAAGTCTTAAAATACATTGGCCCTTTCAATGTATTTTGTATTATGTTTATTATATAATGTTTAATTTAAATATATTGCAGGAGTTACCAAAGAGTTACAAAACATAGTTAATAGCCATGTCGATAGTGATGGAGCTAGTGAAGAGAGTGCTGAACCAGCAGAAACTGAAAATGAGTGTTCTCATATACCACCATTAAATAGAGTGCACCGTGGTTCCTTAACCAAAAAAACTAGTAAACATCAAGCATCTCACCCACTTTACCAAAGAGACACTAGCAATTTAGATACGCCTAAAGTTGCAGCGTTAGAAGTTCAAAATGTAAAACGGGCCATAAATCGTTATGGTACATTACCAAAAGGAGCTCGTATTGGTGCTTATTTAGAATCACTAAGACATGGAAATGGAGAATCCATTGAGACTAATACTACTAAACCTCCAGCTAATCATCGTACAAATGTACCATTGCGTCGACCATTTCAACAACCAGGTAATATGACCAGGAGTAATTCCTCAACAAATTTTCAGCCTTCCTCTCCTCGAACACTCCGTGCTCAACCGCCACCACCAAACTTGGCGGATTTAGAATTCCCTCCTCCGCCACCACCTGAAGATTTAGACCATGAAGAAATGTCCACATTCCGATTTGGAGTAAGTCTTAGACATAGGGAACCGTCTACAGATTCCTGTAATAGCGCTAAATCAGAACCAGCTAGACTGAAATGTGTGCGTAAAGATAAATTGCCAACCGAACACAATAAACCAACTATTGAGCCATCTCCTATATTGCCAAAGAAAAACATCACTGAAATATCACCATCATCAGATGAAGATGTTGCCTCTAAAGATGTGAAGAGCCTTGTACCAGACATTATGAAAGAAATGATGGAACTAAAATATCATTTAGCAGGTGTTGACAAGAAAATTACCAATTCAAGTAACAAAGACGAGCAGCTGCAACAACGATCTTTATCTCCTGTAGATTTCAAAACAAATCTTAGGAAGGTCAGTAAAGATGACCGTGATCAACATCACCAAAATCAACAGCAGCAGCAGCAACAACAGCAGCAACAGCTACAACAACAGCCGCAGAATCAGCAACAACAACTGCAGCGTATCGACAACAATATTGCAGAGGTAAAGTCACAGTTAAAAAAAGTTAAAATTGATGACAAGGATAAGAAAGATAGTGAGATTAACGCCACTGTAGAGTCAAATGATGGCATTGTTGATGGAGCAGATGACAAAAGACGAAGTACTGGTAGCATTAGCAGTTTAAAGAAACTTTGGGAGGGTGAAAGTCCTCCTTCTGAAACTGCAGTGGTACCTATCAAAGAGAGACGAGTTTGGCCTCCACCACATGACGACAATAGACCGGTTGTGCCGGTGAAACCATCTTCAACTGTAAAGCCGTCCAACAAATCAAATGCAATTTATGCAACGCCAGGTGCAGCTTCTCCATCTAATATAGTTGAACAGTGGCAAACTGTTGATAGCAGTTTGCGTACCTTGCGATCAGCGCCTACAGTCACGTCGGCTGGTTGGCTGTCGTTATCTGATAAAGTCGGTGGCTTCCATTCATCATGTCTAAATTATGCTGATACAGCAGCGCCACCCAACTTGAGGTTTCACTTGCGAGAGCTGTTGAATAAGTTGGAATCTCAGTCGCGGCAAATGCGGTCTGCTGGTGGTGGTCGTCAGCAAGCTGATCACTCAACCATATTCCAAACTTTAGACACCACCCTCAAAGATATACTTAATGTTATACAGAGATAAAACTCGTCATCACCAATCATCATATGTCTACTCTAAATTTTATACGGGTACTGTTGTGTCACATTCCTTTAAAATATTTAATATTTTATACAAATATTATATATTTATTATTATTATTTTGACTGTACAGACATGTATTTTCTTATTATTCAAAAACAATGTGTACTAGTCATATTTCTGACTATTATCATGTACATAGATTATGTGTAATTGGTAAAACTTTGATGTTGACAGTTTTATTTTCTTAACTTGGACTGAAAATGTCTTTGGGAGAACTTGTTTATCAGTCATAACAATTTTTAAGACATTTTTTTATATATTAGTAGAATAATAACTAATTTCAATGAGCAATTTTCAAATAATTATTCATTACCAAATATTGTTTTTCATTATTTTTCACTTCTTTGGTTTAGTGCCAATAAAAATAGTACCTATCTATTGTGATTTTATTATTCTTACTGTTTTTACATTAATTTATTAAGATACATTTTACTTAATATTATCAAGTGTTTTTTAAAGAAAAATGGATTGTTTGTTAAAAAACATAAAGTATATTCCATCATTATTTTTATCTACAAATAATCATATTATTTGTATGTATAAATATTTTTCTTAGTCCAAATTATTTCTGAAATTATCACACCTAAAAGCTGACAACCAGCATTATAATGGACTTAAAATAACTGGTCTTTGGATAATAACATTCTAAGTTTATAGGGCTCTAAGGTATATAACTATATAGTTTAACTATTCTGCAACAATATATAATTAGACAAACAGCAATGGATTTAAGAAAAGATCTTTGTCTATTAATAGATATAAAAATTAAAAATTATTATATGTATATTTTTTATTGGGTCAAATAAGGTTTTTTATTTTAGTTTCCATGACATAACATGTCTTATTGTGTTTATAATAATCATTCTTATTTTCTAGATCTCGTCCAATTCTTGTAAATTTAAATTAATAATATATCAACAGAAGTATAATTTTTGAAGTTTATTTCAATAAGTGACAATTTTAAATTTCTGTTTAAATTGTTTATTTTTAACTCTTGCATTGATACATATTTGTATTAATTACATATTGAGTATACTTACTTATTCGTGTGATTTATCTACTTACTTTTGAATATGTGCGAGTCTGTGTTGGTTTATTTCATGCCTTATTTTATTTCTGAAAAAAAAACTGCCCATATTTTGTTGCTCAATAATTTGTTAATTTTTACTATTTACACCACAACATCAGTTTGTAACCTTGTGTTTTTTTTTATGTAAACATTTTTATAATTATTTATTTATTATTATTATTATTTCTTTTAAATATTAAATTATTTTTACCCATTTTTTTTGATATTCCTTCGCGTTTAAATGAACAAATCACGCGTGTCTCCTCTTATTGTATTAATGCGATTTTCAAGTCTTTGATCAACGTAATGTGTAATCAATTATTAATGAAATTGTTATTAAAAAAAATTGAAAAGACTGAAATGATTATGTCCATTGGTAGGCCTGTATAAAATTATATTATGGTATAGATATGATAAATACAATATGCATGAGAGTAAAATTTAAAATTAAATGAAATATTCTATAAAATATAAATAATATAGGTATTATATTTACATATGATTATATACATACATATATATATATATATATATATATATATATATATATATATGCCTGTGTGTGTGTTAAATAAAAATGAAAAATGAAACTTTAAAAAATATTGATCTAGTCTTTATAGTAGTAGATTTTTTTTACGTATTCCAAATGCACGTTATACCTTAATATTATATTACTTATTAATGTCTATAATAATGATTTAAATGATGTGTACTGTTCCAGCGCTCCATCTGTCTTGATACAAGTTTTACATCTTATTATATTGAGCTACTTACAGTGTGGAAGTGAATGTAATAATGTATTTACAACGATATTATTTTATTATGTAAATTAATAATATATGTTAATATATAAATATATATATAAAATTAGTATGTACTATATAAATACTATTGACAATGTTACAATTAGAAATAAATGTAATTTTTATAATATTTAAATATTGAAAAATGATGTGTATTTTTATAAATTCACCTTTAACTTACTCATCGAAAATAAAGCTAATATTAAATTAGTTGATCTGAAAAAAAACTTAAATCATGAAATATTTAGTATATTTTTTTCTTCAAATAGGTGTTTTAAATATTAAATGTACCTATTGGTTAGCAAAATATTTTGAGTTTAATTGAAATCATACCAAATTTCTAAATTTATTAACCAATTGTAATTTGTTGCGTTAATTTGAATAATATCAATTGATTGACTGATTATATACAAATAATAGTTTTGTTTTGATGGATAAATTCATTAATCATTAGAAATGTAAATTTTACACTCAATCAAGTTTCAAAAATTATGACTGATGTATAATAGTGTTTTTCAAACTGTGGGTTGTAGGCTGTAGCCCACTGGTGGGTCCCGGACAAGTTTTCAGTGGGTTGCGAGATGTTTTGGTCTTTTAAATTGCTTATAACAGGGGCCGGCAACCTTTTCAACCACGCGGGCCATATTTTTTTTCAATTTTTCATCAAGGGCCACAAAAAAAATTACATATTATGATATAATACTTATAATTGTATTGGTGTTATATTTGAATATTTTACATAGAAATATTAGAGTAAAAAAACACAAATGTTATTGGAAAAAATTGCATAGAAAAATTTAATTGAATAAAAAATTGTAAAGTTGTAAATTAATGCGATTTCTGTGCCTGCAGTTTATTAGTTAAATTTTCGATATCAGCTTGCAGACTTGTTATTTAGACTCGTAATACAGCTCGTAAATGACATCACTAAAGCGCGAAGAGTGCTTACTTTTTCTGTACTTCACAATGGAAAATGTCTGCTCACATATATATATGTACTTGCAAACGCCACTATAAGTTTTTGTGCGAATTGTCTGATTCCAGGGAAGGTAGATATTGGAAGATAACTATAAAATTGAGGCAAACTAGTTGCTTCCCGAAAAGAATTTTTTAGAACCTCATCATTTTGAAGTTCAATGACTTCCATTTGTAAATTATTCTTGACATTATTTATGTCCACACAAACGCACTATATATTAGGTACATACGCAAACAGTCACACGTACGGTGTAATACTAATCACTGCAAACTCAAAGTAACTATATGAATATGACTGAGTAGTACAGCCATCATTATCTTCAACTTCGATTAGATAATAATAATTTTATAGATTAAACTGACTATACCATATAACTGTATAATAGAATAAACATTAACTATTAACGGTTAGATTAGATTTTATTTATAAAAGAAAAATAATTATAAAATATTGAAAATTATATGAAAAATGTTATTGAAAAAAAATAAAACACAAAAATTAACCACCTTTGTGCGGGCCATCAAAAATTGCTTCGCGGGCCGCGGGTTGCCGACCCCTGGCTTATAATATAAATTAAATTATATTTATTCTACAGACATACTACTGTATTATAATTTATAATGAGGATATTACTTTAGTTTCTGAGTGAAGTAATGATCTATTGATTTTACAATAATGCTTGTATTTTTTGTATTTTATTTTTTTGTGTTTTTCAACATTTTTTTTTGTTAGTAGACTTTATGCAAAGTTACATTGAAATTCTCTGAAATTCTTCTGAGTACTTAATAGACATTAATACTTTAATGGGTAATTTTTCTCTATTCTCAAAAGTATTCCCACTAGGTATTTGGGAGTGAGTAATAACTAAAGAATTTGTCATAGATGACACTGGATGGGAAGATACCAACTCACCATGTTATAAAACTAATCAGCTCCTCGGTTGTAGAAATTAAGTGAAATGTATAGGAAGTTTCTGCTAACATTTTTAATACGTAATCACCCATTACCTAATGCCGAAATGTAATATGCTATTCATCACTTTATCGGCCCACAATATTTCTTAGATCTATAGAGTTGCTGGATGAAACTTTTGGACAAAGTTAAGTTCATCAAAAGGTGTAATTGTAAAACCATAAGATCCTTGGCTTCACTCAGAATCTAAAATTACAAATTTAATTAAATGGAAATAAAAATAAATCTGACATTTTACATTGGTATGTAAAAGAATTATTTGAGTGGTAATTTCAATTTTAAACGCATGTAAAAAACAATTTATTGTGTTAATATTTAAGAAATTTTAAAAGTACGTAGTAATATACGTGGGTAATGTATTAATGAAAGAAAAATTTTACCGGATTAATAAAACCGAATTTCATCATTTTTTTTTCTAAAAAATATTGCTGATTTACGTGCACTTAATGATTTTCATCAAAGTCTCAACTTTGAACACGTATAAAACAAAATCCTGGCCAACGATTTTTGAGATTTATTCACTACCTACTGTCAGTTAAGCATCTAAGTAAGATGGTATACATTTTTCAGGTTTTATATCAAATAGGTATTTAAAATTTTATTGGATTTCTAAAAGCGAGATATTTTCAAGAATACAAAAGTACTATATATGGCCCCGAATGGGGTTTAAATTTTCTGAAATTTTGGTGAAGTCCATAAAACAGTAGGTATTGTTAATGTTTGATGAAATTATTATGTGTATATATGTGTGTATATAATATATACTATCAGACCGCTATTGCAAGATTTCTCAGATATTAATTTGCTACTTATTTTCTGGATGTTAAATAATTATTTTTATTTTAGACCACTTTTAGTCACGTCTCCGTGGTAATGTAGCCATATAAATTTAGCGTCGCCACTGCGGATTCTTCATAATGTTGAAAAAATTTATATAGTTTGTGTCAATAGAAAAATTGATGCTTATTGAAAATTTTTTTTATTCAATAGATTTAATGGACGAAGCCCTAAAATTAGAGTTGTATGTAAATTTTGTAGGTATAACTATGGATGGAACAAAAGATATGAATTATGCTAGTATTTTGATGATTCATAAACTTAAAAAATTTCTTTGTAAACGACGTCATTAACTTTTTCTGGATCGGGGGCAAAAATATACAAATTTAATTTGGATGTCACACGTGACAGGGTGACGTATAATTGACCGTGAGAAAAACATTGAACTTCAATTCCAGCAACGTTAAGTGTTTGTCCCTGTGCTTTATTTATAGACTATAGTCATTGCAAATGCTAATTTAACGGGAAATTGAATAATAATAATAGCTGATCGAAGTTTAATTTATTTCAAGATTTTTGTTATCATTCGTAGCTACTGTCCTATAATAATCAACTCATGAAAATTGGTATTTAACATTATTAATTATGGAAAGATTAATCGAAAGTACTGAATTAAGGTACGTTTACCAAAGCACGACACGTCGCCGTGACCTGTCGCCGCGACATGTCGTCAATATCCTGTTTATATGAAAATGTTATCAACCGACCGACTGTCGCTCCCGAGGTCTACTCTCCCTCCGCCGCGCCGCGAATCGCCGCGCAACGAGGGATACCACATCGTGGTCGCGAGCCCGGAGCTCTGGCGGCCGCGAGATCCGCCACCCGCCGCCAGCGACGACTCAACGTCGAGTGCCGGGACGGGTGAAGACGACGAAGAAGACGACCGAGGAGGCGAGGTGGTTCAGACCCCGTCAGCCGACGACGGCGAGGCGGACGCGGGCCTCACGCCCGAAGGCATCACCGGGGTGCACGTCCACCTCCCTCCCCTCCTCGAGCTACGGTCGAAACCGTGTTCAGAAGAAAATTGGCGGCGCTTCGAACAAACCGCCGAAGACGTCACACAGACGGCGAGAAGCGTCGCCAAAATACCAGACCGGGCCGACGGGCCAAGAAAGAGGACCCCGATCGACGTCAACGACGCACAGGGGATCCAAACAATGTACCTATAGAATAAATAGAAGACGGGCCATACGGGCCATAGTCGAGGGCGAGGAAGCGGAATGTGAGGTCCCGATCAACGAAACAGAGACCCACTTCCGCGAAGTCTGGGCCGAGTCGCACTGCGATACTACAGTGTACGGGGCCGTCACGGGACGTGACCCCGTTTCCATCGGGCCGTTCACGTCCCAAGAGGTCCGGAGGCGGTTGACGAGATTCGAAAACACCGCCCCGGACGAAGACCGCCTAACTTACAAACACTGACGGCGACTCGACCCGGAGTGCTCCCTCCTCACGGCTATCCTGGACGTATGCGCCAAATACAGGAGGATCCCCGCCACTTGGAAGCGGGCCGTCACCATCCTGATCCCCAAGAAGGGGGATCCGGCTGCACAAATCTCCAACTGGAGACCTATCGCGATGTGCCGTACGACGTACAAGCTACTCGTGGGATGTGTGGCGGACCGGCTGACCAAGTGGACCGTCGACAACGGGGCCCTCAGCCCATGTCAGAAGGGGTTCATGCCGGCGGACGGAACGTTCGAGGACGCGTCCACGCACTCGATCGACTTATCGAAAAAACGAGATGCTCTATAAAACAGAGAGGTGCGTGGCGTGGCTCGACGTCTCCAATGCGTTCGGCGCGATCCCGCACTCAGCGCTATTCGCGGCGCTCGAAACGATGGGTGCGGGCGCGCCGCTAGTGGAGCTCGTGAGAAACATCTATGACGGGTCGACCAGCACGGTGTCCACTGGAGTGGGCACCACGAATTCTATACTGCTAAAATCAGGCATTAAACAAGGGTGCCCGCTCAGTGGGCTCCTTTTCAATTTTGCAATCGACCACGTCACCCGGGCTGTCCAGGCGGACGCGGCGGAACACCGCGTGCTCGCGTTCGCCAACGATCTATGCCTGACCGCCGCGGACAGCCCGGCCGAGCTCCAGACGCTACTGGACACGACGTCTCGCCGGCTCATCAGAATGGGCCTTAAGCTAAACCCGGGGAAGTGCGTGTCGGCAGACGACCGACCCCCTTCAAATTAAATGACATCAACATACGAGCCCTCCGAGACGGAGGGGAGGCAGTAACCTTGCTCGGCGCACAGGTCGGCTTCCAAATCGGGCCACCGATGTCCACACAATAGCCGAAGGTACTGCGCTCGAAATCGGCGCCATGGCAGCGGATATAGACGCCGTGAAAACGTTCGTCTATCCCGCCCTGACCCACCTGATGAGGGTGGGTAGTACCAACAAGACGACTTGGGAGTCGGTGGACAACGTTTGGAGGCCGGAGCTGAAAACCACGCTCGGGCTGCCGCAGGAGGCCTCAAACGAATATATTTTATACGGCCACCGGGGAAAGCCGGGGCCTGCGGCATCCCCCTGCTCGCCGAGGAGAGCGACATCGCGCAAATAGATACAGCGTTTAAGTTGCTGACCTCCCCTGACCCACGCGTCGCGGCTGACGCGTGGGAAAATTCTTGTTTACGACAAGAACGTCTTGTTTTGCAAGGCGCGACAGGTCGCGGCAACTGAACTTTGGGTCACCGCAACCCAAGGTTTATTGATAATAGATTATCTATTATTATCTATAAACCTTGGCCGCGACCGACGACACTACTGCTCATAGAGCAGTGCCGCGCGACACGTCGTGACGACTATTATAGACAAATATAACATATGGCCATGGCGTCAAAATTAGTTTTTTCCCCATCGGACGATGAAATTCTGGTACGAGAAGTACAAGAAAATTCTATACTATATGATTTGGCCGATGCTAATTATAAAAATATTATAATGAAGGATAAGGATTTTTAAATATCTATTAATTAATACTTTGTAAAAATCTTCTGTATCGCGATACTTGAACATATTATCCGTTCGTTTTTTTTTTCGAAGTTATACTTCTTTACGCAGGGTAGGTAGTGAGGAAAAAAAACCGAACGGACGGCCGTACGAACGCGAAAGCGTACATGTCCGTAAATAAATAAATATAAAAGTGATGCATATGAATGAGAGTTAAACGCAACTCTCATAAAATAAAATAATAAAATATGTGAGAGTCAAATTTAATGCTCATAGCCTATAACAACAACCACATTGTGTATCAAATTCAAATCTCAAATCTAATACAGACGGGCTTTTAAATTTCTCATCAAACGAAATTGCAAGGTAAGGTGAGAGTTAAATATGATGCTCGAGGCATGTGCAATGGTCATGAGTGGGGATTTCAATGTTAATTTTGCATCTTCTGATTCAGCACCTCTCGTAACTTTATTGCGAGTCAAATTCAGTTTGCAACTGAATAATGATCCAACAATATCGACTACTAAATCAGGCACAACAATCGATGCAATTTTTACGCGATATATGGATAATGTTCAGTCACAAATGTACGTTTCGTATTTCAGTCATCATATGCCAATCATAACTACTATACCGATTGAGAAAAATGATAATCAATCATTAGCATAAAAAATAATAATTAAAAAAAAAAATATAAAAAATATAATTTACATTGTTTCTTTTCTTTCTTTATTATTCTCATTACCCAGTCTATCTATGCCTTTCTTTATTTTTCACTCACTTAAGTGTACCATTTAAAAGAAGTTTAACTTCCCGCGCGCGTACTGGTAACACACACACACTTCTTTTTTTTTGGTTTTGGTTAGGATACTATAAAATTTTCTTTATTTTCTTCTTCCAATAATAAAGTTAAAATGTCATTATTATTAACATATATCTCCATGATGATTAAAACAAAACTGCATTAATTATTATTTAAAATTAAAATCTGTATTACACACGCGTCTGTACTGGACAGATTTGCGAGTGAAATGAATATTATACACTTTGTAGCTACCAAAATCGCCGCGACATGTCGCGTTTAGTAAAACACATCGGAAAAAATGCGTCGCGACAAGTCGTGGTCGTCGGTCGTGATCGTCGGTCGCGACGACAGGTCGCGGCGACTCGTCGCACCTTGGAAAACGTACCTTTAATCTTGATTCTTGATAGATCGTATAATAATTTTAATTATTAAATTCGCATTTTCAAAAATATTAAAAAATCATAATTAATTGATGACTAAATTTTAATAAGATATTTTACTATCATAATTTTTCTAAAAATCCTGTTTACAAAATTACTGTTTTGATTTTTTTTTTTTTTTTAATGGTAAAATTAAATTTTAAATTTTAAAATTTAGTTCTAAAAGATATTTTGATACGACTTTGTTGTTGTGCTATTCTGTAAAATGTATTTAAAAAAAAATTAAGAACTACTAATAGAAAATAAATTATTGCATCTGTCAAATATATCTAACTTGCCCTGTGTAAAACAATTTAATGTTGGATACACAAATAACTGATGTAATATTATAATATCAAAATTAAACTTCTAAGAAATAAACAGTAGTCGAGAACCGTGGTTTCACTTGAGACTGATATCTGTGATAGTCCATAATGACGGTCCTCGGGATTTGACACACCTTTCTGCCGCTGTTATACTACACTGTCACTGTCACCACCTATTTGTCTTTCTCGTCATTGTCATAAATCATAATACAACAATGCCGAAAACCCTTGGTTAGCATTTATTTGTCATTCATTTGCCGTACGCGCACAGACAACGTATTAGTCATGCCTTACTTAACGGGTAACGTACGATGTTGATAAACAATAAATGTTAACAATGATAACAGCACTACATTAATATACCTACATTTAAAAAAATCAATGTAAAACTTATCAGCTCCAAACTTTATTCAGACTTTCGTCAAGTCTGTTTATAATTCATTTTTAACTTTTCATTTTTTCAGGTATGATAAATCAATAAGCGGTGGATCTTACATTTTGCTATCCTATGTAGTAGACACGCGTGTATTATATAATAAACGTCCATTTGGCTATTGGTCTCCAAAAACATAAAATAACCTAGGTTAGGCATATAATATCGAAGAACGTGAAATAATTTGGGTGTATGGTCTATTTGATTTAGATCAGTAATCGATTGGGAACTGATTAAAAGTTAGGAGCTCGGAAAATGGTGTCCTTAAGGCAAGGACGGATCTTCAAGATTCAATTTCAGTTACTATTATGATTTAACCGGACTCTATTGGACCTATCACGTGACCTGTCTCGACATGTACACGGGTTAGTTATTGTTTTACGAGTCTTAATAAATAAATTAGGATCGAGCTTATCCTATTAACGGTACTGTCTTTAAAAATAGTGAATAAAATAACGGATCAATTGTCTAAACTGAGAGTATTTTTTGAATACGTCACTGGCCATGCGTATTTATATTTAAGGTATGATTTGAAATAATAAACGGGTGGCGAAAGATCGAGTTTTATTTATTGCTCCGGAGTCGGTTAAATTATAAAATGTGTATATGTGTTTACTATTGACCATCCTCGGGGAAAAGAGGTTTTGGCGATACTTCGTTCGAAAAGTTTTTTCATTTCCAAGAATATTGGCTAGAATGAGAAGCGTATTGGCCAATGGTGGCTTCATAGTTCCGAATATTCGGTGCCATGTGTAACCATGGTCACCGCGTCCATAATTTCGCCTTAATAACATCGAGACTTTCCTATGTCGTTTAAGTTCAAGAACATACTGTGTATTGTGTGGTCGAGATAAAATTATAGTATATCACTATAACGTATTATTTGGAATATTATTATTTTTTTCTCAGTGTTTTATTATACGAAGCCTAATATTCATGATTTTTTTTTTAATTTATTGAAAAGTCATTGCATTCCGTAAATTATGTTATTTGAAATTTAGTTTTACTATTAAATATAGTGTTCGATATTTACAAACTGAAAGTTTTAAACCTTTTAACTTTTCATAAAAAAACATATGTGTTTTAAAAAATGTTAAATAAAGTAAAATAATATAATATTATAATATAATATAATGTTATAAGGTCATATTATGTTTAAACAGTGTACTAACAAATTAAATACAAAGAATAACATAAAATAATTATTGTGATCGCTTATCACATTATGAAATCACTCTATAATCAAACTATTAAATTGTATACATTTAAATGTAAAAAAAAAACATTAGTTGTAGAGATAAATATTTCAAGTTAAAAAAAATAAAAATGTTTTAAATAGTGGGAATTATTATAAAACGTAAAATACATATATAATAATATGTACATATTGTAACTCATTGAATTGAAATATTCAGTTTTAAATTCAGAAATTACAAATTCCATTAATGAACCATGCTGATAATAGCTTATGTATAATTCCATATCGAATTAAAAACTAGATCTTTTAAAAATTCAGTAAATTAAATATTGTTTGTTGTACCATACAAGCAAAAGGAAAATTACTTCATAAAATATTAGTGTTATTTGGTTCCAACGGAATAATATAATACATATTTAGTTTTATATTTTATGTTTTAGCTTGTATATTATTACATAGAAACTTAAGATGCATTATGTATATTTGTATATACTATGAGGAGGATAAACAATTTCAAAAGCAAGCTAAAAATTCCCGTGTAGATCAGATTTCAATTTTTTTTCTTTTATGTAAATGATAAATTACCAATATTTTGTGAAAAATAAACAAGTTTTAACTGTCTTAGTTTAAGTATATTGATTGCAGTTTTATCGAAGTAGAGTTAGAAGTAATATATCTCTTATATTTACCGACGAAACAATTCTTCTTATAGAAGTATCTAATATACAGTCACTCGTAAGTAGATGAATAAAAAAAACGATTTCAATTTTACATTTTGACAGATTATATTTAATATAATGTAGGTACTTAAGTTACCAAAACGTATGTTTATATTTAAATATTTCTATAACTCATAAATGTCCATGAGATAAAATTGTGTTTGGATCCAGTTCTAATTAATTAAATATAATTACATAAATTGTATAAAATACATAGAACACATAGAACGAATTACGTAATAATTTAATTCACTCTGTCGAAAATTCTTACGAAAAAAATTGTTTTTTTTTTTTTGAAAATTTTAAATATTTAACCTATACCAATCGCCATTGAATAACAATTATTAAGTATAAATTTCATCAAGATCGAATAAGCGGCTGAGGAGTTCACAAGTCACGGACAAAGAAACATTCATTTTTATATATTCGATTATAAAACATAATTATGCAACTAAATTGTTATATCTAGCGATTGCTATTGTGAAATGATTTGTTTGTATTTTATTTTCTAATAAGTAAAATAGTTATTCAAAATAAAATTGTTTCTTATACAAAGGACAAAAAAAAAAAAAAAAACAACTTATTTTATTCGGTAAAATTATGTTTTATTTATTCAAACTTTTTTTTTGAACACTATATTCAGCGGATTCTATTTGATAGCGAGTAAATAACATTACAATCTGTGATCACGAGCTAAATTTACCATTGAAGAGTTTCCTTCTTTAGTAATTCAAATATTTGAATAATAAAAGATGCCATTTCTTCTGTTCATTTAATACGTTTTATTGTCAGTGCATGAAACACAAGACCTTTTATTTTTTGTGTTATATGTATTTTCAAATTAAAATTATGTCTAAGTCCAAAATTAATGTTAGAATGTTGGTAAAACCAGAAGTTTTACACCTAATTTTAGATTCTGAGTGAAGCGAAGGATTTTATGGGTTTACAATGATGTTTATTTTTTATTTTTTTTTTATTTTTCTTATTTTATTTTATTTTTCTGTAAACACTTTTTCGTATAGAAATCCTTGTCCAAAAGTTTCGTCCAGCAACTTTTTAGATTCGAAATTGAACTGACCTACCTAATTATCCTAACAAAAATTCAAAAATCGTGAGTCAGGATTTTTTTTTATACACACTTTAATAAATTATTATACGATTTTTTACGATATTGTCTGATTTCTTTTAAGTTTATTTCTAATGAAATATTGAGTATTTGTTAGAAAGTTCTGAAATTTTAATACAAGTTTACTCTTATACTAAACTATCAATACCAAAAAAATATCAATAATCGTGACTCTAGGTTTTTTCCAAGCATTTAAAAAATTATACAAATAACCCTAAAATACGTTTACAGTATTTAAATAATAATATATTATATTACACTGAAGCTTTGCTCAGAATCGTTTTATACTAACGAAATGAGTCATCATTTCTTTAAAACTTAATACATTCATCACCAATATCTTGTCCGAGGACCGAAGGGACGAAGGACGAACTTGTACCACCATCATCTCACTTACCAGATTTTTTGCTAGTTATTTCATTCGTATTCATATGAATACTTGTATACGTACAAATTATTAAACATTTCAAAGGGAAAAATGTGAATACATTTCTATATTTAGCATTTAAATGATAAAAAAGCTGGTAAGTGAGATGATGGTGGTACAAGTTCGTCCTTCGTCCCTTCGGTCCTCGGACAAGATATTGGTGATGAATGTATTAAGTTTTAAAGAAATGATGACTCATTTCTTTAGTATAAAACGATTCTGAGCAAAGCTTCAGTGTAATATAATATATTATTATTTAAATACTGTTTACGTATTTTACGGTTATTTGTATAATTTTTGGTGAGTTATAATAATTTATTAAAGTGTGTATAAAAAAAAATCCTGGCTCACGATTTTTGAATTTTTGCTAGGATAATTAGGTAGGTATATGAGTAAGGTCATATTACATTTTCAGAACTTTTTGTCAAATATTTAAAATTATATTACATAAAAACTTTCAAACAATTTGGTAAATTAAAAGTTCTA
This sequence comes from Therioaphis trifolii, assembly GCA_027580255.1. NCBI lineage: Eukaryota > Metazoa > Arthropoda > Insecta > Hemiptera > Aphididae > Therioaphis > Therioaphis trifolii. The sequence continues at coordinate 36,748,132 of CM050404.1, read as the reverse complement.
TATTTAAGTCAAAAGTGCTATAATTGTTCTGAAAATGTTGTCCAATATAAAAAAGTATGTATTTGATATTGGATAACATTTTCAAGTTTCTATCTTCAATACTTTTCGATTTATGACTAAATACCTAAAATCTGAACAGTGAAAATCTCGTTTACGGCGGATTTTTACCGATTTTACCGTTTTTACTCAGTTTTTCGATCGTTATTCTTGATTACTGGAAAAACTATGGAGATTTTGAAAAAATGACCTCTCTAAAGTACCATTTCAGTTCAATTTAAAATCTAAAAAGTTGCTGGACGAAACTTTTGGACAAGGATTTCTATACGAAAAAGTGTTTACAGAAAAAAATAAGAAAAAAAAAAAAATAAACATCATTGTAAAACCATAAGATCCTTCGCTTCACTCAGAATCTAAAATAATGAAGTATGAAAAAGAATTATGCACAAGCTACTCATTCGACATGTTTGTTTTTTTTATAAGTTTGTGATTTCTTGAAATAATTTAGTTACTAATACAGGAATGTATTTAAAAAGATCGTATAAAAATTAATTTTTTTTATAAACTCACCTATTTAATTACTTAAGGTATCAAACATATACCGACATAAACCATTTTATTAGTGTAAAAAATAATTTTAATTAATATATATCATTAAATCAGCTGATTCAAACATTGTTTTACAGCAATTTTATCATATTAATATTCAAAATGGAATAAAATGTATTTTATAAAGGATTCTTTATTCAGACAAATTTAAAACTATGAGTAAATTTCATATTTTTTAACGAATTCTTAATTAAGGGGTAGTTTTGGGACTTCACCTTTAAAGTAAAATAGGAACCTGTATTTTTTTGCCAACACAAATGTGAAGGTAATTTTAGTGATTGATAAAATATTAATTAAACTGAAAATCTAGGTTTGATAAAAATTACAAGTTTTTAGAATCTGTATTACGATCAGTGTGGGGTCCATGATTCATCTTTAGGGTACAATTTTTGAACAAATATCTTCACTTATTATTCACAACAAAAATATAGTTTGCCTTTTGATTATAGCTGTTCGCACAAAATAACCAAGAAAATTAAAAAGTTTGGCAAAAAATGCGCTCTTTGTCATTCAAGAGTGTGAAAGTTTTGGAAAACCAGGAAATGTCTCAGTTGCAAAACAGTATTTCACAAATCGTGTATCGTCGCTTGGCAAAACGAGGTAAGCGTAATAATTATCATGCCCGTCTTGAGGCGTTAAATTGACGTTTTCATCCGGTTAGCATAAACGTTCGTTCTAGATCTATACGAGAATACGTCGTGGTCGTATTAATCAACCACGCGCGCTTCGGTTAACTCGTTATAATATTCTACTGAGGCGTGCGATGTGATTCGTATTTCTCGTACGGTAGAAAACTAAAATATGTCGATAACTTTTTTCAAACTCGATCGGGGGAAAATGCCCAAAAACACCCTAAGACTGCCCGAAACTCTCGGCCCGGGTTCCACCAAACGTTCATTCCAGCTACTCGCCTCACTGCGAGTGACCATAATAATTTTCAATCAATATTTTCCCCCAAATAATCCCGGCGCGCACGGGTGTCTTTTTGCAGGCTGTCAAGAAAGTAACCGTGGAGACCGCAAAGGCAGAGGCCGCGAAGCCGGAGCCGACCGCCGTGACGTCGGTCGAGCGGTACGTCGATGCACCCATGTACTTGACGCTGACGCCGTGGCCGTTAGCGAACGTTACCTCGGTAACGGTTGACTGTCGCAGCCGCCCGCAACCATTGATCGTGGTCGTGAGCCACGGTTACGAACTGGCCGTGGCCATGTTTCAGGGTCTTTTCGAAAAATTTCCCGTCCGCCAGTCCACGTGGAAAGTGGACGCGACGAACTCCGGACTGTCGGTCTCACCGCGACACAAACGGTGCATGGGTGCGCTGGAGGCTGGGGACTCTGTGGCGTGAGACGAGCTAGACAGATGACAGACGAGTGATAGGGGCTGCCGAGCGGTACATTTACGACGCCCTTCGTCTTGAATCGGCACTCTGTCGTCAATATTTACCACGCCTAAGCGAATTCCGTGCTCGTTTCGCTGATGAATCGCGTTTGGGTTTGGTGATTTGAGAGCACATCGAAAATACGATTTCATTGGGTCGAATCATTACCAAATACCTAATTTTCTCCGATAATGTTTTAATATGATAGTTACACTTTTCAATTACTGAACAAATGATTTCTAATCACCCACAATCTAAAAATTGCAATAAAACTTCTTTAGTTTTTATAGATATTAAATACAAAACATTAAATAATAATAATAAATAAGAAAAAATTGTATATTACATAAAATATGAAGAATGTAGACCATATAGAAGCTAGGCAATTTATGTACAGTCTTCTCTTTTTCTATTGTATTTCAAATCAAATTAAACATTTTACAAAAAAAATAAGTATAAATAAACAATAAACCTTCTTAAAATTAAATAAATCTCTGTATTAAATTAATGTGTAGGAAGATACGACCTCTTATCATGCGCAGTACTTCTAAAGTAGGTTTTAATATTGCCAAAGTAAGTTAATTTAATCTTTTGATGTTTAAATAAGATTTAATTGTTTATAATAAATAAAAAATCAGAACGTTTAAAAAATAACGAACAAAAATGAAAATATTATAGGTAATTTGAAAATATCAATGTAAATCTTTTCAGTTTCCACAATATTTATTAATGCCATTTTCCTTAGCAGTCGTAACTATAGAATAGTTCTGTGTTATATTATTTATAGGTACTATTAATGAGTAACGCCAGTCGCCAGTGATAGCAGTGATAACCAAATAATGGTCTGAGGTTTTCGTGTTAAAAAAAAAACTAAGAGTATCTACACTACATACAGATACATCGGTACATGTGTATGTCTTGTTTCTATTAAATATAGTTAGATACGAGGAGACGAGGATTAAACTGTAGGTAACTTTTTTAGCACGTGTAAAAAATAAACAAGTTTCAAAGACAGGAATTATTTATTTATTTTTCAAAGATAGGTTTCAACTGGTACCCACCGGTCGACGCACACACATACGCACACGTGAACGCACCAATGACGTCATGGTAACATTCTTGGTGTCAGACAAAATAACAGAATGACCCCCAGCCATAAGACATATACATGTCAAAACTAGGATTATACACTATTTCGTGAGTCCCGGAGAAGCGAAAATTGTGTCGGATGATCTTTAAAATCTATTCAGACCAAGGACTGACATTTCCCAACAGTTTTAAGATTCGATTAACGTTTTTTCATCCTGCGATTATGACAGTAGTTTTTTTAATTTTTAGTGATACGCTTCTATGTCGTGCGCCTGATTGTTTTTTCTGTCAGTGGTCCACGACCGTATACGTGGTGGTCGTGGAATAATGCGATGTCGTGATTTTTATTCCAAATTATTATTATTATTATTAGTATTATAACTATATAATTTGACTCGTTTTGCGCATTTTTATTTTTAAATGGATATTTGTTTGACGTTTCGATGTTTAGCCGGCTTATACGATCCTAAAGCTCGTACGTTTATTTCTAAAACGTTTGTAAAAACGCGTAAAAATCAGTTCAAATGACAAAGATTTTCAACCGAGCAGGGTCACAGTTTTCTCTCAATATTAATTATACCTAATATTTTTTAATATTCATTTAAAATAATTATTATAACATTACATTATTATTGATTCTTATTTAGATTTAAAAAAAAGTAATTGTAAAGTTCAAACTTCAATTTCGAAACATAAAATTTGGGATAAGTATCATGACAAATATTTTTATTATTATTATTTTTTTTTTGTAGGTATACAAATGAATGACGCAACAGAAAATCTGAATTATGTTTTGGTCATTAATTTTTCATTTCATGTTTTTCCAAATATTTATAGTGCCTAAATGCATTTTAATACAATTTATAATTATTGAATTTTACCAATGTAACATATTTGAACGAGTAACAGCGAGGACTTTAACTAAAATATTAATACATTTGTTTATTCATTAGTCATTATGAATTTTTTACGCTTGAACTCGACAACGATGGGTATTTTAATTAGTATAATTTTAAAATAAATCTATTCATTAGACGTATCTATCGGCTATAGTTATCGAAAACTAGATACCAATTATCTGCGATGAATATATGACGGAAACATTTAGATATAATTAAATTTTACTATTATTCAACTTCAAATCTACCAATTACCTGTTGTTAATTTTAGACGGATTTAGAAAATCAACATTATGTGCACGTGATTTCACGTTAGGGTAGTGATGATTGTTGGTCAATTATAGAAGTTATGTGATATATTTTTTACATAAAATGCGTCATAAATTATGTTCTTCTTAATATCACGATTGTTATCAAAATATTTTTCAAATATTAATGTTTGATTTTTTTTTTTTTAAATGCGATATATTTCAAAAGCGTATAAAAAAAAAAAATCACTCCGTTTTATGACAGTTTACTCACAATATACATACTCTTACATATGTGGAGGGGCATGTGAGCCGTGTTCGATGTACTAAAATTATCTTTTTTCAATGCATTCCAAGGTATTTTTTAATTTTAGAATCTGATCTTAGTGAAGTGAAGTATTAACTCGTTGTATTAGGGTGTTTATTTTTTTCCTGTTAACACTTGTTGGTACACTTAAATTTGTCTAAAAGTTCCATTCAGCGTCTCTAAAGATTAGAAATTCGTTGGCTAGTATTCTAGTTGGTACTCTATGAAGACGTAATTTTTGTCTATTCACGATAGTTTTTCAAGGTATGAGGAAAAACTGCCAAAAAACCGTGCGAAAACAGAATTTGGCGTAAACAACGCCTTCACTGAATTGATTTTAATTATTTAATCATAACTCAAATAGTAATATTGTTGAACGCTTGAAATTTTAATCATAAAATAATGACATATTGATACATACTTTACGAACATTTCAAAAAAACATTTGGTTTAAAAATATAACTTAAAAAATATCTAATTTTTTAAAGTTTAGCTTTAATAACATTTTTAATATTTCACAAAAAATTCTGGAAATTGAATATGATCATACTGATGTACTTAAATAACATTATTGAAAATAATAAAAAAATAAAATTGTTGTTCAGAATTTTTTTTAAAAATCGTTTAAGTAAATTACTATAGATTTTTACGGAGTAGACAATATTTTTTATACAAATTGTCTACAATAAATAAGAAGCAAAAAAAAAAAAAAAAAAAATTGGTCCATCTAATCTCTAGTAAACTTTGAATACAGATATAAAAAAAGTTTTGAATCTTTTGGTAAAAAAGAATTTCTAATATGACAAACAAGGCATTTTTAAATATATTTGACAAAAACAAACATATTATAATCGGCTACCAAACTCAAAACGGTTAAATAATATATATAAACAGGTTATTTTATTGTACACTGAAACTTTGCTCAGAATCGTTTAGCTGAAGATACGATCTATCATTTCTTTAAAATTCATTACACCCAATGCCATTATTTGACGCCCCCCCTCCCTTACTTTTTTTCGCCGGCATCGTTTTTACCGATCACCCTGTCTTTAAACTTAGAATTTTTATTTATTATGTTAGGTCTATAAGAGCCCGAACCCGTGGTGGAATGATTAGCTGTTTAGTGATAGTAGCACTAATCCGTTGCCTAGGGTGTACCACGCAGATGTTCTTTCCATACACCCCACATAATTGTACAAATACATGCAAATCACATGCTAAATATTGGCGTAGAAAAGTTGTTGAAAAAATTGTTTTTCCATGTGGGTGGGGCTGGAGAAACGTTTCCTCCACCCCACCCGTGGCAAATTGAATTTTCCGAGTAAACCGCTGCCGTACAAATTTCAGAAACGGTCGTACAAAGACATGCAAATCACGTGCTAAATATTGGCGTGGAAAAATTTGGAAAATTTGAAATGGACGGGGCTGGGAAAATGTACGTGAGAGTTTCATAAAAGTTATTTAAACAATATTTTCTCGGCGAGTACCTACATATAATTAATTATGCAGCGGAACCATAGCCAAGGTAGGGAGCATTTAATTACGAACATCCGACTGGTTAGACGACGTGTAGTAATCAATAATTTCGGGCGAATAAATATTTGTATAATGTATTTGATTCATTCATAATTAATTTGTAATTATTGTACAGTCACGTCGTAGTAAGTGAAATTCTGGTAAACGGAAAAACCAAATATCTAAAAACGTCAAGACGTTTACCAAAATACCTATTTTCGTTTCCTTTCTTTTGTATATAATATATATATATAAATTAAGATTAAGATGCTAAAGCGTTCTGTCAGTGGATAATCTCCATTCTCATAATATCCATGCAAATTATTTTCTTCACACACATGTACTTGTTCAGCATAATTTTACAGACGGTAATAAAAATAAATAAATAAAAAATATTAAGGTTTTCACATGTGCTTGTTATGGAATAATGATAACTAATCCACGATTATTATAACGATAACTAGTGCGGATTGTCGTATTAGGAAAACAATTAAGACGTACAAAATGAACATAGCTGTATAATATGACAACAGTTCGTTGAAAAATAGTGAGTTTAGACAATATAGGTACTCGTCATTGAAATAGGTAAGTACCTACGTCACGTTTTTTATTTACACAGTGTAATTTTTTTGTTAATAATAGCTCAATTTTGTGTTAACTAAAACGTTAGTGTTGATAGAAAATAATCTATTCGATATTTATTTTTTATTCAAAAAAAAAAAAAAAAGGTAGGTATGTAATCACCGTTTACTAATCAGTATATTATAACAGATTAATAATTACAGTTCGAAAAATGCTATAATTTATGTCTCTTATTTATTATTCATAATATAATATTATTACTTAAAACTTAGGATTTTATATCTTAGTATGTATAATGTATATCTACATTGTAACATTGTAGCGATATTTATGTGTTTATGAATTTAAGACAGTTTAAACAGTGTTGCAATAATGAAGAGCTCATAACCAAAACACGAATGCAAGGGTGGCTTTTTGAATAACAAATATTTTTAAACATTTTCCCCTTCTCTTCATGAAGTGTTCAATCCTAAAAATTTTATGTCATCCAAATTCCTGTTAATTGTATCAATAAGACATTTATAGTGTAAAATAGGTATTTCGAGAACAAAATAGTGGCCTGCTAAATGATTATGCGTCCTGAAAAAAAAAATTGAAATGACGCCCCTGCCCGTAATCCCACCACCAAAGTCTCTATTGTATGCGGTAATACGCGCGGTCGGCAGTGCCTCGGGTAGTGGGGTTACGGGGTGTGTGCTGAACGCTATAATATACGTCAGAGTACACACCGTGTGCTGTATGCTATGCCGCCCAGTATGTTGGTCCAGAATCACTCTTTTACTCGTAAACCTACTCCATACGTACACCGTTTTTTGATTTGACCGCTAGATAGTGGTAAACTTACCATACAAAACCGGTGTTCTTAGTGTGTTAGTGTGCAATAGATGACGGTAATTCCTATTTCGATCGTGGCAGATTTTGAATCATGGGTCTGATATTTTTTAATTTTAAAAATACGTTACAACTATAGCCCTATTTATTTGAGTTTTATTAATTATGAATGATCACATTTGTAAATATTGTCTTTATTTTACCGGAACTGCATTTATCAAAAATTTAATCAAAACTATCATTCACGAGCATTAGACATTTAAGTCTCCAGAAAAAGAAAGACTTACCAACCGTCTACCGTTTTTATGGTACACTTATAGACTATGGTGGTAGATCCAAATCCGAGGAAAACTATAAAATAATTTAGATAGGTACTTCTTAGTTGTAAGAAAAAATATCAATAAAGACTGGTTGTTTATTTTATTTGTTTACTAATGGCATTTATATCAAAACAAATATGTTCATTTTATGGTTTAATTTTGTATACAATTTTTGTTTTTTCAATATTTAAGTTTGTCAGTGTTTATTTTTGATCTCTAGCTTCAGCTTCAATTTAAATCTAGAGGACATAAAAATAAACGTTCTTGTTGTGATTCTTTTATTATTAGTTTTTCTGTGTAGATGGTGAATCAATTTGAATTAAAGAAAAAAAAATGTTTGCACTTTGATTGTTTTTTTATTAAAACTATACACGGAAAATGTCCGGAAAGGTATCCCATCACCTTTTATCAGTTAATCGGGTTCCGGGAAGGAAAAATAATAGTTGAGTGTCGAAAAAAAGGTAGTAGGTAAATTAAGTGCGTAAAAAAAATATGAATATGTTTTCTTTTGTTATATTTAATGAACATTATTAGAAGTCAAATTACTTAATATTATTATCTACATGCCCATAATACTATAACTTCGAGATTTTTACCGTTCAAATTTATATCGTCTAGATTTGTACCATCCAAGTTTTCAGTTTCCATTTTTTACGCAATTCTAAAAATATTTGGGACAACTTCTAAAGATTATCGTGATTGTGAAAAATCTCTGTACTTACACCATTTTGAGTAATTTTGAAATAATACTACCATGTAATTTTGTAGCAGGTCCAACTCTGTACATCATTATTGTACATTTTCAAACCTAAAATTATGTCCATCTTTTAAAATAACAATTTTTTTTTTGGCAAGTCATTTTTTCCATTTTGATATTGTTCTATAGGTACATTTTACACTGATAAACTTGTAATACAGATGAACCAATGAGTATGAAATAGAGAGAGTGTGTGTGTGTGTGTGTGTGTGTGTGTGTGTGTGTGTGTGTGTGTGTGTGTGTGTGTGTGTGTGTGTGTGTGTGCTCTAAGTATAATTTACTATAATCTATAATTTGCTCTAAGTATATAAAAGCAAATTTTATACAAAAACATACATAATATATATTTATCTAAAGTAGAGGATTTCTGATAGAACCCAAATGAAATAATTTAAATGACATCGTAAACAATCCGAATTGCAGTAGGGTAACGAGATAAAACCTGGAACCAACTCATACTGATTAGCTACGCCGATTATAACCACCAGTTTGGTCGTGGTGCACCGATTCTCCTAATTTACAAATTTAATATATTATTTAAAACAGGGGTCGGCAAGTGATTCCTACTGGAGTCCAGAAAACCAAAATAATTCGTAAACGGGGTCCGTAGAGAAAAAAATTAATTTTATTACATTATTCAATAGTTATTACTAAAATGTTAAAATTATATGAAGAGTTAACATGCCTTGTGATGTTATATACCAGGGGTGGCCAAACGGTCGATCCCGATCGAGTTCTGAAGGCTCAAGGTGAGAATCCGTTAACTTTGTTCTCTACTTGTTTATAAAAAAAATTGTTTTACAAAACGATGTCTTTTTTAATAATCACGATGGAAATTGAAATAACGTACTTATTAAAATATCAAAGAAAAATATGTCAACGGTCCAGATCACTGCCTTCCGCGGTCCGGATTTGGACCGCGGTCCGCCAGTTGTCGACCGTTGATTTAAAACATAGATTATGTATTTATGATTTTATTTCCATAGAATATTAAAATATACAATGAAATGTTCATTAGGCTGATTGTCATTGATAGATATATTTTTACATTTAATTCATTATTACATTGTAACACTATAGGTCCATTTTTTCTTGTTAATTTCAGAAAAATAATTTATTAATACAAATAAATTATCAGTTAAAGTACTTTGCAATAATATTATTAAAAAATAGTGATCGTTTCCCGATAATCAACGTCAGGATTTTACGTTAAGAATGAAAATTGTGATAAGGAAATTGTGTTTTATACGTTTTGAAAAGTTTTTATTATTTCATCCGTAAATGGACCTTTTTGTACACAAATAACAATTTGTTAAACGGTTATTTTAGTGTTGATATATTTATTTTTTTTTTGTAATAATAATTATTTTTACTCGAAAATTATGTACATATAATATGTCCAATGTCCATGTTTAATAATATGTTGGTAGTAGTTAGTAGGTTCATCATCATCAATCATTTGCTTTTTAAATTTTAAGATTTTTTTTTTTTTTTTGGAGAACGTTATCCACCCAAGTTAACCTTTATAATTATGGGTTTAAAAATTCAAAATAATCTTGTGTATTACACACGTATATTTATACAGGGTGTCTTACTAAGATGTATACATTACAGTTTAATTCTATACTATGCATAAATTATAATTTTTTTGATGTAAAATTTAATAACCGGTGGGTACCTTATTCATTTTTCCGCTGAAATAATTTTAATATTTTATCTCTGAGTGATTTTTTGAAATTTTTAGTTTTATGTAATGGAAATTTCTCTTTGTAGTATACTGTTTTGATACGGAAATTTTTTGAAGAATTAGAAATATATTTTTGAAATTTTTATAGGTAGTTAAAGTGTTATTAATGGACTACCAGTTTAAGGGATATAAATATTTTAAGTTCAAAGCAGCAGAATAATGGAAGAAAAATTTATTTTTCGGAGTATTCCCGGTTTTCCTTTTCCACTCTGTTATCCTGAATGATTACATTTCTCAAATTATTGCTATAATAATAAAAAGTGCGTACTTCGCACCATGGGGTATTCTTCGCTCACTGAACAAGATAATTGGGATAACTGTATAGAGTTTCCAAGAAATGTTAGATCATTTCTTAGGTTAAACGATTATTAGGAAAGCTTCAGTTTAAAAATATGTATTAATTTATATATTTAACCATTTTTATTTTGATTGCTGGTATGTTTTCTTTTATCAAATCTGTTTAAAGTTTTCATATTAGATAAGTGAGCTATTTTTTTTTTTACCAGAAGATTCGAAACATGGTATTCTATCCGTATCTATAGCTTTATAATTATTGGATAAACTAATAGTTTTAAATAAACATTTTAAGTTAAAAATTGATATAAAAATAGTTAATTCCGTAAAAATTCACATAAGAATTGACTTAAATGACTGTAAAAATCAATTCTGTCTAACGATTTTTGAAATTATTTCAATATTGTCAACTAAATGTATGAGTTTGATCATATACATTTTCAAAATTTTTTGTCAAACATGAAAAATGTTCTTAGAGATAAATTTTAATATAACTACGTACTTCGCCCCATGGGGTATTCTCCGCTCCTTAGACAAGTTAATGTGGATGGGTGTATTGATTTTTAAGGAAATAATAGATAATTTCTTAAGTTAAACGATTCTGAGCCAAGCTTAGTAGTATAAAATAGCCAGTATAAAATAAATAATATACCGATTATTTACTTAACCGTTTTGCGTTTCACCGTTCAAACGGTGTATTTCTTTTTCAACATTGTTTTAAGTTTTTTATTTCACAGTTTTTTTAAGCAAAAGATTTAAAACTTATTGTTCTATTTTATTTAAAGTTCTATTATGATTGGACGGCCATATTATTTCAAATAAATTCTTAAAGTTGAAAATTTACGTAAAAACAGATGTTTAAGTAAAAATTGTATTATAATTTACTTAAGCGCTAATAAAAAGAAAATCCTAAATCACGATTTTTGAAATTTTCTCAGTACCGTTTGAAAAGTATAAAAAAAAACAAGGTGTTTTTAAAGAATTAATTTTAGGTTAAAAGTTGTCAAACTTTTTGAATTCTTTTGAATTATGCAGTTATACGTCAATAATAAATGATGACAATTTCTAGTTTCTAGCAACATTACTTTTGGAATTATTACGAAATTATTATTAAAGTCGATTTCATGAAAGTGTCGTTTACAGTGAATTTCGTCGTTTTCACTCCATTTTCAGCAGCTTTCCTCTCACCTGAAAAAACTATTAAGATGAGAGCTTATAATAACTCTCAAAGCACTATCAACATATGATTTCCGACCTATTGACGGATGAAACTTTTGGACAAAGTAAAGGTAAGCAAAAAGTGTCCTCAAAAAAAAAAAAAACATCGTTGTCAAATCATATCTTTGGTTCACTCAGAATCTAAAAATAGTATTTAAGCTCTTCAGTTATAAATTATTATATAGTCGAATGTTAAGGAATTATCGAAAAGCTGTTATTTAATTCTATTGAAACCAATAAAATCAATTGCTTTAGTATTTACTTAAAGTGTAGATACCATCGTATTATTCAATAACAGTTGTGTGTAGTCAATTAAATAACGAACAAATTAACACTATATCAAATTAGAGTGAATATTCCACAACAAAATTAAACACTTTTTGATTTTTTTTATTGTCAAGCGTGAGAAAGCTGTTTTTATTATCAATTTTACAAAATGGCTACGGCATAGTATACAAGTTGTTTCTGAAATGTATGAAGAAACTTTAGTAATAGCGCACTCTTACCAGAATATTAACAACTACTTTTTAAGAGTATTTAAACATTTGAAATTCATTAATTAATTTTGATTTCTGTAAAAAATAAATTAATTTCAAATTTGTCCTGTACATAAAGGGTGATTCAGCAACACAGAATATAAGTCCCTAAAATTCAATTTAACTATTTGAAGTGTTACCAGTTACCATCCCAAATAATTGCAATAATGCATAATATATAATTTGAATTATATCAAACATTTAACACACCGATATGAATATATAATATGCAATAACAATACTGCATAATTATGATGGTGGACAGGTGTGCTATCAATTTATCACACAGTTAATTAATACTGTGAAGTGTCAAATGCTACTTACATGCTGCATTCGCTTAAGACGATTAATATTTGCTTTGCTTATATGGTGGAAACTATATTAATTAAAGAATTACCATTGAATTAGGTTTTGATTGTTTAATACTTCAATTCGCTATAGTTTTGATTATTGATGAATAAAAAAGGATTATTGTGGTAAGTGAGTTTTTTAATTTATAACCGGAGTGTATGATCATCTTTATAATAACATATTCTAAAAATAAGTTCATTTACGTAATATTAACTCTATGTGTTGCACTTTTTTCATCAAAGATGATTAACTTTCAAGATTGTATAAACCTACTTAACTTTGAAAATATCTTATTTTTTTAAAGTTAATTTCTCATAAAATTTTTAACATTTGACAAACATTTTCATAAATTTAGTATGATCACGATTGTACACGTAACTAACGATACTGAAAAAATTTCAAAAACGTGACTCAGGTTTATTTTTGAATAATTGTTTAGGTAAAATATCATCTGATTTTTACAAAACTGACTGTTTCGACATCTATTTTCAAATTCAAATATTTATTAAAAATAATTGGCTAATTAAAACATTATGACATTTTGAATACAGATAAAACAACATGTTTTAAATCTTTTGTTGTAATATAGTTTCTTATTTATCAAATAAGAAAACTTTAAACACGTTTTATAAAAAAAATAACAATAAAACTAAAAATGGTTAAGTACCTATATAAACATTATTTTTTTTATTCTGAAGCTCTGCTCGTAATCGTTTAGCAAAAGTGATGTTGTAAATGATGTTAATATTATTTAAGAAAATTAAAAAAAATCACGTAGATAAAAAATAATACAAATATTTTGTTCACAAAAATGTATTTCTACTATTTTAAAAAAAAAAAAACTTTACATCGAAATTCAAATGTATGCATTAAAAATGAAATAAAAATGCTTAAAATGTCACCTCATATACATATACATATATGTTTATAATTGAACTGGTAAGTTTTCTGTATTTATATTAAGAGGAGAGGTATTACGAGGGAGGTACTGAATATTTAAAATTTTTCAGTACAAACCAGTTAATGTGGAATTATTGCAACGCTCATTTTATATGAGCTAGCATCGTCCATTGACTATCTTAATTCGAGTACAGGACCCATTTGGCAATAGTTGTGTTAATTGTACATCGTCAACTTAAGACAGACCAAATGGTTCAGAGATCTATTCAACAACATTTATTTTCAAAATAAATAAATAAATAAAATATTAAATACCCATTCAACACATTTTAAAAGTTGTGTCATTCAATACTCCTTTCTATCACCTCTTCCAGTATTGTAAATAAATGTTAATTTTTTTACTCGTTGTACATTAATGCAAATTGTAAGTGTTTCTTAAATAAATACTGAAATGAAAAAAAGGTTGTACAATATGTGTCATGCTTTGCATATTTTTATTAGTCTGTCCGTTATTACTTAATTTTTGGGGAGGACCGTGTTTGCGCCTAAATATGTACCGTATTTGCGTCTGTATAGAAAAATCTTGATTGCGCTTAATAAAATTAAGGTTAAATACATTCGAAAACAATGCAGTACAATTTAAATTTCTCGTCCCACTTTTTTCAGACTTTGAACTGACAGAATAAAATATATTATGTTAATAATTATTAAAAATGTAATCTTCACTATACTGACGCATCATTATTTTTTATTATATATTGAAAATTGGGGACTACGGTAATTACTTATTGCCGTGTCACTATTTTAAATTTTATAAAATTCTTTAATTTTTTATATTAATTTTGTTATATTTACTTAATTACCAACTACCTATTTTTATGAATTTAGTCGGTGATGTGGCTATATCTCTTAAGTTTAGAATCTCTTGGTGTTTGTTATCACTGCATTTTTTTGTTTGTTGTATTGTTGTTCTAGCAATATTTATTTTTAAATGAGTATCTGTTTGAAATTCTTTTGAAATTTCCACACATTTTTTAATTGACGGATGACTATTAAAAAAAGATGAACTGAGATAATCTACATACGTTTGTTGTCTGCGTTTTATTTAAGTTATCGTAGATATTAATGATAAGATTATTGATTATAGATGGAATATCTATATTTCTCTCAAAAGAATCGTCGAAATTAAATTTAAACGCGTTTTTGCCAAAGTTGTTGGTTGGTAATGTTATTAGGTGCAAACAAGTGTTTTAACGTTATTTAATTTTATCAAGCGCAATCAAGGTTTTCTATATAGGAACAGACACTGCACTTAAGCGTAACCACTGTCCACCTAATTTTTGAGATGACAAAACTGTTTTTATACTTATCATTATGAGCATTTTAACGAGAGTAAAAAGCAACCAGTTATCAAAGTTGTTCAGGTACTGTTAATTCGTATTATGCGATATTGTTGCACTCACCAAATACAAGTTGAAGAAAATGTAATTAATAATTATACTAAAATGTACTAAAATATCATATCTGTATTGTTTTAATATTATGTAATATTGTAATGTTATATAAGTATTAACAATACAATACGTTTTGAAAACTATCGACATTTATTAACTATACAGTAAAGTAATACATTGTGAAATGTAATAGGTATCTACATCAATAATTGAATCACATTTAATATTATAAACTCTGTATAGTTAATATTATGTTTTACATTTATAAAAATGAATTATCGATTTTATTGAATAATATGAGGTCACAAAATAGCCGTCAGTTTTGTAAACTACAACTAGTTTGCACTAAGTTTCTTCGTTTAATTTGATTCGGAAGCTGAGTTCAGGAATGAATCAATTTCACCAAATGTACGCGATAACACATGCATACCAAGTTGACAATATGATTATTAACACTTCATAATCGGTTGGCTTCCATGAAATCTCTCCGAGAACGCCGTTCTGTCATCTAAATAATAAAACATTACATAGATGTTATGGACGACGTAAATCACTTTTTTATTATATGCATACGGGCGGTCGAAATTGAAACAATAAGATGTAACATTATAATGCACTCACTCTGCCTTTTGGATGGCACAGCTCGCATCTGTGCGTCAACACGGTTCGCTGTCTGGAACCTTTACATTTTAAAACAAACCACAATTCGTCGACTAAGTCCCTCCACGTGGATCTTTGTGGTCCGATACGCTGTTTTTGGTTGCATGAAAAAAAAATCGTATTCCAACGTTATAATATGTGCTATCTACCGTTGAATTTTGAACACGGGAACCGTGCCATAAATAAATATAGTATCAACCTGTTGCATTTTACTTTGTCTTGGTGTAGCATTGTATTATACCGTTATTTATGTGAGCAGTAGGATTAACGGATTACCTATGTATTATTTTGTCATTGAAATAGTAAAATGTGTCATTTTGGTTACGAAATTATTTTAATAAAAACGGGTGATTATAAAATATCAGTTTATAAAGAAATGAAATTTTTAATGACGACGTTTTCGTAATCAATCTTGTGATTTATTGGGGATATAAATAAATACTATATGAAATTAAATTATGTGATGGCAAATTTTAATAAACACACCAAGTATGAAGAAAATATGAAATATACAATTCACAGCATTACTTATATATATATATATATATATATATATATATATATATATATATATATATATATATATATATATATATAATTATTATATGAAGAAAAACAAACTCCTCCAATTTAATATTCAAGATCAACTTAATCCTACGAAAAATCAAAAACTTAGCAGTGGACATTAGTTATGTGAAATATTCACACATTTTGATACCTAATATATTAACATTGTTTTACTGGTATTACGATTCACGTTTTGTAAGAACAACGGTTATTCATATAACCTATAAAAATAAATTATATAAAAGGTTTTTGATTTTACGTATGGAATGATTTTTTTAGTGTGTCGCTGACCCCATTTTTAACCTTGTGCAATTCATATATTTGTATTTTTTTTCATACAGAATATAAATAAATTTAATTTTTATGAAAATAACAGTTTTTTGATATTGAAGTTTTTATTATTTTACCAATAGTCTAAGACATATAAGCGTTTTAAGTTTAGTGTACAGGTTAAAGTAGCAAGGGTCCTCGGATAAATGTTTTGTTACTACTTCACGGTTCCAAACTTCAAATGCTTAATTGTCTTAATTTATTGGCACTACAGTAAAAACCTAAATACGATACCAAATTGTCCAAAAAATGTGTTTTATTTCATAATATAATATGTTGTAAAAAGTAGTTACTATATTTTAAAGAACTAAAAACCTAAAAAACATTTTTTTTTCATAAGAATGTAGGTCTATGAGTGTTGTAAATTTTACGTATGGAAACATACACTAAAATTATAATATTATACAGTATTAAAAATTAGATGAGCAATGATTATATTAAAAAATCAATATGTATTAATAATATATTTTTTCAATCAATGTGATTGAACAATAGATATTAATTATATTTTATTTTAATAGTGCCATTTGGTGGTAACAACATTAAGTAATTATTATTACGATAGTAATGGGGATAAAAACATCAAGAGCGAAAATAAATGCGCAATTGTACAAGAACTGTATATCATACAACTAAAAATAATAGTAAACTATATTTTTTTTAATATTTGGACAATAATAGCGTTTCTAAACAACTAAAAGCTTGAAGAGAGAATTATTTTATTACAAACAGTACTATTTTTATAGCTTCAAAGTCTTGAAAAAAAAAATAATAATAATGACAATAAAAATAACAATTCCACTTATTTTAATGTTATGAGTATATCTGTATTCAACTAACCGCCCGAGGTAACATTCAACTCATTATATTTATTAATTAAAATATATTAATACCTTGCAGGAATAATACATAATTTCACCTTGAATGTTATAAAACATTTTAATAAAGCGAATAATGATTAACGAATTATGGAAAAATCAAAGTTGTTTAAATAATTAATTGGTATATACAATTTTACATTTGATTGTTGCTCTTATTTTGAGAATAAGACGATAAGCTATAGGCACACGTTTGTATTATAATTACAGTTTTTCGTTTTAAAAAGTGTAAACAAGTAAAAATTGTATCTAAACAAAGGATCTGTTGGTTTTATTGTGACATTGATTTTTCTCATTTGTATCTAGAGGTAATTTTTCGGGTACCTAATAGACTTCGTGCCCGTTACATCAAGCCCCTTTAAAGATCAATAATGTTATCTGAATGGTTTAAAGAAATTATTTGATTTTAGTCACAAACTTTTTCTAAGTGTAAGAAAAAGCTATAGAAAAATATGGAAAACCACTAAAATCTGTGTAGTACATATTGTACAAGATTTTTATTAAATTGATTTAGGATTGAATATTCTATGAGCCTTTCACTAAAAAAGAATCTGTCAATAATTTTATTTGAAATAGTGAAATATATAAACAATATATATTATAGTATTTTCCTAAAGCTTTGCTCAGAATTATTATACGAAAGAAATGATTGTTGCACACAAACAGTATCTACCATCTACATTCAACGATATTCCTCTACCAATCTTTAAGATGAACTAGACGAAACAATCAAGAAGCAAATAGCAAAAAAGTCTAAGAGAAATGTGAATTGATAATTTATTTTAGTTTGTATCGTCAGCCAATGGTCCAAATTTCGAGGACAATTATTTCAATAATGTAAAAAAGAAATAATTAATCGTTTCTGTAAAATTCATTGCACTCAACACAAATATCTACTATTTGGAATTTATTATACCCATAAATATCTACAGCTTATAAGACATTGTATTTTATGTTTTATCATTCTATATTTATTAATATTCATAAAAAACAAAAATCTTAAAAAATTTGTACTTAACATTAGTAAAAGATACTAACGAAATATTAAAGTTTTAACTTGTCGGTATTGTAAGCATAAAGCATTGATTTATGTTTATATTTTGAACATATGGAAAATGCATGTGTGCAATGATGTATTGTTTTGTATGTGACAACGCTTTCGGGTTGTGATATTGGTTTAAAAAAACTTTCACTCTTTCTATACATCGACGTTTTTTCTACAGAGTTTTTAAAATTCGGTTATTTTCAAAATTATCAATAGTTTTCCTTATGTTGGGGAAAAAATTGAGTAAAACCTGTTAAATGTGACGTACATGTGATTTCTATAAAATACATTTTAGTTATTTACTATTTTAGTTTTTACTCCAAAAAATATAACATTACAGACTAGGAATTTTCACCAAATATTAATGACACCAAGAAAAGTTCGCCTTGTTTTGTGCTAAAAACAGAACTTATATCGGAATATCGGAAAGACTTTGTCTTTTAATGGTTTGATTCTCATAAAATTAAAAACTTTTAATGTTAAAATATGAAAATAAATACAATTTTATTTATGTGCTTCTTATTTAACAGCATTAGTACAGTGTTAAAATTGCAACCAATAAATTTTTCATAGGTGAATGAAATTAAAATATTAAATAAAATTATTGTTCAGTTATATTTATTATTTGTAAATAGTGATAAACTTTTTAAGCAGCATTCAAATATCACGGAAAACATTATTTTTGGATTTTAAATCCAGTAAAAATTGTTTGCTGTTGAAAAACTCGTATAACATTTAATACACGAATAAAATCGAGTGCATTAGTGAATTCCTAATATTAGATAAATAGTTTCAATTATAGTATAGAAGTGAAAAAATCTATATAGTTCTGAGTTTAGAGCAATACGTTGTTATCATAATAATAATGCATGTAAATTGTGTGTTTGTATTCCATTTGGTACGGTAAAATTCATATCACACAGGCTACAAAACAGCAGAGAATAACTCCGTAAAATGTACTAAAAGTGATATGGGAATCGAATGCATACGAAAAAATTATAAATGTGTTTCAGTAAGTATTCAGTAAATAATGAAGAAGCTTAAAATAATAATATGTAAGCCTTTTTTTTAGGACTCGTATTTAAAAACTCAGAACGTAGTTAGATTTTTGAAAAAGTGGAGCAGGTACACAAAGAATATAATTTACACATATAATTCTAAGTATTTTACAAAAGATATCAACAGTTTTGTTTATGTTGTACAACTCAAGTGGAAATTACTTTTTTTTATTTTTATTTTAAGTTGAATGTTTTCTCTGTTAGTGTATTTAATGGTATATTGATATTCATTATTTTCACTAAATAAATTTCGTGAAGTAAAGCTTCAAAACGTAACATAGAACTTACCTTATGCTTTGTGTACCCATTATTTTTTTAATGTTTTATTTTTTTGAATTTATTTATGTTTGTATGCAATAAATAATTGTTTTTATTATCGCTAAAAATGATTAAAATTAATTTTATTTTAATACTTAAAGAACAACGTTTTTCATATTTTACAAAGTAAAATTAATTATTAATTTAGATTTTATAAGGATTTCAAATTATTTTAAGCGTATTTCAGCTTAAAAATATAATAAACTTACTTAGTATTTATGCAACAGACAAAATATTATACTATTTAAAACAAATAGGTTTATACAGACTAATTTAATTTAGAAATTAAGAAAAATTAAAAAAAAGAAATGTGTAAAAAATGTAATTTTATTATACTTAACAAACAGAAATAATTATTTTTGTTGAAGCATAAATATCAATCAAAAATAAATAAATAAATATTACTATAAATTATTTTTAAGAGAGATTACAAATCATAACTCTAGGATCAATAATCAACTAATTACTACTATGAGATATTTATATACAAAAAGGCATAGATGCGTTTAAAAAAAAATCTTAGGTTCCACGTATACTTTTGGTTTGGTAGTTATAATTAGAGCAAGGACTTTCATGCATTTACATATTTTTTCTGATTAACTTTATCGTATGTTTGTTAAGTATAAAATACATTTCATAACGTTTTTGATGAAATATAAAGTTTTTAGTGCATATGTATTGGCATATTGGGACATTTTTTAGTTTTAGGGGCATATTTTTGATTATAAGAGCCAATTTTAAGCTTTTAGTGCATATTTTGATGGTTTATCGAAAATCAAGCGCTTTGGAGAATATTTTTCATGAATCAAGGTCGACAATTTGTTATAAACTTATTAAGACGATAAAGATAAATTTTATCTTGAAATAATAATAATGGCCAGTATTTATTATGTCTATTTTTGTATTTTTATTTAACAAATAGTAGGTAAGTGGTACGTTTTCTGCTATTTGAAAATATCAAAGGAATGTTAATAAATAATTCAGTGCAAATCTAATTTAGGTAAGGTAAATATTTGAGAATAATTCAACAAAATATTTTAAAATATCTTTTTGGTTTTATTAGGAGCAAAATAATAATTAAGAAGAATGGGATCTAACATTTAAAAAAGCTTCCAAATCATTTGAATTAAATAAATCTAGTTAAAACTTACATAGAATAATAATAAAATTAATTTTTTATAAGGGCATATTTAACCACATATTTTTAATTTTTTGATGCATAAGTGCATATTTTTAAATGCATATTTGATGATTTTTTGGTCCATGAAAGTCCTTGCTTTAGTTATAATTATATGTTATTGTGACATTGAAGTTTATTTTGAAAAATTTGAATTTACTTCTATTTCGACAAGTTAGGTATAAAATATTTTCATTTCAATATTGAATTTGAACGTTAAATCTTTTAGTTAAAAAAAAAAATGTCTTCTTTGTCAAACGAATTCGTTTAAAAAACCAGAAAATTTTGAAAAAAAACCTACGGACAATTAGACGGAAAATGGTAAAATATATGAACGGTATATTTCAACTCTGAAGCTTTGATCAGAATCGTTTAACTAAATGTAATACACTCATCCCCATTAACTTGTCAGAGGAGCGAATAATGAGGCGAAGTATGTACTTGTAAAAAAAATTGTATACGTATATAATAGGTGTATTACTGCAGGATTATATTCCATATTTCTACACATATATGGTTCAAGTTATTAGTGCCACGGTCAAGAGCCTCGGATCCAAAGAAATTATTCGAAAACTCAAAAAAATATGATTTTTTTTCTTTGAAGAATAGAGAATAAAAAAAAAAAAGAAAAATAATCTACTATGTATTTATAATTGAAGTTATGCTTTGATTTGATGGAAGATGAATAGTAATTTGTTTTGAATAAATACGTCAAGCCAATGAAAAATTTAAATCTTAATACCAATGCGATACCTAACGTGTAGCTTAATATTCAGTCGATTCGTTTTACTAGAACAGGAGCGTTAAAAAAATATTTCGACGATCACGATGTCAGAGTATAATACGACAATCCGCACTGGAGATAATGTTATAAACACGATTCACCTCGGCGAACGTAAAACCGAACATAAATGTATACAATTATTCTTGACCTGTAATCTTAAAAATAACAACTATTTTTTTTTTATAGTTGATATCGCAATCGACTTGTTGCCGACTTCTGTCCTAATGCAATATGTTTGATACGCCTTGTATTGTTAACAGACAAAACATACTATCGGCACTACGTCTGTATAAAATGTTTTGTTGAAATAGTCGGCCACGTCACTGGGAATCACGTTGACAATTTATAATAAATATGGTATTACAGGTATTCGATTATTAAATTTCAGGTAAGTCAAACGAGTTTACTCAAGAAGTTGGATTCTCGTGTTATAAAGCGTATACATAGTTAGTATTTGCGTTGAATATAATGTATTCTCTTTTCAAACATTATGTCGTTTTCGGTATAATTTAGATAAATACGAGCACATTAGAATCTCATTATACTTAAATTACTCTACCTCGACGTTTTCAAAATAACTTTCAATGCTCGTGTGCATACCTATGAACAGAAGTAGGAGTCCTCTCTTTCATCAGACGGATGAAAAACCATCTACATGCCGTTAATGCTTTGTGATTTCCGTAAATGCTTAAAATGTTTCAAACCTTCTTTTCCCTCAGTATCTAACGATGCATTATCACGACTGGTACGAGAGACGATTGTATTATTGTTGTGTTTACATAAGTTTAATTGTTCTGAAGTTCAAACACGGAAGGAAAATATATAATTGTATCATTTTATCATTAATCGTGAAGTTTAACATGCGTGTGTTTTAAAATGTTGGATTATAAATGCCTAATTAGCAATGTAATTTATAATATGTTGTGATTAATTAAATGATTTTTCTAAACATTTGAAATTTTCAAAAACAAATATTAATTTTTAAATTTCGCATTCTCCGTCATTTAACTAGCTAGTAGTCGCTGAATTAATAATCATTATCTAATTCCAATGATTTACGACTTTTTTTTTCAATATATATATATATTTACAAATTATAATATTAGTACCCAGTACAATAGGTATATACATTTATCAAAGTTTATTTAAAATAGAAAAATGTACTCGCATATGTATACATATACACGACAGAAGAATTGTATATAGATTTTATACATTTTTAGATCCGATTGAAGTGAAAGACCCATTGATTCACAATGATTTTTGTTTTCTTTTAGATACTGAGTGACGTGGAGTATACGTATAATGGTTTCACAGTGATATTTTTCGGGTGACATTATTTTGGGTAGTAGACTCTATCCAAAAGTTACGTTCAGCTTTTTTTTAGATTAGAAATGTAACCTCGTAAATACTTCAAATAGGCCATTTATCTCTATTCTCATTTTTTTTCAATAATTGAGAAAAACTACCGAATAAGCGATGCGAGTTCAGATTTTAAATAAACTGATTTTTGTCTGTGAACACTTTGGATAGTAAATGTCTTTATAGATGTTTAAGATTTATTTATTTTTTTACCTAAATTCTATAAACAATTTTTTTCACCAAATATTTTTGTCTTCGTTAAAATATTAAAAGTTTCATAAAAATACCCAAAACATAGCAACTGAAAAAAAAAGAAAGAAAACACGTTGTACAATTTATAGATCACTAAGAATCAGAGTAAAATTATTTTTCATAATACGTGCTTCTTCTTCTTAGGGTCACAACCCGAGGGTTGGTTTGCACCTAGAAGAAGGTGTTACTAGGGAAGGGTTTGTACTGTGCAGTGGTTTCCCGTTGTTAAATAAAGCAATTATCAACTGAGCTTCACTCAGAATCGTTCTTTGAATGTATTGATTTATAATTAAATTTAAATTTAAATTATACTAACGTGGCCCAAGTAAATTAACTGTGGAAGTAGTTTTTTAAGGTGCTTTACCACTACCATTAATATCCTGTTCAAGGAACGAATCATAGGAACGAAAAGTTTTACTATTATTATTATTATTATTATTATTTAAATTTTGTTTTAATCATTTTCATTATAATTATAATATAATGTATAATCACAACTAAAAGGTATTCAAGTATTGAAAACGTGAGACAGGTTAATTGAAGTTGATAAGTTGCGTAATATTTTTTTTAAGTATTATAATAATATTTTTTCAGAATTATGTTCATACATAATTTTTTATTGGTATTAATTTAGATGACGTGACATTCGTTATTGATAACAATTTGACGGATTCGTAATCTATGAGTGTACAATGGCATAATATGGCAATAACATAGCACATAAACATAATACAATGACATAATATATAATTATTTGGTTAAAATTTCATTGACCACACGTAGTTGTGGCTATCCAAATCATATTATTCAGATCAATTATTTTTTCAATGCGCTAACCCGTGCGATTCACCACGCCACAACCATAAATACATTAAATAAACATTTTACCATTCATTATTTAATGTCTTACGGTGCGGGCTTTCAAAAGATTTGAATAAACTTAAATAAACATTAGTTACCTGTTCGATATGTTTCATCTTTTTCCTGTAGTGGTAAAACTCGAACATGGATACCATAATCGATATTATAAGTCCCACTAGAAGCACGGCGAACACGCCACCTGAACAAATACACACGCACATACATTAAATATCATATCAAGTACACGGTGGCAATGTTAGGAGTGTAATTTGAATGTACGATGAATTTACATATATTTTTGAAATCCAAAGTGTTCGTTTTCGCCCCAGCTCCAGACTCTTCAGGCACGCACATGTCATTTGGCGGTTTCCACCATTTGTTGTAGAGCATTTGTATTTCACCTTTTTCCTGTAGATCTAAAATTGCCAGTGATATCTGATCTTTCCACGGAGAACCTGTGGAAATACACACAAGAGCACAATTTTAGGCTTTATAGTTTTACACAGTACACTCGCTGAAAACCACCAACCCATAGGTGTGGCGATCCCGTATCCCTTGGAGTCTAATAACCCGTTTATTTGAGTCAAGTTGCAGTTTCTCTGTACCGCGTAATCTAGCATCGTGGATTCCATTAGAAACGCAAAGTTGCCTTGTAGCACTCTTTCGATACCCTCGTCGTACGACGCCACGAACACCGAAGGTTTCTTCTTCTGCATATAGGCCCACATTTTCTTATACGTTTCGATCATAGAATCCTTAAACAAATCAGTTTTCCTTCAAAAAAAAAAAAAAAAAACACAATAATAATCAGAGCTATATATGAACCACAACGGTGATGATTTGTGAAAGTATTGATTTCTCAGTACCTACGCAAATACTTCAAACTCAAAAAATGTAATAATAATTTACAAAATATTAAGTCTCATTCAATGTGAATTTTCATCAAACGTCTTAAAATATATTTTTGAGGATCATCGAAATAATTAGAACGTATAACAATACTGTGGACTATTTTTGTAGCAAATAATAGATTTACCCTGAAAAATGTCATGGTTGTTCCACTATCTAATGTACCGTACGCTATATTTGTTTGTGCAGCAAGATCTTCGGCATTTTCGATCGGACTAACCATTCTTTCAACAGTGAGAAAAGCTGCTAAATTTGCCGTGTAAGAGGAAACGATGATCAACGTAAAAGACCACCAAACGCACCCAATTATTTTTGTGGAAATAGCCTGAAAATATTGTTTAAGAAATTTCCATTATTTTAAGAAAAATTAAATTATAGTCGAATTAATGTTTATTTGTATTTGAAACATATTTTACCAAAATTCGTAAAAGATAAAAATTTGCCATCATATTTATTTAAATAAAAATATTATGATATTTTTTTTTGTTCGTTCTGTAAGTTGTGATTGATAGTTCATATTATTAAAGCTCCTAAATTCTTCAGTGTTAAAAAAAAAAAAAAAAAATGAAGTTTATTCCTAATTTTTTTTCAAATTTATTATTCTTAAAATTATTTTTTAATTATGTGCATAGAAAAGATTTCATAAATTGATCGATATTTCTTTAAGTAGTCATAAAAAATCACTATATAAATGAAAAGATTTATTAACATTTTTAATTTCGGTTAATTAAAATTAAGTGAATTCACGGAACTTAATTAAATATAAATGATTTTTGGAAAAATTTCAATAGTTATAATTTTTACCTTAGGACTGATATCCGAACCTTGTTGCATTAGTGAGCCAATGGTGAACCAAAAACTATTCGATAATGTGAATCTGTTGAGATGGGACCGACTAATATCTTCATTTGTGTTACTAAACAATATCCCAGCATTTTGATCCTCCCACTCGTATGGTGAAAATCTGGCTACGATGTATAATGTGACGGACACAACCACGTACGCGACTAACCAGTAAATCCATACTTCCAGAGCGAAAGGGTTCATGAATGAAAAAAACTGAGCTGGCTGGTTGCTGGGAACCTATTGAAAATAAAAAAAGTCAGAAAAAATATTCTGGAAAAAGTTGGCCCTTTGTCGGATCACTCGTTGGACAAGTTGATAGCGCTAGGTGTATAGCACTTTAGGTGGACCACGAGAGCATTTTGAAGATATTCTTCGAATACTTTTTCGAAAATTTGGTTTTTAACTACTCTAACC
The DNA here is from genome assembly GCA_027580255.1 of Therioaphis trifolii. Lineage (NCBI taxonomy): Eukaryota > Metazoa > Arthropoda > Insecta > Hemiptera > Aphididae > Therioaphis > Therioaphis trifolii. The sequence goes on along the minus strand of CM050404.1, from coordinate 36,721,639 downwards.
GCTCATACGTTCAAATTAAGTGATACCGTAAAGAAATTCCATAATTTATCTCAACTTTTCCGGAAAATATTGCGTTATATTATATTTTATGTATTCAATTACATTTTATTGAATTATATATTTATGTATATCAAAATTTACACACTCACTCACTCACTCACACAGCACACACACACACACACACATACACATACACACACGTCTTTTTAAAGTTTTTATAAGGAGACCAGTTGTACTTTTCTTATTTGAACTGCTGCTTTCTCTTAAATTTCCTACCATGGATTTACAATTATATACTTTTGTAATATAATTATATATATATATATATATATATATATATATATATATATATAAAATGTGGTTATTTTATAATTACAAAATTTTCAAATTGTACAGCCGAAGGATTTATGAATAATAATGTAATGTTCCAAAAACGTATAATTTTCAATGCATTTATATGTCTCAATATTAATATTTTTAAGTTTTATTTAACAATTTTTTTTTTTATTAATAGTAACGAATATATCGTTTTGATAATTTACCTGTCTAATTTTAAAGACAAAACTTTGAACATTTATACAAAAGATTTTACTATTAAAATTTACTGGCTAGGGAACTGTTTTAATCGAACTTACTTTTATAATTTAAACTTTATAAGGTCTATACATTCATTTATTTTAAGTTGGAATACTACAAAACTTTCTAGAAAACGGGGTTTATAATAATTCAATTTGAATAACATAAAATATAATTTCATGTTTATTTATGATTTGTATACATTTATGGTGGTGCGTGCGTGAAAGAGAATCTTTAAATAGTGTATTTGTACCTTATTTATTTATTTTTTAGTTTGATAAGAGTTATCAGAGTATTTTATATTGTTAATAATCTACACATAAATTTTAGTTCTACAACTACTCTCAAGTAACATGATTATTCAAGTATATTCTGCTTATTTTAATAAATTGAACAGTATACCCATTTTCATATTTCAAAAGACATTTGGTATTTTCATAACGAAAAAACAAATTGAATTACGTACGAGTAAAATTATTGTATCTAACAGAATAATTGCACACCATTCAAATAAAATAAAATATTAACGACATACCTTATACAATATACTGATCCCTAAGTTCATAAACGGTTTCGTGAAATCAATGACACTTTCTCTGGCGTAGTTAATGGTCATTGATCCAACAGCTAAATCTGCTTTCTAAAGAAAAATAAAATACATTGTTATACAATATTCATACATTTGTATAACAGCAAAATATGTTTTGCTTGATGATTTATTTTTACAAAAAGAGTAATATTTATCCATAAATCAATTGCTTTTACTTAATCATAAATCTAAATTAGTGTACCTAATAAATAATAAAGCCCGTTTTGTCTGCTAACTGTTTGGCTAAACAGATTTATAGAAAACTTAACGGATAAGATAGTCTATGTACTTGATTAAGCTACTTTTAGTCATAGAAAAGTGTATACAGCCCCTTAGAAACAATGGTTAAATAATCTACTTGTGTGTTTGGTTGTGATTATCTTTCAACATAATTTTAAAACACCTGGGATAATATAAACCAAACTTGGATCATATATATATCTTATACTATAAAACGAGCAAGGAATTGTATGTACCTATTTCCAGTCATGCCATTTCGAAAACGGCTCTAACGATTTTTCTTATATTTCATATATAAAGAGTTTTAGACCTCAGGAATCCAATGGACTTAGTCAAAATTTCAAGAAAATTTCATTTCTATGAGTTTTCATAAAAAATCTTTATACAGTAAAAGTATAGGAGAATGATTAGTTACGCCCACTTACTTTAATACACACTTTCTAAGCGCATCTAATGAACAGCCGCTCTTTTATTTTAAAAAGCAGATAGAACCTAATTTACATATCAATTGAAAGAAATGTAGAGGCGTAACTAAATAAATTATTTAATATTTTTTTCGTACTCTTTTTATGAAATCAAAAATAGCCCGGCCACGATTTTTTTTTAATTTAGGACTTTTCAAATATAAAAAAGCCGATAAGATAATGGTGGTGGAAGTTCGTCCTTCGTCGCTTCGCTCCTCGGACAAGATAATGGTGAGGAGTGTATAGCACTTTCTATCATGGGATCACCTGGTTTACGATAGTTTAGTTGTATGGTACTTTACATTTGAATGCAATGATAAATCATTGTAAGTTAAGTACAGGATACAGTAGTTGGGTGGGATACACGAGATGCATTGCTAGATTAGGCATTATTGGATAGATTTTGGAATTATTTTATATTATAAAAAAAAAAACGATTCTGAACGAAGATGAAGATGTCAGCCTTAAATTGTAATATATATTTTATTTTAATATCCTAGATTGGGTTAAATTTACATTTGTCTATTCATGTGACTTCTGCTCGTGAGCATTGGACAAACCAGGATGTGCATAGATAGGGCGTAGGTAAATACCATATTATTTGCCTAAATGCACTATTGTGACGGTACCACCCGACACCGCCGTCCATATATGCTGAATGCTCCGTGGCTACGTCTATTTAAATATTAATAATTAATAATAATATATAAAATCCGCATGTTTATGGAACTGATACACACATTAAAATAACTGGAAATTGGAAGTTAGTAACGTTCTATTCAACCATGTAAAGGTACGTTATACACCTTGTGTTTACAATCTACCAATATTTTGTATAGAACAGCTGTCAGCTACTGATTATATTATAATAAACTTAATCCATTTAATTATCTTTATCAGCTGTGATATTACATAATATTTTCATTTCTTATCTTTGAATACAACAATTTTTATACATTTTCAACTACAAAATAATTTGCAAATATTCGTGATTTTGACAAATTTTGTCGATTTTTGAACTTCAACTGCTTATAAAAAAAAATTGTGCCTATGTATTTGAATAATTTTTGAATCACTCTTAGATCAACTTATTCAAAACCTTCTATTAAATTTTCAAGCGATTTGGTAGGGTCAAAAAATTGTTATCGACTTTTATAAAAAAAAATCTAAGAAAAATCGAATTATTCAAATGCCTATAAATAGCTAAAAAATAAACGAAATATTTTGAAAATACAACTATGGAAAGAAAATGCTTATTTAAACATTTTGTAAAAGTTTTAAATTTCTACGACCTATACTTTTTGAATAAGAACAAATATCAAAAATCAATGATGCCTAAATTGTTATTTTACGCGATTATGTGAAAAATTGTAATTTCAAACACTCATAAAAATTTTTGATTTTATTCCAGTGCAAATTTTTTTACAGATAATTGAAGGAAAACGTATGTCAAACTTTGTACCGAATTTACAATTCTTAGTTTTGAATACTTAAAATTTTATGAATTTTCAACTGCAAAATAACTTCAAATTTTCGCAATTTTTACATATTTCGTATAAATTGTAACTTTGAGCACTTATAAAAAAAAATTGTGACTTACGATTTTGGATTTTTTTTTATCAGTTATGGAACAAATTATAAGAAACCTTGTATTAAATTTTCAAGATTTTCTGGCAAAAAAAAAAAATTTTATCGTTATTTTAAAAAAAAATACTTAAAAAAATTGAAAATTTCAATTGTCTATCATTAGCTCAATAAAAGTCAAAATACTTTGAAAATTTAACGGTGTATAGAGAACGCTAATCTAAACATTTGGTGAAAATTTCAAGTATTTACATCGATTAGTTTTTGAGTTATAGCAAAATAAAAAATTTGATTTTGTCGAAAACTGGTTTTGCGTAAAATATACCGTTTTTCCCTCATGTTTTAAGGGTTTTTCCCGGCGCGTTAAAAAAATATTGAAAATTTTTAACTTTTGACCCCCCAAAGTACCAACTAGATTCAATTTCCTTTCAGAAAAGTTGCTATATAAGGCAATCGAAGCATTTTTACTGCCCCAAATCGTGTCGACAGACACAAAAAAAAAAAAAAAATAAATAAAAAAAAAAAAAAAAAAAAAAAAAAAAAAAAAAAACACATCATTGTAAAATCAATACATTCTTCACTTCGTTCAGAATCTAAAAATTGTTGTTTCTATTAAATATTTAAAAAGAGAAGATAATGCTAAAGTTTTCCATTAAATATTTAAAAAAAGCAGATAATTTTTCATTTCTTTTTTGGCCCAGATCTGGGATCTGGGGCATTCTTTTTCGCAGCCCGAAAATACGTGCTTTCTGGGCGCTGACAAGAAAAATTTTTTAAGTAAATAATTAGCCGTTAATTCTTTAAATATTTTTAAGAATGTTAAAAACGAATCTTAAAAGTAAACGATTTTTATTTTTAAAAAGATTATATTTTTACATAAATATAATCTACTTTTAAGATTAAAAAAAAATTTATTTTTCTAAATAAAAAGAATTTTTAAGAGATTTTAGTTTCGTTTAATTAGTCTAGACAATAATTGTCTATTCAAAATTGTTTAGTTTTGTTTTAAACTTAGTAGGGTCAGGTTCAACAAAATACATTTAAAGTAGCATTAGTTTACTGTTTTTTATAATTAAAATTTTTTTCTAAAAATTGATAAAAAACTATTTAAGTGCGGTCGGAGATCGGCCTTCCTGGTACTATATATATATAATTTATGATAAGGAAACAATACTATTGGGCAAGATACCTCAGCTATTCCTGGAGGTAGTGTGGAAAAAGTATGACACGTAAAAATAATTGGAAAAACTGATATTAATGTTTAATTCTTAGTTTTAGGTGCCACTTAAGTAATTAGTTGCAAATGATCTCAAATTTACCCGAATGAAATAAATTTAGCACTTTAAAATCATCAAAAAGATAGTGAAAAAAAAATAGAACTCGAAGTTGATAGAACTTTTGATAATGTTTACAAATCAAAGCAATCTTCTAGTGTTGCCGAAATAAATAAAATATATAAAATTGTAGTACTTTGTAAACATTTTTGTAATTTTTATAGAGATAATTATGTTCAGATTTTACGAATATGAAATCTAAGAAAATTTTCGAACATACTTAAATTTTAAACAGTTTATTATTTAGAATGCTAACTCAGCAAAGCATACTGTTTATCACCTTGTAGTGAATATGATTATTTTGATTTTTAGTAAGTATTTCTTACTTTATTTAATAGTGATAGCTGTGTGGATTTTCACTTTATAACATTTTACAGTTTAATATGTGCATATTTATACTTTTTATGTGTAAATACATGCGTGTTAAAATTCTTAAATTTATTCGATAAAAATAAAATGCATTAATTTTCCTAATCAGTAAAATGTTAACATCAACAAATTCATAAAAAATGTCAAATAATACAGTTATTAAAAAATAATAATAAAATTTAAAAACATTTAAGGAAAACTAATTTTAACAATAATTGTAGTAATTTTGTATTTTATAACATCGACTTCAACGATAATCAACGAATATTAAAAGAAACAGTTGATACCTACTTGATACATGTAAATGATTAATGAATATTACATCATCAAAATACTTAAATTTGGACTAATATTCAAAGAAATTAAACAAAAACTTTATATATTAATCATATGCAGTTGAGTCATAATAATTCGTTTTTTGAAAAATTGAAAAACTCAATTACTCGAAGTTTAAGCAATCTCCTAAACCTTTTGTAAAAATAATTTTCAATATTTAAATCAAATAGTAGGTACTTAACTCTAAGGGCTTTTGATTCCCCTTTAATTTATCACAGCTTGAATCAATATTTTATACATACAGTAGAAGCCACTTATTAGGGACACTCTTGGAAAATGGAAGAAAATGTTTTAATTAACTGATTATAACTAGTGTTTGTAAACTGTATTTATTGAATAATCGTTAACATACATATTAATCATATAAATAATTTAATACACATATTAATTTTATTACATACCATTAAATATTAAAATCAGCCATATTAAGGCTTCGTAGGAGAAACAATTATTGAGTGAAGTCTGTTTTTAGTGAAGTAACTTCATATTCATGACTTCATTAGACTTTATAAAAGTAATGCTGCTCAAAGCCTATTTCATCTGTACAGAGTTGAACTGCTCTACTGAGAACAATAATTGCTTCGATAACTTCTTTATTATTCAATGTACGTTTTGATGTTTTCTTTTTTTATATTACGAGTATTTCAACGATTTTAAGTGGTTGAAGATTCAAAACTCCGTTAGAGATCTCTTCTTTGGTAGAAATCTTTGGAATTTCGAGGTGTGAGTCTACCTTAATCCAATCTTAGACATCGGGATCATTGACGCCGTGGCGATATTATTTCAAATGACTGATGTCTTGGTTCGATGATCCGATCGATTTTCAATGTATTAAGATACCCGTTCCGATGTATTTTGTTTCAATAATGCAATAATTGTTTCAATTATCCGTGCTTCTAATAAGCGGCTTCAACTGTTTTTGATAGGTATTGGGATATGAATTTAGTATACGTGATAGTTTGATTAATACGAGAGGTTTTTACTTTATAATGGTATGTATAGAATCAAATAGATCATTATGTTGGAATTAGTTATTATAGAAAAAAAACTTGTTTTGAATTAAAAAATTCAAAGTAACTACCTATTATTCGTAACGGATTTATATAATTTATTAAAAACATTATGTAAATATTAAAATACAATTTATATAACGCTTACATGTTTTATAAGTTGCTCTACTATGCCATTCCATTCTAAAGTCACCGGATCCTGAGCACCATATTTGTTGTCTGGTACTAAATCCAAAATGTAATCGAAACCAACTTGCTTAGCTATCATTTCCAACAAATCGACACAAAAACCATAAAATCTTGCGTTTCCTGTGTAGTTTTTACCCCGATGCATCATAACGTAGGGAAATTGCTAAAATTTAAAAAAATAAAAATCATATTACAATATCAAGTTAATAACATGATACATTTAAATTTACTATTTTATTATTTACTAAAAATTGTAATCTAATTTTTTCATGGGATACGATTGTGATTCCTTGAGAGTTTTAGAAAAAAGGATTAATAAACCGAAAATATTTGTCTGCACCCAAAAAAGTCCTTCTCATTCAAGTTGAATGATGTTTGAAAATGAAGTATATTGATTGAACTTTTACGGAAGAAATAATTCACGTTTGTATTCACGAATAAACATACTGAATATTTTAATCTTTTATACAAAAAGTACAAAATAGTGATTTTACTTTTAGTTGTAATCATTTATATACATACGTACATTTTATACGTACATAGTATGTATACTCTTTGACAATAATTGAAAATGCTGTTCGAGGAAAGTATAATTTAAATTGAAACTTACGTTAACAGAAACGTAGGTATAATAGGTTTTTTTCTCTACTACACATTGGATTTTTTTATATCTACTGTTAAGTGAAACTGTCATTGAATTTCATCAATCAACCGTGTAAAGTTCTTGGATCAAGTTACAATTATCGAAAACGTATTTATGTTAAGATAATATTATATAAGATATAAAATCATATTTAAAAATATAAATGGTAATTTTGATATTAATTATGTAAAAAAAAAAAATCAACAAAACTATGTATAAAGAAAAAAAAAATAATAATAATAAAGAATGAGAAATAAACTGAACTGATGAAGAAAATCATATCTACCACAATCGTCACCACAACCAGTGTAATATTATAAGGAGCTGTATCGTGAAATGCTGACATATCTGTAATGTTGACACCGAGTCCAGGAGTCCACTCGCCGACTTTGGCCAATGCATGTTGTTTAAGTTTCATTAAGTCCAATTTAAAATCCGTTCTTTGGCCATTTTTAAACTGTATTGGGCCAGTTAGCCCTTTTATTTCTACCTATAATTTTATTGAAAAACAATCAATATTACACGGTTCAATGATCCATTGAATATCAGTATTTCAAAAATGTATTTGATTTTAGAAAATGGTTATTCAAGTATTAAACGCAAATAAAAGAACAAAATATAAACTGAAGGAAGTTCGATTCATTATGAGTATAGTTTATATATTTCTGTGGTTATTATTCGTATTATAAATATTGATTGACATATGCAAATTATATTCATATACTATACGCGTACATAGAATATCGCTACCAGATAATCTCGTCTTGTGTGTAATTACGAGACATATAACATATTTATCGCATAAATACTTAGGTAAAAAAAAAAAAAAAATTATATTTTATTAAAATTGAATTGTTATAGTAAAAATGCCAGTCGTATTTCGCACAATGGCTATTCTTTGCTCATCGGACAAGATAACGGAGATGGGTGTATTGAATTGCAAAGAAACGATGAATTTTTTTTTCAGGTAAATGATTCTGAGCAATGCTTGAGTGCAAAATACGAGTATTCGTTTATATATTCAACCGTTTATTGTCCATTCCTCGGTAATTTTTTTCTTTACTAAAACCTTTTAAACATTGTTTTCTGTATAAAAAAGAATTTTTTTTTACCAAAAGGTTCAAAACATTTCGTTCTTATTTTATCCAAAGGTTCACAATAATTGGATAATTTAATAATATCGTATAGGTACCTACATATCTAAAGTTAAATTTTGGTGTTAAAACAGTTAATTTCACTAAAGTTGAATACGATTTTAGTTAAATGCTTATGAAAAATTCTGTTAAACACATTTTTTAAATTGTTCAGTTTTGTTATTTAATATATGAAAAAGGTCATATCACATTTTTAGAACTTTTTGTCAAATATTAAGTTTTATTAGAGATCAAATTTAAAAACGAGGTGTTTTCATAGATTTAGTTTGCCCAAAATTAGTCAATTTTTGAAACTCTTGTCAACTATGAACAAATTTGTCATTAATCATAGTGAAAATTTCAAGTTTTTAGGCATAATACGTTTGAAGTTAAGATTAAACAACTAAAATCGATTTCATGAAAGTATCATTTGCGGACAATTTTAATCTGTTTTTCCTCACACCTAGAAAAACTATTGAGAGAAGCAAAAATGAACCTTCAAAGTACCATCTTCGTGCGATTTTTGATCTATACAGTTTAAACAAAATTAATCGATATCCGTCACTAGGAAAAAAAATTTAAAAAATAAACATCATTGGAAAACCCATTGATTTTAACCTTTCACTTTACTTAAAATCTACAATATATACGAGTATATACAATATAATCATCAAATTACTATAACTTAAAACAAATTAGATGTTGACGACTAAATCAGTATTATTATGTAGTGTATACGCAATTGTTTAATGAAGATTATTTATCATTATGAAGTCTTCTTTTTTTATTATTTCGTCAAGTTAATTCTTATGATGGCCAAAGTTTTACCGATGTCTATCACAAATAGCAATCATCTATTACGAATTTTTTTCATTCAAAAATCGTTTTCTATGCCTCAACGTATTTTATCTTTGACTCAAAATTAAATTGATCATGATAACCTAAAACAGTAGAAAAATGTTTCCTCTTCAAAACGATCCTACATACTAGCAAGTGGAGATTAGTCCAAAGCCATATTTTATGATTCGAGAGAAATTAAAGATTTTCATCTGTCTACGATTAATTTGTACAACATCAAAATCAACTTTCATATCGGCCGTCTTTTTAGTTTTTACCAATTTAAAAATGTCACAAAATCCACGACTTATTATGAGAATGATCTCAAAAATCGATCACAATGATTTTTTGAACTACTAATCCTTTCATTTTTATAATAACTCAGGTTTCTAATTAATAAAATAATTTTAGTTTCAGAGTGAAGCAAAAGATCCATTCATTTCACAATGGTGTTTATTTTTTATTTTTTCTGGCTCTTGAACCATCTGTTGCTGTCCTATGTTGTGTAAATGCCGTTAAAATAGGGTGTCAAAAGAATGTGTCAAAGACCATAACAGTCTGATAAAATGTACTTTGTGACAACCACAAAGTGAATTTTTAGGGCTGACCGTCTTTTAAATCCATCACCACAACCAACATATTAATATTAAACGGAATTCTTCAACACTTCTTATTATATATATATATATAAGAAAAAAAAGGTGACTCTTCAAGTACAATGTCCAGTCCATTTTCAACAGTTCTCTCACAAGTGTCGATCACTTCTGTAATTTGACTAATGTTCAGAAATATAATCGAATTTCACTTTTAGAATTTGATTGAAGCAAAAGATCATTATTGTGAATTTTGTCCAAAAATGTTATTTTGGACAAAATTCATCAGAAACTCTTTAGAACATAATTTAATGTAGTTGATACTTAGAGCTTCATTATCCTCTTTTCTCAATCATTTTTTCAAACGCAAGAAAAAACTACGCGAAAATTGTGTAAAAATTGTAAATTGCGGCTAAAGCGAGACTTGTGAGTAATTTTTCTTAACCCTTAAAGAGTCACGTGGGGGACTAGCATACCCCCACATAAATAAAAACAGATGTATTATATTGCGTAAAAGGTGTACATAGATTTAAATTTAGAAGATGGTTTTTATAATAATATTGAATCGATTTTCATAAATAAGTACTTTCGAAAAAAATAATCTATGACTTAAAATATTCATCAAAATTGAAATGGGTCATATTTACCCCCACGCGACTTGTAACGTTATAATTTTTTTTTTGGACTTGAATTTTTTTCAAAAGTTCGTTTTATCGTAAATGCAATGTTATAATCGATATAATATTGTGGAATTAGAATTATATGGATCAGCCACCGACTGTGCAATTACATTTTAAAAATAAATATTCCACTTTGAATTTCCACTCCATTACTCGATGGCGTGTAGGTACGGAACAGATAAGAACAAATCATGTAATAATTACAAAAGGCTCTCAGACAAAAGGCGGTAAAATTTGCTGGTGAAGAACAACCTCCTGAATGTTCTACAGTTTTAGGAAGACGAGGAAGATGTGCTATTTGTCCAAGAAATAAGGACATAAAAACTACAAATTCATGTCAAACATGTCAAAAGTTTATGTGCCTAAAACATACGAAAACAGTGTGCAAAGATTGTTGGGAGAAAAATCAATGTTCAACAGATTCTGAATAATTGTATATACACGTATCATAATAATTAAATGTATTGTAATAATAATAAAAAAAATTTAATTCAGAAAAATGATTATATAAATTTAATGTAAATACACATATAATTAATAAATATATGCCGTGTTTGAGCTCTAAGAAATACAAGAAAAATTAATTAAAATACATGTTGTGATAGTAAAAGCTTTTGTTTACCGTCTTAAAAATAAGATTTTGCAGTTAAAATAATTTTTTTACAGACCAAATTTTTTTTTTTATGAAATTTTGAAATTTAAGTTTTTTTTTTTCGTAATATAATTTTTAGTTATGCACATAATTTTATATTTATTTAAATTTTTATTTTTATTAATGAATTTTTATCCATATTTATATATCATATGGTAACAAATGAAGTCTTTGAATTTAAGAAAATGAACTTTTTTATACATATTTTATACATTTTTAGAAATGGGGTCTGATAGACCCCCACACGACTATGAACGTTAAAAATAGGCACGCGCCTGCTAAAGGGTTAAATATCCTTTTATGATTTTATTTAACAAATTCAATTTTATTTTTAGAATCAATTTTTTTAAAAACTAAATTGCTTTTATTACAAAAATTCACATTATTTTTTTATAATTTCATAAAATGTGTAGTCTTTGTTGTAAAATTTGAATTCAAATAACGTACTTATATTTGGTAAGCACTAAGCGGGTGTGAAAAGTTTTGAAAATATTTTATCAACTTTTAATTTTTAAGCATCGATAGGTATATAGATTTACTATTATTTATCTATAAATAGATTATTTTTATGAACACCCCGAAATTTAATTTACCAAATGGAATGTTTATATTTATATAATACGGTTTAAAGCAACTTTTAATCACTATATAGTAGTTACCGAGATAATTGTTTAATTTTAAAAACAGAAGTTAAACTATCAAAACTAATTTACACATAGTGTCTCTACCCATTCAAGTATAATACCGAATTCAATTATAATACATCCGCTAATTTGGCTTATTCAAGAAGTTTTACACTTGACCACGAAGTATATAAACTTCTACCGCTGGTATCCATTTGGCTTTGTAATACGTTAAGAAGTAAGAATAGGAATACTGTTATCACCTTAGCATTGAATAATAATAACGATGTTTTCTCAATGGTACATAACAACTAAAAATCATTAACCATTATCGTCTGCGAGTCATCATACAAAAGTCAAACATATAGAACATATTGGTACGTAAAATAATCATGTGACTTCTCAGTTGGTAATTGATTATACATTTAATAACGGTAATCGATAAATAATGTTACGAAATAAAAAAAAAATACTATATGTTATTTTTAATTGTGTTTTATTAGAATTATATTATAAAATTATAATAAGTTTGGCCCCCTATTGTTTCTCAGAGTATTAACTTGGTACAGAATAAAACTTTAAATTTGATAAGAACTCATTGCATTTTATGTAGGTACCTACGTATAAATTTATCTGACGATAGTTCCTAATCTTTAGTAACATATTGATTTTATGAGTTTATCAACTATATCAAATATAAATATATTCTACATTTATAAACATAAAGTTTTGCCAAGTTCTGGTTAGTTAAGTGTTTTGAATTAAAAATGTTTTCAAAATTTCAATAATATTACATGAACAAGCAAGATGCAATTCTAATATTTTGTGACTGAATTCTTTCCAAGTTAAAAACAAACAGTGCATAACATTCTTCAAGTGTTAGTCGGCGAATAAATTATATGCATTATATTCTTTTTCATTTTCCAATAGTATCTTGTTGACGTTAAGTATGAATTTACGATTTTGTACAGTTCAACTTTTGTATTTATATTAAAGAAATTAAAAGTTCCGCGTTAAAACTTGAAGTCCGTGTAAAATATTACGAATATCATGTTCGTTACATTAATCAGTACATTTTTGCGTCCACGATAGTTTCGCTCGACTCAAAATAGTTTTTAAAACGCATTTGTTCTTCATGGTTATAACTTAAAAAAACAATACACTAGTATTATATGTGCTGATGTAGTTGAAGCCAGAAAAGTGTTTAACACCTAATCTCAGTATCCTATTAATATACCTAATATAAACAATTAATTATTAATATTGTGTTTTGTAATACGCCATTCTGTTATTCTACAGTTACCGTTGACTTTTCAACTGAATAAATTGTACCTATGATTCATCGACTATTATTTAATTATATATCCAACTGAGATTCGAACAATATAATAAGAACAATATTTTGTGATAATTTTGTGATGGCTCATAAATGTTTAGAAATTATTAGGAATTATAATTTACTAGTTAAAAGAGAATACGTAAATGACGTTTAACGAAAAAAAAACCCAGTGATAATACTGGTAGTAAAAGTTGGTATTTTTTTTTTTTGTTATGGTTAAATACGCAATAAAATAAAAAATAAAAACATAGTTGCAAAACTAATATATTTTTTTTTTTTTACTAACTCATAATCTAAAATACATTATGAAATTATAATTTCTGTTCATTGAAGAACATTGAAATCAAATTGATATTACCTATATTATTCATATATATTAATAAATAATTTTAAACTCTTATACCAACATTCATAAATATGAATAATAGTGTTATTATCATATTTTACTGTTAGAGTTTATTTAAGAGTGTTTTTATAAAAATGATTCTGGGCTTTTATCATATGCATTTGACGTTTTAATGAAAAAGAATTTATATTTTTCCTAATTGGAAATATTTCAAATTTTAAATGTTTCAAAAAATTCTTTCAATGCTAAATAATTATGTAATAGATGTTGGACTCACAATTTATTTTACTATTGAGTAATTAATTTAGAAATGTAGAAAATATGTAATGCGAAATTAAATGATATATCATTAATCAAATGTTTAAATAATTAGTTATGTAATAATTTATTTATTTTAAATATCACTGGAAATTATTGTGTTTGTCTATTGAAAATTTGAAATATGAATATTATTTGATTTTATTTAAATAAAAATTAAAATTTATTTAAGTTGAAAAATCACTTACTGAATTAATGGAGTTTATCAAACGAGTACCGTTCTTCCAAGGAATCTCATTTTTACAGGAAATATTTGGGTTTTCCAGTATGGTGTTTTGTTGAAGGGCACCAAGACCGACAGCTAATACTTGTACAGAATCGTACATTAGAGCTGGTTCACACTAATAAAAATGCAAGTTATTGGAAATTAATTACAGAAATATTATTCTAGTGTGAATACTAATGATGTCCGCTGTAAAGTATCGACAAACCTGGGTCAACATAAATTTATTGATTGACTGATTCTTTTCGGAGGAATATTTTTCCATATGTTTTAGTACTTCTCGCACACCAACGTCTTCTATGTCCACCATTCTAAACGTTGTTAAATTTACGAAATTATACTTAAAATCTTCCAAGTCAAACATTTCCATGTCCTGAAACGGAATATTTTTATAAAATATTTGTTATGATATTTAAGTTAGCCGATTCAGTATCGTATTTGTACGTTTTACAATGCTCTAGAGAATATATCACTAATTAATTACTTAAAGGTACACAGATGTAATTTATTTTAATTGTTTCTGGTATCATGAATGTTTTACAACGTTTAATTCCTTATTTATTAAATTAATCACGTATTATTTCTGTGAACTTGTTAGCATATTCTATGTTGTGGACTGTTTAAAAACGGTTTCGAGCCAGCTAAAATTAATTTTCATCATTATTGTTGGTTAGTTCATAAATTATTATTTTACAAAGAATTAAAACATTTTAAATATGTTGGTTTAACTTCAAATAATTATAAATAACGAAATTAATTTTATCTAATAATAATTTACACTCACACAATCAGGTAAATAATATATACAAACCAAAAACAGTTTGTTGTATGAAAACAAATCGATAGTCACGAGTAATCACGTAAATCTGGTTTTTATGCATATGAATATTTAAAGTAAAAATTCAAATTATTTTAAGAGCTTAATTTATCGCTGTAGAGTTAAGTTACATTATTTAGAATTTATACGTTGTTTTTGCAAATTTCTGTAGTACGCGTAATAAAATTACTTATTCTATATGAAAACTGCATGACATATGGATATACTCGTAAATGGTTAATGTTAACGTAAAAAAGGTAAAAGTATCTTTTAACAGTGTATAAATTACTGCATTCTTGGACCGTGAAGTTTTATACATTTTGAATTTGCAATATGATGATAAAATTAATGGTACATTAAAGTTAAGTCAATGAAAAAAAAAATGACGATTAAATATAAACTTATAAAAATAATAATTCATACTTACAAATGACGTGAAAAGATAATGAAATTTGTAATCATTCATTTGTAGCTGCAATATCTGTTTAAAAACAAAACACCATGAAACCAACGAAAATCCGAACGGAACATTCGACTTACACCTCTTAGAAAATGATTGACGTGCTCGGATTTTGTGTCGACTAGCATATTATAAATCTCCATGTTTTTGATTTCATTCAGCACCGATCTGTATGTGTCGGGCGTAGCGTGTCTTAAAAACACATCTACTGTTTTCCTATTGGGAACGGTTTTCATGAAATCTTTCATCCTAAATAAATCTAGAACATACAATTATAGTAGACAATCAATAATAAAATTATTACAGTGAGTAACCCACTGTGCTTTTTTAGGCATTACATGTGATTTACCGATGTTATATTGATTAGTAAATAATTCAGAATAAATATTTGTCCATTATTTAAAAATATCTTTAGATTCCATTGAAAAATGATACGGTTAAATTATTAATGATATTATGTTATATAACAATATTATGTTTCTTGATGTTTGATTGAGATTTTTGTTTTAATAAAACGGTATAAATTATATTCTACTTACTTCAACTAACCCGATATAAGGTGTTTCGCTATATTTATCAACTCATACTTTTTTTGTAATTATCATACGTGATTTTCTAAAATAATTATTATATTTGAGGGTCGCGTTTGTTTTATTTTATATGGTATCTGTTTTTTACCCTAAAAAGTTAATCATTTTTTAAAATTTTTTACTAGCGTGCAGTGGAAATCCTCAATTTTTATGAATTGGTAAAGGATGCGACATTTAAACTTTAATTTTAACCCGTAACTGAATGCGAAGCTCGAGTAAAGTGAATTATTTGTGTTTATGAATTGAATTAACTTTAAACATCGATTTACTTAACTAAACAAATATAAGTATACATTTTAAATAGTCACAATTTTGGGTGTTACACATTTTCTTGAGTTATTGTAATAAATTTTGTAAAATATACCGACTGTACCTATATTGACTAGAATAAGGAACATGGCTAGAAGTCGCTTAAAATTTACTGATGTTTACAATTGAAGTATATACACAAGGAAAAAATGTAATACGGAAAAATATTATGAATCTCATTATGGTAATAAAATTGATAATATTGGGTGTACCACAAGAGTACTAGGGTTTACTCATTAAAACGTAATCTTATATGGGTTAAATGAACCCTATTCATATATAACTCTATTGATGTTATGCATGAACTCTATTCATGTATAATTTAGAATATCATAATAGTATCATAGAAATGCGTTATTATAAAAATCTATTTTTAATTATTTTTCATTCCCGTGATTTTTAAGATTTTCAGTTTTCCAAAACTGTTTACCAACATTTATAACATAATATTATAAGAGATAATACTTATTTTGAGAATTCTGAATTTCAATTTGTATTATTTGACCAATGTGCTTCAAAAGATATACGAATTTTAAGTAAAAAGCAGTTGGCTAGTGGTAGTACATTTTTGTAAGATGTTCCTACTTATCAATTCAACTAATCTAAACTTGAAACTTAAAAAAAAAAAAATCATAAAAATATATCTAGTTTTATGAGTGTTTTAAGTTGTAAAACAATAATACATTCATGCATTAGGTATACAAAGTTAAATAATAATAGGTAAATGTATGTGGAACATCCTGTTTAATATATGTGTTTATAATTTCGAATTGTATAATTTGTTTTAACTAGGTAAATGTATATTGTTTTTGTTTTAATGAAAGACAAAATATAGGAAAATGAATTAATACTGTAACCGGTTTTATGATATTTATTCTAATTTAACAACAATTAATGCATTTGAGTTATTCGATTATTCATTAACTAGTAAAATGAATTTGTTTCAAGTTGTCTTCTATGCATACGACAGTGCGTAGTATGCGCATTTTTTGTATACTGTATACCTTCAGTTTTGTTTCATACGTTTTATGTCTGAGTTGAGTACCTAATAACTAGACGAACAGTTTTAAAAACTGAAACAATGTATTCTATACTTACCATAGTCGTGTTCATATATAATGGCCATTTTAGTCCAATTCAAAAATGATATCACGTCACTATACGCCTGATTCAGAAGACTCTGTTTCGGATATAAATTGATAGACAACCTTTTAGGTTCCATTTCCAGGTCAATCCTGGCTTCTATATGAGGTAAATTCAGAGTGTCACACATAGAATGAACATGGTACGCTAAGTTACCATTAGTTGGACCGAACAGAGCCGAAATGCCGAGATCGAGTTGATTGCATGCTATTTATAAATATTTATTAGATAATCAATTTAATTACATTACCCTCATTAATAAACCAACCTGTTTTCATTGTATGAAAACTGTTATCACGTGGTACGTACTGGATGTCATAAGATACTTGTGTGTGTGGTAATAGATTGGAATCACGGTTTATTTGACTAACAGCGAATTTGAATGCTGTTTCAAGGGTACTATTCATTTGTTCATAAGTGAAAAGTGCTCCTGATAAAAAAAAAAAAAATAATAACGATTATGGCATGATAGAGTTGAGAAAAGCATAAATGTATTGATTATTTTATTACTAATGAATATAGCTTTTGAACGATAATTGTAATCGAAATTACTCGATTTAATCAAAATATGTAAAAGAGACAAAAAAAAAAAACAACATGTTTTTATTTTTATTTGAGACCAGTTGAATAACTTTAACATTATTTAAGAGTCATTTAAGAGAACTTCATTTACATATTTCATCTAATAATCAGACGACAAATTAATATTGTAAATATTGTTTATAAAATGCCAATAACATCAATTAATTATTCAAATAACAACGACAAAAACAATAATAATAACATTTCTTATTCAATTCGAATTTTTATTTTGTGAAATATTATAGCATTTGGATTCTTGTAACTCGCATTCTACAGACTTTTCATCTGATTAACTTATTCACAAGAATATTTTGTGTTTATTTTTACATTAAGTAAAGATGAACAATCCTTCCGAAGGAGTTATTCACAGTTACTAATAACTGTAAACCAATATGAAAAAAAAGTGTATGTATTAGTACACATAATAATAGTTCCAATGGAAATGATAACAATAGAAGACATTGTATCTTATCAGCTTAAATATAATATTATCTTGCATCTTCACGGATCAACTTAAAGTGCTATATATATATATTTATATATATAAAGGGAAAATGGTGTAAATTTTCCATTTCACAGTACGATGATAAATCGGATATGAAACATTACGGGCGTAATTTACTGGACGATTTTCCAACTGTCTGGTTGGGTATTGGTCGAGTTCCTGTTGTAAATTGAAATGTCCATTACCGGTGTCTGAACCTTTTTTTTCTTGAATAGGCAGTCAATATCGTTATATAAAGTCGGTAAACGATCATAATCGCTGTCAAGTATTATTGACGTGTTTACTTCTTAACCCATTTATATTTTATATAAATCATACAGTCAATTATATAGTATATAGTTAAATAGAAATCAATCTTTATTTAAAATAAAAACTACTTAATACTTAAATATGAATATTTGAAAAATTTAATATTTATATATATTTATACATATGTATTATAGTATTTGATAATGACATAGTTATATTAAAATCCAAAAATTTATGAACCTAAATTGAAACGATTGGTTATTATAAAAATAGTACTGTAGATATTAATTTCAATGGTTAATTGAAAATTATAGATTTCATAACCAATACTAAAATATCAAATATCACAATATCCAAAAAATTTTTAAGAACTTTAATAATAAAATAATACCTAAAAATAATTCACTTCTAATATTTTTCTTTAGTTTGTTTGTTTACGAATAGATTTTTCGAATGCCATGACCATTTGTTTCTTTGTGTTTTTTTATTTTTGAGTCATAAAAATAAAACATCAGAAAATCTATTTCAATTGATTGTTAAAACTATCTTGGACCAATAGAAAACGTTACTATAGTTTAGGAAATAAAAAATATTTTATGTATCTATGGCTAAAAGTTTTCAAATATAACACAGAAATTGTTTGATTGAAAGTCCACTTTTAGAAATAACTTATATTGAACACATTAAATGTTTTTTCTTACTCATATATTGTATTAGGAAGGGTGATTGATAATTTCATCAAATTTGAGTATATTATAAACAATTAGTTTTAGTTATTTTGATTGTAATACTAATTTTTGATTATCAAATAATTGTGTTTTCATTCAATATTGAGAAAAGAGGAATCATTTTTTCATTCGTTCTGAAAGTTAATGATGGTCATTTGAAATAATTGATTAATATTTAGAAAATGTTAACTCAAGTTTTCGCAAAAAAAAAAAAAAAAGACTTGAATTATAATAATAATAATAATGATTGTAATTTGTAAAGAAAAATGCAAATTTATTTAAAAGTCAAAAAGTAAAATAGTTATTATAATTTCTTACCAATTTTTATTTTTTTTAATCGTTGACTTTGGACCACCGCCGAGTACATGATAACTTCCAAAATTAAACATCTCCAACATTGTACTTTCATTATTTTTTCGAATACTCTAAGTATTACGATTGTGTTACTGAAAAAAATAAATACATTATACTTGATAACTTTGGTTAGGCATGTGATTATAAAGATACTCAAAAACAACAATCAACTATGTACGTAGTCGCACTACAGTTCAAGCATAAAATAGTGGTACGTCGGCGTATAAAAACATCGAGAACACGCGAAAAATGTAATTGATAAAAATATCGAATATGAAATACCCAATATTCAAACAAAAATTTGAAATTATTTTCTAATAAATAAACGTTACCTGATAAATTGAACAAGAAAAATGCGATGTGGTCATAGATTTATTGATTGGTATGTGGACGCACCACACGGTTTTACGTAATTACTCACTGCTACTGATGTATAGCGTGGTCACAAAGAACTTTAACCCTTTCAAACACGCGGTGCAACTGTGTGCCGTTATACGTAAAGACTTGTCCGGCTTTGCGAGCGTGTTCGGACATGGCCGAGGGTGTATAATTCAATCGGACCACCAGAGCGCTCTTCTTAATCATTCGATAAATGTGATTTGTTGTTCAAAGAGGGAAGATTCCCTATTGTGCGGCGAAGGGGCAAAAGGAGTCGATGAAATGACTCGAAAACAACGATGATTTTTGTATACATTTATAACTCACCGTTGTGGCATCGATTTTATGATATTTAAAACTCCAGTAAACAATGATAATATAGTATGAGTAAAAAAAAGAAAAAAAAAGAAAAATAAAATAAAATGAAAAATAAACTTTTTTCCACGCACATTAATATTAAGTTTTTTAGACGCTGTCGTAGTTTTTGACACAGTTTGAGGAATCAAAAACTCGCGCCCGACGGACGAAGATAGATTATACTTTTTCAACTGTTGATTCGACCACACAAGTCTATATCCCTCGTCCGACTATTAAGCCCGTCCCTTATCGGCCGTAGCGTATACGCGTGGCGACAAAAACGGATTGTCTAAGCGGAAATAGTCTGCTACGGATTACCCAAATTTCCGATGTCTGAAGTACGAGTATATTATATCAGCGCTAAGGCTTATAGTGAGTACAGACACCGACGATATCACATTAGAATAGTATACACCGTTCATCGGGCGTAGCGTGCATGATAACGCGGACGTGATATCTTTTTTTCGACTTTCCGTCATACATAATGATGAAGTTTTACGTTTGACATTTGACGTGTATAATAATATTATAAGGTTCTGAATACTAAAATTATTCAAATAACGATATACGGAGCCGACTTTCCGAGCCTGATGTATTTTTGATTCGGCAACTTTTTATCCTTTGCTTTTTTTTTTTCTATTGAAATCAATATGAGAACTTTTACAGACTACTATAATATGGAATGCCGAAGAATCCGCGATTCGAGCACTTTGGAGAAAAATGGTTCTTCTTGTAATTTGCATTCATACTGTCATAAACTGCAAACGTTAAGTGACGATGACATATGATATGACGGTGTATCGGCGTTTGTGAAATATTACGAATTTCAAATTACATTTTTGAACTTAAAAATAAAAAATAAAAAAATAAACAAAAATTTCGGTAAGATAATGTGAAAGTTTACACTTTGTCGCTTTGCTCGCCGGACAAGATAATAGTGGTAGACGTCAAATACCTTAGATTGACTATTTTTATGGTTGGTAAGTCTGGTGCTAGAGAGCTTTGATAATGTATTCAATTTCAAACCAATAAAATAATAAAAAGAATCAAAAAAATAATAAAATATTGTTTTTGAATTGTTTACTATTGTATAATAACTATTAGTATAAATTATCGGTAAAATTTGCAGGTTTTAAGTAAAAATATTTATAATAAATTTTTAATGCATTAATCTGAATAATCTATTGATTTATTCTTAAAAAACATCCAATCATACCTGAAACTAATGCGCTTATGGAAAATTTTATCAGAACTGATTGATTTAAAAAGGTTGGTTTAAGTAAAACTATTCATGAAGTAGATTACGTAAAATTTAAAACTCTAAAAACAAAAACATTACATAATGTACAAAATGAGGACCATAATAAATCTATAACTTTATTATTAAAAGTATTAAGGTATAATTTGAATTTTCAATATGTAAATAGTTATTTAAACGTGAACATAATCATTCTTACTTGAAACGCAAAGAAAAGATAATTTATTGATTAAATATTTATGGAACTAGAATTACGAAAGTTCCATATTTAGTCTAAAAGTGTGTAAATTCTTTATGGGAATAATGTCAAGTCTGTATGAGAAAATTTTCAATATTTGATGAAGATTTCGAGTCTCTAGCACCATTACTTTTATAGTTACGATTAAATAATTGAAACCGATTTTATGAAAACCTTTATAGCGCATTTTATCATTTTTACTCAATTTTTTTCAGTTTTTCTTTATGCATGGAAATTCAATAGAGATTTTCGATAAGTTTTTTTGAAGTACGACTAGAAGATATTTTTGACCTATAGAGGGCAGTGGTGATTCCAGAAATCATTCAAAGGGTGGAGGGGTTAATTAAAATGTTTACAATACTAAATTTAGTTAAATTAAATAAGAACATATAATTTTCATTCCCGTTTTTAATTGATTTTCGTAAACTTTAATCAATGCTTATACGGGCACAAACTTTTATAATGGAAAAAAATGCTCATTTCATGGATTTTTTCAGAAAATTCATTTTATATACATTTATTGAGTAAACAATTTTACGTAGTTATATAAGATCACAAAAACTGTATGAAAAGTTGGTATGTAAAAATTAAATACGTTTTCAAATTATTTAAATAAACTTGGAAAATTTTAAATTTAAAAAATAGTTAAATATGATCACTTTTATTTATAATTTACATTAACTTACATTATGTAAGTGAATACAATAATGATAATAAACATAAAAATAAATATTAATTTAAAATGTAAAACTTTGTATTTTGATTATTGGCAAAACAGTCAATGACTTCATTAGGCGTTATTTCTACGTCATGGTGCAAATTTAGTACATCTTATTCGACTTATTTCTCTTCACTTATTCCATTTCTCAACCAGAATTTTAACCGTTTTAAAATGAAAAACTTGTTTTCGCCGATGTCACCATCACAGGTAACACGGTCAACATTTTAATTAGAAAATTATAGTTAGGATAGAATATATCTTAATCACACAACTTTGGTAGTTCTATATTATCCAATTCATTATAAATTACATTATCACTGCTACATTTAGCTTTTTAGCTAGTTCAACTTCAGACTTGATTTTTTTTCCGTTGTTGTGAGTTTTTATATTCCAGCCAAGTAATTTTGAATATTTACCCCGTAAAAGTGATGTTATTTTTCGGAGTCCTTGATTATTTAATTGATATATTTGACGTGAAAGTAAAGACGGTAATTCAATTTCTAAAGGAACAGTATTTTTTTAATCAAATATCTGGTTGAAATCTGAAATAATAGCGTCTGATAATGGCATAAACGTAATTTTTCTATACGAATCTTCGTTGCTATTGTTACATTTATGTTTATTTTTATCATTGTATAAGACTGATATTTGGCTATTGAAATCGTATAGGACAT
Organism: Therioaphis trifolii; assembly: GCA_027580255.1. Classification (NCBI taxonomy): domain Eukaryota; kingdom Metazoa; phylum Arthropoda; class Insecta; order Hemiptera; family Aphididae; genus Therioaphis; species Therioaphis trifolii. Next base: position 36,698,198 of record CM050404.1, on the reverse strand, counting down.
AGCAAAAATGTAACATACATTCAATAAGATTTTATATAATAAACTCAAGGAGAGTGTTATTTTTCTTCTTACCTCTCCCTCTGGATCCTCCACTGATAGAAGGACTAAATGTAACTTTTGGACTACTGCGTATTAGTTATCCGAAAAATTGATGGTATAAATGTATATATTATATACGTGTCCCGCGAGAAAGTGACTGGCCTTTGTCACATGAAAATATACCTAAACTTATCGAGAAAAAACTTTTAAAGAGTATCTAACCCATTTAGTGTTTATTTGTGAAGAATCAAATTTTTTCAACAAAACTAAATTTACTGCACATTTTTATGTACCTTTGAAAATATTCAACTTATTTATGTAATTTTTTTTTCACTTTAAAATTGATTTACTCTATTATCAAATAACATACATAAACAAACCAAAATTATCGACTTTTTTATTGAACAAAAAATTTTATTTTTTAAATTGAATTGCATGTAACTCCTAATTATTACATAGGTATCACCTATCTTTTTTGAAATTTTTTTGTTTGATACTTCATACGTCTTGATAAATAGGGTTTTAAACTTGATAGGTTAATTATTATTCTCGTGTTTTTTAAGGTGTTATAGGAATATATTTTCACAGTGAATATTTAGGGTCCTTATAGTTTTATTATTTTATCAGTAGATCGATTTTTCTATGGATTAAATTGTAACCATCCATATGCCGTCATGCGTTCTAACTTACAAGTTGCTGAAAGTAGTCTAAGACGCAGTAGTTATAATATCGGTGGTAATGATGGTACTCGTTTTCAACACTCTCCACACTGTAGTTTTTGGTGCACCAAGTCTTATTGATATTCGACAGATGCTCGTGGTTGGATATCTTTTAATTAAATTAATTATTTTTTCTTGAAGTTCAAAATTCAAAATTGCAACTCCGTTGTAACAAATCGAATTCTCACGAGCATCTATGAACTGAAATAAATGTTTGGTGTCCTAAAATCGGTCTGCTTGGATATCGACGACTGAACTGTCCCTCTGCAGCGCGAGCATTCTCATTTAAAAACTCGTATACAAAACGTAATATCAGCAATTCGATAAAATCAAAAATCAAATAACCTCGGCACTTCGAGACTGCTTTAAGTAACTATTAAGCTAGAGCACCAGACTGGATATGGATGGTTAAAATGTAATTAACATACAAGTGTAAATTTCAATAAAATAATAAAATTATTAAGGTCCAAAATTCTGACCGTTAAAAAATATTCCTAATTTTTAACTTGTCAAGACTTTAGTTTAATAGCGTATTTTTCATGATGCAAGAAAGGTACGAAAATAAAACTTAATACAATCGTAGATATTTTTGTGTAGATGAATAAAAGCAAAAAAAAGGGGAGCCGGTTGAAACGTCGACAATCAAAAATTCGACAAGTTAAAATATCGGCGGTCGAAATATCGACAAGTAAAAAATATCGACAGGTCATTATATCGACAAGTACAAAATGTCGACAGGTCAATATGTCGACAAATTACAATGTCGAAATGTACAAAATATCATAGTTATATTCAATTCATGCTCCAGTTGGACATGATACAAATTCACGAATTTTACCTCTGGTTTTGGCTCTTTTGAGTAGTAAGTCTAAAGAATACTATATTCGTATGTTCTAAGATTTATAATTTATTTATATATTTATTTATTATAACGAGAGGATAGAATCCAAAACGTTATACAAAATCGTGGAAACGTTCCAGTTATAGAGTTCTTAAGAGGCATTGCTTACAACATGACATTATAATTTTATTTATATAATTCATATCATTTTATATTTTTATGTCGACATTATTAAATTATTTTATCATACATTTTTTTTATTTACATAAATCATATATTTATTTTAGTTTGTCGATATTTTGTACATTTCAACATTGTAATTTGTCGACATATTGACATGTCGACATTTTTTACCTATCGATATTTTGACCGCCGACATTTCAACCTGTCGATTTTTTGATTGTCGACGTTTCGTACCAGATCCAAAAAAAAGAAGTGCTAGACCAGTAATTACAATACAGTTTGGTGTTAAACGCGTTTTTATTTAAAAAAAAAAAAGAAAAGAATTTACGAATTGACGGTTTATGAAAATCATTTGATAGCGAAGTAAAGTAGCTTTGAAATGAAAAAAAAGTATACAAAGAATATGAATAATTTTGATATGCATAAAACATGTGTGATAGACTCAATTTTATTTAAAAAAAATAAAATAAATTTCGCATAATAAAATTTAAAAGAGTTAGATCCCTCCTTTAAAGATCTTTTTTGATTAATTTAGGTATATTTTCATATGACGCCGGCCGGTCACTTCATCACAGGACATATTGTGTTTATAAATATACAAAACATAATTATAAGCCCAATTTATTCTCGGCTTTACTCAGTATCTAAAAAATTAAGGGAGTACTTAAAAAATATTCTAGTGTTTAATAATAAAGTGTTATGTTTCTATCAAACATTTGTATTTTTATTATTTGGTTATGAACGATGACAACTTTTTGAGAGGGAAAATATGAGATAAGTTATAATGGTGTATAATTTGAATAATTTATTTGTGCCTTATCTCCCCCATTAAGACATTTCTAAATACGCCCATGATCATATGTATATTGTCCAAGGATCGATGCGACAAAATAAGATCTACACCGCTAGTTTATAGGCTTTCTTTAAATGGTCACTTATACCATATTAATTTACATTAAATTAATTCAATTTTCTATACTGAACATGTATTAGTTATACGCAGCAGTTCACATTTTTTTGTTGTTGTTTGTGATTAAAATTGTATGATATTAAATTATTATTATCATTATTATTACGACATAAAGGTTCACACAGAGGCTGCTATTGTCGGCTATAATTTTTATACAGCCTACGAGTGGTCGCCAAAAAGGTCATAAATATCGGAAGCGTAAAAGGCTATACACTCCCTTGTCCCTCTCTTCCCGTTTGCTCGCCGTATATGTACGTTGTTGTATCCAAAATAAGCTGTAAAAAACCTAAACACGTGCGCCGACCACCAACTGAAATTCCATATTATTATCTCAAATAAATAACATCGGGTTTCATCGTGTGTAAATCATATTATAGCTGTAACGGAAAAGGGATTTTTCATCCTGGTGAAACGATGAATGTCGTTTAGTTACCCGGAGAGGAAAAAAAACAGAACAAGTTTGTTTAATAAATGATAAAATTTGTGAATATACGTTTTGTGTGTGTGTGTGTGTGTGTGTGTGTGTGTGTGTGTGTGTGTGTGTGTGTGTGTGTGTGTATGTGATGTGAATGTATGTCACACTCACGTAATAATGTGAAGTATTAAGATATTTATTTATTATGTATACTACTGAAACACAATCCGGTGTGCGGTGACAAGTTAGGGTCATGGAATCCGTAAAAGTGCATATTATGCCACGTCATTTCTTTTTGTGAGTTTAAAATGGCTATAAAATGGCGAATACAGGGTTTCCTATGAAGATGTTACTACATGTTTGCGATAGCTACCGAGATAATGAAAATAATTAATTCGTGTATTTATTTTCGAAGACTAAGGCTAAGGATTACAAAAACTGATATTTCACCTAATATAATTTTTTCAGTAAACAATTTAAAAAAAAATTTTTACTGTAGTATTTTCTAGAATTTTCCATTATGATGGTTTATTTTCCAGAAAATGTTGACGTTTCAACTTTTAATGATCAGTATATTTCAGAATCTTTAGTATATTTTTATAGTTTCCCGAAAAAAATGTATTATTAAATACCATATTAATATATCATAATTATTATTAGAAAATTGTAATATGCTATGATAATTTTAATCCTGTAAAAAATTGGGTTATTAATCACGAAGCAATAATTATCTAAAAAAAAAAAAAGAGATTAGTTGATAATAATTATGATACAATTATATTATTCAATTATTATTTGAGCCTTAATTGATAAAAATGCGTAAGAGCAATTTAGACTAATGTTCAGGTGTACAAAAGAACGTTTAAAAAAATTGATATTTTATGAACTACAATATAATGTTTTACAGTAAAAATAAAGCATTTCTAATGAAGAAGTCACTTACTTTTTACTATCAACTTTTAATTATCGGTAAGGCTGATTTTTCTGAATTTTAGATGCTGAGTGAAACGAAGAATATATTCGTTTTGAAATAATGTGTTATTATTTTTTTTTTTTTTTACTAAGAAATCTCTTTTTCGGGTAATAATAATGCTCCAAAAGTTTCATCAAGCAATTCTATATGAGTAGATTGAAAGTCGCATGTAGATTGTATTTTAGAGATATTTTTCTCTTCTCTAAATAGTTTTTCCAGCAATGAGGGGAAATTTCCGAAAACCGAGTAAAATAAACAAAACTTGCTTTTAACAACACTTTCACTTGATCGATTTTAGTTATTTAGTTATCAATCTTAAAGTAACGTTGCCAAACACTTGAAATTATGAGTAAATTATTTTACGATACTTATGGAATTGACTATTTTGATGTAAATTTTAAACTTGAAACGTTTATCAGAACATATTGGTTCATCCAATCATTATGTAACTCTGGATATAGATTGAACAACATGTTTTGAATCTTTTAGTTAAAAATAATTCCTCACATGTCAAACAAGAAAACTTTAAATAATTTTGATAAAAAAAAAATATATAAATATTCTGATTATCAAATTAAAAACATTTAAGTACTTATATAAACAGTATATTTTTTTTTATTCTGAAGCCCTGCTCAGAATCCTTTAACAAAAGAAATGATAAATAATTTCTTTAGATTCAATACATTCATCCCCACTATCTTGTTCGAAGTGCAAAGAACACCCCATGGTACGATGTCCGTTTTTTTTATTTCATAAAATTCTTTATTTTTGGTTTTATGATCTGAAATTTTTATACAAGTTTCTTTATGAGTAGCCATAGCTTTTTATTCATTTACATTTTTATAGTAATCGGATGTGTTAATTATTTTTTATTTATTTATTTTTTAAACTTTTTTTTTTATTTAAACTTTGTGGGTACAATAATTATTTTTATATAAGCTAGAATTGTCTAAATACAGTGAAATGGAGCATTTTTACATATATTATTATTTCGATATGGATTTTTCTTGTTATTATTCCAGTGCTTTTTAATTTGAAACTTGAAAACGTTAATTATTGCTTATGATAGAAACTTTCATTAAAAAAAAAAATTTAACACGTTGATATCAAAATAAATTATTTCTTGGGTTTCACTCAAAAGAATTTACGAAAAAAATGATTTATCACGAATCTACTTTGAAAAATAACTTAATATAATTTGTTTAAATTAATAAAAGGTCAGTTTTTTAAATTTGTTACGTTTCAGTTATTAGTTAAAATATGAATTGTTTATAGTCATTAGCCTCATGAATCATTTAAAAAACATAATTCGATTATTTCATTGTTACGCCAGATATTTTAATTGTCAAATTCTCATGGAATATATTGTACAATTAGAATAATTAATATATGATAGAAATAATTCATGAAAAGAGTACATTTCAAAATTTGTTTATAAAGCACTGTCAATTCAATTTCGATGAAATATATATTATATTTTAGACATGTACTTATATTTTCTAAATAATTTCTATTTTACTTCAGATTTTAAGCAAAATAAATTATGTAGGTATTGCCTTTGAAATAATTTTATGTGGGTATGTGATTAAGTTTTTGGAACAAAAGAATCAAAAACTCATTTATAGATTAGAATACTAATGTAAAACTTTAAATAAGGTAGGAATATTGTACTATAAGCTACAATTTTATGACATCGATTTTTTAGTAATGACTTTAATTTTTAACGTTTATATTATTATACAAATAATATTTTCAAAAAAAAAGAACAAAAATAAGTTTCTTTTATATTAAATACGTTATATGATATATGAAATTTCTGAATTTTTCCTTAAACTTAATTAAATCATTTATGTTGTCGTTACAGTGAATAGATAATAAATAATTGATATCTAAAAAAAAAAAATGCTTTAGAGTAAAGTATTTTCCACGAAAAGTTTGATAAATGACAATCCAAATAATTATTTAGATTTTTTTGTTGATTGAGACCTTAAATAAATGTTTAAGAAATGTTTTCAGTGACTTTTTTATATAACCATAATAATAAAGCCAAAGTTTATTTCATTGTTCTTGAAAAAGATTCATTTTTCTGACCGAAAATGAGAAACCGACTTAAGCTAAGAAATTTCAAATATTTCGAAAAAAATTTAAAATTAAAATGTATCATTTTTTGAAATTATAATTAAAAGAGCAATACTTGTAACTTCAAACGTGGATCAAAATGATTCACCGAGCAAAATGTTATGTAACTTGTAATACACAGGTTATCTGAACGTGTTTGTCCTTGATAATTTTTTTTTTGTATTGCTATTGATGTAGAATACATTTAATGGCGCATCAGAGCGTTTACAGTTGTTATGGGTCTTGAACGGCACAAATGCGTGGTATCGCTTCCATCGGTCTGTACTTAAAAAATAAAAGTAAAAGCCGTTTAATCGCTGTGTACTTCGTCTCGATAGAATAGTTGACGTTTAAGGATGTGATATTACACAATTTCAAATTCTAAATCCAATCAAAATTTTCCTTCACAAATACGCAAAGCTATTCTGTCTATATTTAAATCTAAATTCGTAAAGATTAGCTCGAAAGTTATTTTTTTATATGCATATTGAGTTGAGATTTTAATGAAAAATCTTATCTTATTGAATTTAACATATTTTTTTCACTGCACTACTCTTAAAAATGTTTTTCAAATACACGGATTTATTATTAAATTTAAATTCAAATTATAACTATCATGGCTCAAGCGTACCTACCGACTGAAATGGTTATTTCATAGTACGTAACACCTGCCACCATTATTACCAGATTTTTATATTATTTCTGTACCTATTTTTACTAGATATAACTTTTAATTTACAATAATATTTAAATTCATGTTTTTCTTTCAAAATGATATTTTTGTATAATCTGATTTACTTTACTATACAGATGTCTAAAAAAAACGTTATTGACTTAATTTTTGTTTAATACAATTTTTGAAATAGTTTTTTAATTAAAATGTCAAATAATTTTTGTTGGTTTTTAGCATTCTTTGAAAATCTGAAATTAGTGTGTTGAACTTACTTAAATATTTTTAAAGTTGTATCACTTATTTTAAATAAGTGTTCATATAGATAAAGAGTATAGTTCTTCCAAGGTAATTGCGGAAGCAGACATGGTCGTAGATATCAGGAAAACCATTAATACCTGCCAACTGTCTTGCTTTTAAGTATTTTAACATTTTAAAACTATAAGAATACTTTACAGAACTTACTTTTTCCAAATTCGAATTAAGTAATGATATTGGTAATCTCAGTATTTAACGATAAAACAAAAAAATTGCATTATTTTTTGATTTTTGAATGAAAAAAAATCTATTCAGAAATCAAATAAAAATGACATTTGAAGTCTTGAGTAATATGGTAGTTTTCAATATTCAGATATACCTGTAGCATGTTAATGGTAAAAAGTTATTTTCACGGAATTTTGTTTTTATTTTTGAAAGTTTTCAACAATTTGTGAACAAACATTAAAATAAGTTAATACGTGGAAAAAATGTATAATAAACGTAGAGTGAAATATTAGTGAAACGGCAACAAAACAAAATAAGAATTAAAAAAAAAAAACACGTTTTTAATAATTGTCAATCAACGACGATTATTGTTATATATAAGTGATAAGATAGACTCTAAGTACATATGATAAAATTAATTTCATTATACCTGTTGACAATGAATCTAAGATAAATACCCGTAAATGTTATACCCTAAAGAAAGATGTAGGCAATTAAAGACAATATAAATATTATAATATTAAAGTTACATATTTTCAAAATATTTTATAAATATTACTACTATTTTTAATAAAATATTACAAGAATTCCCACAAATTTCAATGTAAAAATCCAAGAAAATAATTTAAATGTTCACAAATTATAAAAAAATATCTAAGGTGTTTTTTCCTATTGTACTTGGTGGTATGTAGTATAAAATAAATACAAGTAAATGTTATAATTTCAATCATAAACTATTTATAAAACATAAAGAATACTATTGCGTATTACATATTATCAGTAATACAATTATAATATCTTCAACAAATCGTAAATAATTAAAGAAATGTCAAAACAGCTAGTGTGACGGTGGGAATAGATTAACTAAGTGCAATAAATTTGGTTTAAACCGTAAAAAGAGATAGAAATAACGTTATTAAATATTGAATCGGGATCCAGTATGAAACATTTCGATGTTATCAGAGAAATTTCATTGTTCGTTGTCATGGGTTCGATGAATTGAGAGTTCGAGACATAATTAAAAATATGAATAAAGGCATTATTTCGAATACATGGTGGATTTTCACGTAGAACAGTTTCATCATTACAAAAGGAAGCCTCGTTAATTTCATACGATTCATTAAATGTGTCATCGGAGTTGTCTTCAATCCTTAACATAGATAAATGACTGGGGGTGTAAAAACACTAAATGTTTTTTTTTTGATTTTTGACACCATTGAATAGGTGAGTTAGTTAGATACAATTAGACATGAAAGTGTTACTGGAAGAAGGCTGCACGTCGTGATTTCTAATGACAATATAAATACCAGCAGATGTTTATTGTTAAAATAATTGACGTAATATAGTGAACAAACCGGTATAGTTAAAATAATATTACATAAATAATGGCGAACAATTTCATGCTTTATTTTAATAGCAGCGATAAGCAAACGAACCTAAAAATTACAATTTAAGTAGGTACATTTAAAGAGGACAGCACGAACTTCCCTTCATCGAACGTTTATTTACCGTTATTATATTTATTATACACATTCAATATTATTTTAATACATCATATAATACATTTTTTTTCATTTTTGTCATAACGAACATTTCATACAAAAAATTGTTAAACTCATATTGAAATTTCTGTTGTCCCGAAATAACTTATAATGTATTCATTGAAAAAATTTTAAAATTTAACTTGTATTATGATAAAATTCTAAAACAAATTTTTGTAATATTCATTTAAAATTATTAATATGCAGTATATTATGAAAACAAAATAAAATATGCAAAAATATTCAAGAGGTTTTTTCAAGTTCATGAAACAACATACTCGTCTAATTTGTTCTAAAATGTTACGTCTCAAGTATGATGACTCCGAAATATACTGTAAAATGTTAAATTAAAATATACTATTATATGAAATAAAACAGCAAATAATATCAAGAGATATATTTGTACAAAATAAAAAGATGTTTTAATTTTATTTGTCTTTATACTTAAAAAGCGGGTAAGATAATGATTATGGAAGTTCGTTTTTTGTCCTTCCGGACTCCGGACAAGGTATTGGTGATGAATTTATTGAGTTTCAAAGAAACGATAAATCGTTTTTACACCAAAACGATTTTGAGCAAAGCTTCAGAGTATGATATACCGTTTACATATTATTTAACAATTTTTAGTCTAATTGTCGGTAAATTTTTGTTTTATCAAAATCTTTAAAAAAATGTTATAAATGGAGATAAGTTGATCGTTTATCATGCGAGTTCATTGAATCTTATTTTCAAAGTATATTTACGTAAATATCTGTTTAGATTCGTGTAGACTGTAGAGAATGGTCTTTCGGCTGGATTTAGCGTCAAATAAGATTCTTATATTAACGAATAGTATTCCCAATAATATCAAAATAATATTTGAAAACAATATAGGATTGCATACGTTTAATGCAGTTAAAATGTTGATATCACTGATTTTTTTTCTTAACTATCATTCGAATGATGATAAAATGTTATAAAAATTTGTATTAAAATCATTTAATCTTAGGATTTACACTGAACTTATTTTAATATTTTACGGAATTTTAAAAGTACCTGTGCTGATTGTGTAGGAGCTCGAGAGATTTTCGAGAGAATAATTTTGAAATTTGAAGGTTTAATTTTATTTTTAATAGGTAGACGATGGCTTAAAAGCTTCAATTCACTAAGCCAAAATATTAGTTTACTGGTACGTCAACTCGAAGGGTGTGATGTGAATAATCAAATTATTTAATATTTTGGTGTAGGATAATAATGAACTTTATCTATTCCGTCTATATTTATATTCAACACATATACTTTGTAATCATTGAAATCCACACAAACGATAAAAATGAAATCACTTTAATGTATAATAATTTGAAATAGATCTCACTGTGTTGAAAACCTCATAGCGAAGTGGAGAAGTGAAGGTCTTCATAGAAATTGACTGCCATTACTCTACTATTCTCAGTTTGAAATAATTACATTTATCAAACTACAGGTTAAAAATATGTCCGATAACATACATTTTAGTATCTTAATTCCTCCGAAAAATCGATTTTATAATATTATATTATAAATAGTAATTATTGTCGTTTAAGGAAATTAAAAAATGCGAAAATTATTATTTTTTTTTTTATAAAAGTGTAGAGTTGTTAACTTTTAAAATAATAATATTTTCTAAAAAACCAAAATCAATTCATAATATTTACTGTGACAAGTATTTAATTGTGACAGCTAGTTTATTTACAATGTAGGTACACTGAAAACGTTATCTTATGTGTATATTATATTCGATGAATGGTAATTGATTATTTTATTTTCGTTTTTAGATTATTTTGGTAAATTTTATGTTTTTAAGTTAAGTTTTCTTCAAGTTTTATACTTTAATACGGTATAACCTAAAAAATTAAATTTATATGTTATTTTATTGGTTGTATTATAAAATTTTAAATTTTAACTAACAATGAACATATTTTACTTTCACTTTAGATAGAATACAATATTATAGACTAAATATTTAGTAATCTTTGGAAGAAAACAATTTTTTTGAATAATAGACATTTTCTGATTGTATTCGTTGGTAGAGAAAGAAACAACTTTGTTTAAGCGAGCTCCCAACTTTGCGGGCTGCCATTAGATCAAAATGATATTCCAAATGTTATTATTTAAGCGTCACGCATTACTATATTATTGTAGTGTATCTGACTGACAAGTAGTATTTAGTTGTTATAATTACCGTAATTTGATATTAAATCGCATTAATATTTTTGAAGTTGCTGTTGCTTTTAAATAATAATAATCGGTTAGTAAGGGAATATTAACACAATGATGTTATCTTCATATGTATGAATGTATTTATATATATATATATATATATATATTTTTTTTGTTTGGTGTGTCAAAGATATTCTATATTTAAGGTGAAATAAACTATACATGTTGGCAGTTCTTCCATACGTGTCTCGCGAAATCGATCAAGTATTTTTTTCCGTTTTGAATCTACGCATTATAAGGATATCGGGGATTCCCTTAGGTGCACATATGTACGTATAATCTTTTGCAAGACGAAAGAAATGTTCATGCATTTTTATGAACTTAGAAACGCTCACAGAAAACAGTTTTTTTGCGTAACTCCTATTTTTTATTTATTATTGACACCAGTAGCTGATGTGAAATGAGAGCAATGAATTCAATATACAAGTATGTATATTTATGAATTTAAAAGTTCACGTAAAAGTAGTTTTGACAATTTCTCATCTTTAGGTCCTTATATTAGGATCGATAAATACGGTTCAGAATTTCAAAAATGTCCATATTTTTTCCTATTTTTTTATACGATTAGTTCCCTACAGAGGAATACAAAATCATAAATTATTATTCGTTAGCAAATGTTTACACTTAATCGCTAATACACACAAAAAATTATTTTTTCACAAATAACGTTTTTGTATTTACTACTAAAATTTTTTTTGTTTATTTTTCAGTCATATTATTTAACGTCGATGTTTAATGTTTATCAAAAATCTGTTAACAATTTACCTAGAGTGTTTGATTTACATATTAAAAATGAAGTAGTGAACTTAAAGTTTTGTCTTGCTGAATATATTTAAAATTTTATAATTCTAAATTCATCGAGATTCATTTTTACGTAACCACTTCACTTAAATATCACGATTAGAAAATACGAGTATTACTATATCACAAGAGTAACGATTTAAAGAAAAAGCTTTAAAATGATTAGAATTTAATTATTAGAAAATTAATATACACATTTTTTTATAATTTTACAAAAAGTTTTTAGTAAACTGATATTCCTACAAATGTATCTAAAAAAATAAAAATAAAAGTGAATATTGTTCACTGATTATTCTCTATTAACCTTGGCGTTTGAAGTGGCACACCTATTATAGATTTTTAATTTAAACGTGACCAATATCACGATAGAAAGATTATTTCGAGAGGAGCTGAATTTTATAATGTGTCTCCAAATTATCAAAAAGTATTTCAATTTAAAACTTCACATTTATTTCGCTTTATATTATTCTGTTTGACAGTGGTATGATAATATCATATTCATATTTTTAATTTATCTGAAACGTATGGAGTACAGGACTTCAGATTTATATATACTCTGATAAATCACACCCACTCTTTATTCAATATTCTTGCGTATGACATTGAGTACATTGCAGCGTGAGTTTACAATCTTCTGGTATACGTTTCCATTCTAATATCAATAGTTTATCTCAGATATTGGTCAAATGTTCTGTATTTTTTGTGACAGTTATGTTATTGCGTTTTATAGTTTAACCACCAACGCGCCGATTACAAGTTTTAAACTGCTTTACAGAAGAAATGTTTCGAATTCACGAGAAACTTTAATGTAAACTCGTAGAGATTTAATTTATAATGTTATGAAACGGTTATAATGACAATGAATTCGTGGGTTGAAGGGTTAACAAAAAGTTTGAACTCTCATTTCTTCACAAATGATAATGCACTTCTATTGCAATCATTTACGCAGAGCTGAATCAACTAAATATTTATGTGTCTTTTCTTCGTAACAAAACTCTTTAAAATCTATACTTAAACAAAAGTTTTCAATTGTTCAAAGTTTCATTTTTAATACAACATTGATACATTTGGATTGTTGTGTTTTGTTAGTATTCTATAGGCGTTTTCATAATATTTATAGTTGTTTTTTCTTCTTACCACATATGTACAATACCAAAAACTTAAAATGCATAGCGTTTGATGACATGCTTCGTTGGACAATTTTAATGTTCCTTTAACTTTAGAGTAGAAGGAAAACAAATTGGTCATTAATTAAATGTTATGAAATAATGTTACTGATTAATATGTATTATTAATAAATTCATAGTTTTATAATTAATAACATATTAACCATCGATAACTTTTGTGTTATCCGTTTAATTTTTCACCATTGCGAGAAATACGTTTCATGTAATTATAAGAATCTAAGATATATGACATGAGCAAATTTTAAACATCTATAATTTATAAAACATTTAATCATATTAAAGTAGTTTAAATCATTGGAACTAAACTAGTTTCAGTTATTTGAATTTTATTCATTATTAAAATCAGCAAACTTGTAATTCTTATGAATAATCCTGCATTCAATAACATAAATACTTTTGTTATAAAACTTCACTATTGGCATGAAAAAATATATAAATATTAAACGAAACCTTATGAACACAAAATAAAAATGTTTAAATATAAAGTTTGTATAGTTGATGAATTACACTTGACGTATCCTAATTATGAAATAAATTGTATAATTATGAGCAATCTCACGACGGTTATATTAGGGACAGATCCCCCCCCATGATTTTTATTTTAATTCTAAATATATGTAAGGGCGGAGAGATTTTTATGTTTAACTGATGCTTAGGGATACTTTGTAAATCATTTTTTGACTTGTTATTATTTTTTATACTTACAGTTGGTATAATGAATACACATCGTAATACCTTCATTATTGTTCTTGTTTTATAATCGGCTGTATTAAATCATTAATGTTACTCTAATATTTTGCGATCTTTTTTGTGTACATTTTAACAAAATGAAAACAAAATACAATTATTGTTTCTTTTTTACAAAAAAAAAAAAAAAAAAGAAAGATTATTCCTTCAGTAAATGAATACACTGATAAACCTATAACAATATTATATACATATATGTGGTATGTTTTATATTATAGCAGTTTTTAGAACCATCTTAAAGGATTACCTTTAGGTGTTCGGTGATAAATCTAACGACAACCTATTGATAAAATTGTTTGCTTTATAGGCACTTGGTTGCTAACTCACTAAGACGGTTAGTTAACCGTTACGTATTTTTTTTCAATGTTGTCTTGATAATATTACTGTGATACTGTAATAAACAGACATCGAAACGTTTATAGTTCTATTAGTGTCGGTTTCAGTTAGGATTTTGAAAAAAAATATTATATTTTCCTTCCGTTCCCGTTTACTATACTGGTTTTAAACGGTTTTTAAAAATTAAGAATTTTTAAATATTTTGTAATTTTGGTTGTTCATACTTCATTGGTTAACAAAACTCATTCCAAGTGTTGTGTTTTTTATATTAAATGTTTGAAGATTTGAATTTTTTTTCATTAAAACTTGGCTTCACTATTTTCATCTTTATAAACATGTAATTAAAAAAAAAAAAAAAACATTATAGCAATATTTAAATCTCAAAAGCAAAAAATAATGTGAATAATGATAACACTTTATATACTTTATATCAATTGGTATTAGATAAGCAGATTTTGCTTTTGAGTTAAGTTTACGTATATGATTTATAAATATAAAACCGTAATGATGGGTAGTATGGAAAATAAACTATGTAGGTACTTTCGTGAGTAGGCAGTTTTAAATTTAAATTATATTTAATTAACAATATTATTTTACTCTTATTCCATTGTTCTAATAAAATTCAAACCTCAAAATTTTCACTAAAAATATATACCTATTTTATTTCATTGCATAATACAATATAAGTAGTGATTATCATTTTATAAAATTAAAAATTAGACACTTTTAAAAATTATTATTTTCATTAGACCCATAGTTTGATAGCGGTTTAAAATGTAAAATGTATGGGTCTAAAATACATCTGATTTCAGAGGGACACTCTTTTTAATACATTTCTATAGAAAAAAAACCTGTGGAGATTATAGTGCTTAAAATCCTCCTTCCTCTTCTATATAACAAATTATCTTACACATTTATATTATTTATATAATATCGAATAAAAATACACTAAATAAATATAAGTAAAAGTTCAAAATATTTCAGTAATTGTAATCCGAAACTACTTAAAATGAAATACACTAGTAGGCACTCGATTAATATTGAGATAAACATGTCTCATGTATTAATTTGTATTGTATCATGTATTTGTATCATAATATTTGTATCATGTATTTATAAACCATGATAATACAGTTGTGATAAAATTCCAAAATGTTTATACTTCTACAATCAAAACTAAAAACGCGTTATAAAACTTGGGACACACAATTGTAATTCGGGGACTAGTGTTGGCTAACGATATAATTTTCATTATCGATATCGTTTGATTTTTCTTGATATCGTATCGCGATATATCGATGTTTGAAATTGAATGAATAGGAATCATCTACCAACTGGCACCAAGTACAGTCGTTTTAATAAAAATAAAAGATAAAAATGTATAGACAATCACTACATGTTTTTGTCTTATTGCTATTAGTAATTTATCATCTTAAAGTTTCAAAATTAGATGGAATAGATTGTTTTATAATTTCAAAAAATGTATCATAGATTTTACGTTCATTAAAAGTTTAATTAGTATAGGAGGAAAAATTATGGACTAAATTTTACTCCAAAATTGTTTTCCAACAACAGTGTTAAATCATCGGTTTCAAATTTAAAATGATTATCACTAGGGAACGGATTTATATGTAAATACATATTTTTATTAAAACAAGATATTTAAGATTCGATAAGAAATGTTCATGATTTAAATCATTACTATTAAAATGATGCTAGTTTTATTTTACATATTTTTACATATTTTGGTATAGTTACATATTTTTACATATTTGGAAAATAAGTACATATTTTGTACATATTTTAGTAATTTTTGATGTTTTCATCGATTTTCGACGACCAAACATTATTTAATTGATCATGAGTTTACTCTGGCCAAGTGGAATAAAACATGAAAATGTACTTTTGTTCGTTATTGATGCAGTTCCTTATATGGTGGAGGTAGGGAAAGCATTTAATATTTTTTATCCAAAGCTAATACATCTTACATCATGTTTAGCCCAAAGTTTTCATCGTGTAACAGATACCAGTGCAGAATCCCATATCATCGATTCACTCATAGCTTATGTAAAAAACAATTTTTTGAAACCTCCTAGTCGTACCACAATTTTTAAAGATTTATACCCTGATCTTTCTCTACCACCCGAGCCTATAATTACTTGGTAGAACACATGGTTGGTAGCTGCTCAATAAATTGTTTTGAACACTTTTCGAAAATACAAGAAATTATTTGAAAATTAGATCCAGAAATTTCTATCGCTATTGGAGAAGCTCAAAATATTATGCGAAATGAAACATTGAAAAATAATTTAATTTTCATCTCAGTGAATTTTAGTTTTATTGCACGTTCAATTACAAAACTAGAAACAAAAAATATGTCCTTAAATGATAGTATGCAAATTGTTGAATCAGCGGTTGAAAAATTAAAACTCGTAAGCGGACCAATAGGAGATGTTGTAAAAAAGAAAATTGATGCTGTTACAAAAAAAAAAAAATCCAGGATTTATTGATTTTAAAATAATCAATGACGTAATGAGTGGCAGACACCCTTCGAAAAATTTGGAATTATCACCTTCTGATATTATGCATTTCAAATATTCTCCATTTACATCGGTTGATGTGGAACAATCATTTAGCCGTTTTAAAAAGATGTTGAGACCTAATAAGCGACATTTAACATTCGATAATTTAAAAGGAATTGTTATAATTCAATGCAATAAATCATTTTGATTATTTAATAATTATAATTGTATTTTTTTTTTTAATTAAATTTTTTTCCCACATATTTGTATGTTTTTAGCACATATTTTATAAATTATACTTCCATTAGTATATGTACATATTTCTGTATTTTTATTTTTATCCGTTCCCTAATTATCACATACTATAGAGTGCCACATTATCTAACCGTAAAAATGGCTCGTCTGTGATGTTTTATACCCGCTACCATTATATTGTCGGTGAACTGTAAATACAAAGTGTGGACTTCTTCTGTTATAATCTCACCAGATCCCCCCCAAGCATCATAATTTTCAACCTAGATTTTCACAAATTTAATTTTCAATGGAAATAATGGCTAGACCAGAAAATCTCTCTTGAGCTCTTTAGTTAATATACTAATACAGTTTGCAAATAATTTTTTATAATTTTTAAATATTTTAGACGTGTTCAAATTCCAATTCCATAATTGTCGTTTTTTATTGTGAGAGTTCATTTTTTTGTATTGAGATCGTTTAATCTAGGTTTTCTTTTTCCTACTGGAATTCTTCTCATACGATTTGTGATGGAAAAATGTTCGTGATCTATTCTTTATGTATCTACTTAGTACGTGTAAGCGACATGTATAAGATACCGGCGGCTTTCAGATAAAAAATAAAGACGTTGGCTTGTTAAATCAATTTGACGTTGAGAGACAACGGTCATGATCAATAAATAATAATAATCATATGACTTTGGCAGTCAATATACGGTAAATATCTATTCAAATATTATATTATACTATTACTTAGTATACTCGAGACCGGAATGTGGGCCCGTCAATCCTTCTCTTAAGATACTCTAATAATATTGGCTATTCGTATTGTTAATACTAGTAAAGATATTGATGTATACCGAGAATCAATTCAATTTAATTATTCAAAGCAAACTATACGACGGTGAATACATTACAAGATACTAACATAGTAAAAATTTTAATAAAAAAAGAATAAAGTGAATTCATTTTATTTGCGATGATGGATAGGAATTTCGAAAACAAGCTAACATATTTAGTTTGATATAAGAAGGAGAATTTAGCATAGGAAAAAGAACGGACGTTCGCTTTTATTGTCTTACCGGCTTTTCTGTTATTCGTTTCACTGTTTTCGATATTTTTGTTCAATCCTTCCGTAAAGTATTATTCTATGAATAAACTGTTAAATGATAAAATATTCTTTTTTTTCAGATTTGTGGACAAAGTTTTCGTGTGTATGAAACAATTTTTATACTCATCAGTGATATTTCATACCAACTAGAAAAAAAAACGATTAATAGTGTAAAAATTTTATTTATAAACCGTTCAAATAGGGTTTTACTAGCAGTGTTTTGCAATAGATAATTTTATCTAGATAAACTTATCTGGATGCTTCATCAGGATAAAAACTTTATATAATTATCTTATATAGATAAAAACAAAAATTGTCATCTAATTTTCATCTCGATGAAAACAATAGTTATCTATATAAATTTATCTAGATAAATATTTTATAATGTCTGCACTCAATGTAATCGGTTCAAGATGATTATGGCAATAAAATAAAATATAAATTTGGATATGAAAATATGCCCACCTATATTTATGAGACATAATCTATAAGTATAAACATTTTTTTAGTCTTGGAATTCATCTGAAACAGTAAAGTATTTAACATTGTATTATAACAGGTTTTTCATTAGCTTGACCTGATACTAGGTGAAGTACTATTGGTTATTACATTTTGATATTTACCGAATATTAAATTACTTTATTCCAGGGCTTAAAACCGTTCCTAATAAAGTTGATAATCGGCTTATCCAAGTTTTTTCACCTAATAATAATAATAATATTACTTGGCCATGAAACCGGTGGTATACCATTTGTATACCACGTGCATATATTTTTGTGTTTTTAAACAACCAAACGTAAAAAAAACAACAACGAAAATTGCGCCGTTCGAAAACATCAAAAACCAATTCGAACATTTCTCTATTTACAAAGTACATAATATTATAATATTATTTAATTATTAGGTCAATTAATGTCAAAGCCGCCAACGCCTCCACGTGTTGCCCGATACGTTTTACAACTGCTTGCACGTCCAGTCGGTTTCACTCGCCCTTGTGAAATATCGATTTGATGAAATTCCTCAGCCTTAAAGGTAACGGGTGTCGCCACTAAATCGACATCGGAACGGTTGCCGCTTCGTGCATGTCTGAAAAACCACTTCTGGTCGGAATCGTTTTGGGCCGTTCACTACACCGTCATCGGTCCGTGTGCTCAAAGATCCCCGGTATCAGCCACCACGGCCGCGTACAACGCGTTGTGAGTGCTGGCCGATACGATACCACTCGTAAGCTCGACTTACGACCCGAGAACCACGTTTGCCGCAACGCATCGGCCAGAACGCCGGAAAGCTCATAGGACGCACGTCGAAGTGGTCTACGGCACGATCAGCGTGCGACATCGGGAACCGCCAGCGACGAGTGTCGAGTTATCGACGATATGAAATTCGTTTATTTTCATTATATCATCTCGTTTACGTGAATTTTGACTATTCCACAACGATTTCATGTCAAAGTTAAAATAAAATCTCACTCTAACTCGGATTTTTCATTGCCACAAACATTACTCGCACAGGAGATCTTTGAATCTTTTTCATTACAATAGACTATACGTGCGTGGCTGTGTTTACTTGCGAAAAAAAAACCATCATTATTTATATCATACTTACGATCTGCCGACGGTTCACTTAGAGATGGTACCGAGCGGGCCGTTTCTCTACGGAGTTGCTCACCGGACACGGTGCTTTTCAGGCACGTTAAGGTACACAGGAACGCTCATCGAACACACTACAGTCTGTTCTATCAGACTATAATCCCAGTTGGTAAAATACCACTAGGGAGACCTCGGTTAAGGTTGTAAGATATGGCAAGGAAGGACGTGTTGGCACTGAATGGAGGAACGGATTGGAAAGCACGAGCTTTGGATAGAGAAAGCTGGAGAACTGGGTGTGTGACGGGATGGTCTTAATGGCCGACTAACACCAAAAAGAAAGAAAGAAAGAAAGGGCTAAACTTAATCGGTACACATTAATGCAGTCCTGAAAATGTCTGTGAAAATCGTATTCGATATTTTTAAAAGAGTTTCAGAATTGTATGAAAATGTGTTTTATACTTTATGAGATGATGATAGGACATAGTACTAATTCATGAAAATTACCTTACACAACGTCAGGATAAGAATGCAATCGCCGTTGTACGTGTTGTAAACATATCGCCGGGGACAAACAATTCTTACAGGACAGTAGTGCACAAATACGAGTGTGCGTCAACCTTCGGCCGTCCGTTGGATAAGACTACGTTCATACATACGATAGGACTATTGGGATTTGTGCTGTGTTCAATGCTCAGTGTAAAGTCTCGCATGAAACTTCTCCATTCATTCATTTGAGTTACGTTTGTTGGGAACACTTTTTCATACAATTGTGCATCGATGTACTTAACGCGAATGCCTTGCCACAACGTCTGGAACTTTCATTAAAAAAAATAAAATATATGTATATATATATATATATTGCATTTATATTTAATTTTTAGAGTGTCTTTTCTTGGTTATGCGACGATCAAAGATAGTTCTCGTTTAAAAATTGACAAAAGATTTACTATGAAATGTTTCGTTTCGGTTTTTTTTTTTTGTAAATTTCGGCAGAAAGACAAAAAATAATATCATTGACGAGAAAGCTCATTTACATAAAATATTTGAAGTTGGAAATTACTTTTTTAGCATAAAAAGTATGAAAAAGAAGAAAGAAAGATGCAAAACTACAAGATTTAAATACTTTTGATGACATAAATTAAATTTGACCGAAAAAAATCAATCACAAGACCTTAAGGCGTCATTGACAAAATATCGATTGGGTAAAATTTAAATTCCAATATTTTATCATGGTTTGTTTCGGAAAATTCCATATCATTTGCTATAGTTAAATATAAAATGTTGAACTTAACGTGTATACACTTCCATACTTATACTTGAAATGATAATATTTGTTTTCAAAATTTTTTCATTGTATTATATTATATAAGATGTTGTGAAGATGATATCTGAGATATTTCTGTCAGTATTACATGACTCGTTTTTACTTTGATGTATATTTATTACTGAAACAATTTTTTATTTCATTCGCACATTTGTAAACAACGCAGTTGATTTATACGAAAAATGACTATTGTTTGTACTCTCTGAACAGTGGCTAAATGTCGATTAGTAGAATCTTATACATAAAATAAATATTATGCTTAGCTACGGGTGGGATGATAATAAAAATAAAAACTATACAACATAAAATATTAGAGTAAATCATGAAAAATAGGTATGTTTGAATACTAAATCTAGAAATATTTTAATTATTTGATTTTCTTTAGGTAATTTCAAAAATAATACCTAAAAACTAAAAAGACGTGTTCATTGATTGTTAGTGTTCATTCAATTTATTTTTAGGAAAATTGTATAACAGATTCAAAACTTTAAAAAAAAAACGGAGAGTTCTAGATGTTATTTAATACTACGAGTAAACTCAACAAATTTCCAAAGTCAATTTTTGATTTTGAAATTTAATATGAAGTCTATTAATTTTAAATATAAGTTTCGTTGACAAATCACAATGTATAAATAAAATGTAAATCACAATGTATATAATGTATATAAATCTCCGTAGAATATTTATATATTCCGAGAAATTAGCTAACAACTTCAATTTCTCAAAGTTTATGAGTATTTTGTGTAATACAAGTAATATGGGCACATATTCGGCATAATTAAAACTGTGTAAAAGATCTTAATATGATGTTATTCAAGAATGAAAATGTTATACAAATAACGATAAAGATTTAATTTTAGTGTTCAAAAGATAAATTTGAAGTATTGTAATTAATGTTTACTCGAATTCAAATATACATCTAATTATTCAATTTTTCGGTACATAGTAAAACGACTTTGAAATATATAAAACAAAATAAATATTTTTCAAGTACCATTCAGAGAAAAATTATACAATTTTCAATTTACTTCTGACAAAAAGGAATTGAAATAATTTATTTACCTCAATATGAGATATTATTTTAAAATACTTAGGTGGTTTTGACTTGAATAAAGAGGGAATCGACGTATCGTAGTTATTTCGTGTATTATGTCGTATGTCTGACATGGTATTTTGATTAATTGCGAAAGTTTCTGTATCGTCTTGTAACCAACGTGTAACTATGATACTTAGGAATTTCCTAGGCCAATTGTGCTTCAACTTTTGTGCAATGTGTGGTGTATATAGGTAGATTTTGATAACAAGTTAACTATTATCAACACAGTTTATCAACGCATTGGTTACCACAAAGTCTAGATATCAATGTGTTATGATAAATTAACTGGTAGTAACCATTAACACTTCAAACAACAAACAACGTTGATTAAAACCTAGATTAAAATAAATGATAAATTATTATCGTCTTATAATATTGAACAAATAGAAAGGATTAAAAAAATGCACCAGCAATTTGATGGAATCAAAGGCTGATGTAAAATGTTGGTAATTACGAGTACCTTAAATGCACGTCAATCCTCAAGAATACTTTTCAAAAAATGATTCATTTACAAAACTTAACTGAAATAGATTACAGTTGAATATATTATTAAAAATATTATATTATGCACAATTTATGTATTTTGACAAAACTAAACTCCGGACTAACTATGTTGTGAAAAAAAATTGGGTAGAATGAATTGGACGATTTCACTTTTAAACGTTTAAAGTAGTTTCATGTAATGCTACGATATAAACAGAACATCTGTATGCATGTGTACTCGTACTATATATAAGTTACATTTATACATACACAATAGTTTTTTTTCTATTCATTATAACCTATTATTAATTTATATATTTATTTATTTATTATTATTATTTTTTTTTTTTGGTAAATATTATATTACTGCTCCACAAAATAATATTAATTTTAATTAATTTTAATAAGATAATAGTTATGAATGGTAACAAAAATCTTGGAATAAATTAAATTTCGATTAGACATTTGATTAATTGAGGTAAAACAAATATTATCGTTCACTTTTTCACAAGCTTACAAAATCGAAGAAAATTAATGAATTAACCTTTATTAGAAGTTTAAGCACCAACATTTTCCAAAAATCCATGTCACAAAATAGCTATTTTTAATTTCTTATCAAACGGTAAAATAAATTAATTTTTTTAAATTTGAGGTCTAAAAATTAAAAAAAAATCTATTGATGAAATTTTGCTGTAGTACATGACTCAAGCATTTATAAAAAAAAATTAAAAAAAGCTGAAAATAATGAATAGAAAAATTAATTGAATTCGTTAAATAGATCTGACTTACCCTGTATATATATATATATATTGCATCGTATCTATAATACATATACGTACTATGCATAATTTTTCATTTAAAAATGTAAAACAATTACATATAATATTACGTATTCGTAACTCTGGATGAAATTGAAATACTGTGAATAGTATTGAATAACTCGTATACTTTTTTAGTCAATTTACAATAAATATATTGATATTTCTTTTAAATAAATGTTTTATAATACCAATTCTAGATTTATTGAATTTCGTAGAGTTGATGTACTTTTTTATAAAAGTAATTTAGATTGTGAATAAAAAAGTGAATTTAAGAAAAAGAGAGTAAAAAAGTTTTTCATAAATAGAGATCGGTTCGATAAATAATTTATAAGTGAAAAATGAAAGTTAAATAGTTCGTTAAGGTATAATAAACAATGATTGGATATGCATTTTTAAATGTTGGTA
>CM050404.1:36436856-36671856 GCA_027580255.1 Therioaphis trifolii | reverse complement strand
CAACCTCTGCGAAAAAATAAAAAAGTTTTTTTCGATTATACTTTAATATACTCGCCGCAATTTTGCACTGAGTAATCAAGAGTTTTTTGCGAAAAGTAATAATGTAGTTCAATATATTATTATGTTTTTCTAAATGGAAATGGCTTTTTATAAAACTTTGATAACAGTGTTAATATTACTATGTTAACAATTTTAAATGCTTGTAGTTATATTCTATAAAGAATTTATATAATTTTATAATTTTTTCTGTAGAAAAATCTACATGAAAGAGCATATTTTTTTTATGTATAAACTACAATTTTAAAAGCTGAGAAAGCTTATGCTATTTTTAATTAGGTTAAATTAAATATTTTATAAATAAATACTAAAAGCTGATTTTTACATTCTATTTAAATTATTAATTAAATTAAGTTTAAAGCTGTACCAACTTTTTCATCAAAATTAAGTTTACTGAGAAAATAATAGTTTTTTCTTAATATTTTTAAACAAAGCAACAAAAAAAAAAGAAGAGATGCTGGTTCTCTACGAATCGCGTATTTTTATTTGCACTTGAAATTTTCTAAAAAAATAAAGTTCATTAGTTATCACATAATTTTATAGTTGTGGTAAGCAATGATGTATTGTTTTTGTTTTGAATTCTGTATATTTAATTTCAATGACGAAAAATGAATGGAACTTGTTTTTTATGAGAACGAGCATAATCTTATAATTCTTAAAAAACGGATTAAAATAAAAAATTAACTCGATAGTTTAAAGTTGAAATTTTTACAATAAAAATGAATGATTTGGATAAAAAGAAGAAAATCTTTTAGTAAATTATAGATTCAATCTATTTTAATTTATTGGCACGTTTCTTCCATATTTGTAAGCCAACACATGATGCATAATTCTTAACCAGATGTAAATGTTAGAATATACGTACTGAAATCATGAAAATCAATGGATCTAGTGAGTATATTCATTCGCTGAGACGCTGACTGACTATTACCTCTGTGTGGAAAATAAGTTCTTAATTTTCGTTCGGTTCATCTAAACTATGTCAGAAGTGTTCCTCGAAGGGAAATTTAGTGACGTACTTACAAAATATATGCACGGTACGATACGGCGCCAATACCGTAAAACATTTGCTATCGAATAATCCACAGGAGGTCTTTCGGTGGAAGAACCAGAGGTAATCAAATATTTTCTCCTCAGACTTCATTTTTTCCAATAAAATATAATATGCTACTTCTCAATAATATTTAATTATAATGACGTGACGGTGAAAATAATCATTAGAAATAAATATATTAGTTTATGCATATATTATATATATATATATATATACACACACATACACATACATTTAATGGGCTGAGCTATTTGTTTGTAATTGAATTTTTGTGTTCTATTTAAAAATGTAATGACAATAATAATGTTAATTTAGTTACGGTAGGTACTATTAAAATATATAATAACAAGAAAGTTTAGGTACGAAAGTAATTTTCTAATTAACGATGTTTAGTAAAATATTTAATTGGTTACATAGATCTTTGATAAGTTGTTACTTAAATGATTAAAAACGGATTAACCCTTCAGAAATGAGATATTAAAAAATTAAACTTAGTAAATATTTCGTAAACATTCATAATTTTAAGATTTTTGGAAAATGTTTCTTATAAATAGATTACTTATATGGTTAGTTAAAATGTTAGTTCGCTGTTGGACAAAGCGAATGATTTTCGTAAGATATTTTCAACTCGTTTAATGTATATTATATTGAAAGCGAAAAGTAAATACATCAAAACGCAGGAAAGAAATGAAAGATTGTTATTATATTTTCCAGAATTACAAGATTAATAAAAAAAGTTTCGTTTTCTTAATAATATTTAAATTTGAAAATTAACATGAAATATATTTCAGTTTTATGGCATTAACGTTTGTATTTGTTTGACCTTAATTTTTGAATATTTAAAACGCATTGTAAATTCAACGTTTTTGCACAAGGTGGGTCGACTGCATTGGTACATCGTATGTATACCAATGTATACATTTATACAGTTTTACCGGTGAAAGACGCGGGCGCGGGCGGTGCGGTTTATAATATAGTACATGAATGAGTTTTGAAAAAAAAAACAAAAACCCGCCCACGGAGAAATTTCGGTCGGAAACATTATGGCCGTACGGTGGTGATAGTATTTGGTTATACGAGGCGATATTATAGTATTATTATATTATATAATCGGTGCATTCGTATAACTTACAAGTAGATATACTAAAGAATAGCTACTAGGTGATGTTATATAAAAATTAATCGGGAATTTGTTCGTAAAATCTTATTTAATATTTAATAAATATGTTTGGTTACAGTTGCTTAACATTTCTGCCACTAACGTAATGATATAAAATATTACAGGAGTCTCAGTCACTTCGAAACAAAGTTCTAGTTCGTATGTTTTGTGGTGTCGGCTGGAAACATTTGAATTATCGGAATTTAACTTATTTGTGTCGATTTAAAATATGATTTAGCTTGTTTCACTCTAAACTGTAAAAATATTCTTTTTGGAAAATAAAATAGGAGAATGTAATCTGATCTGAGCTTTGTCGATTCAATGTGCGATCACGCGATATCTGTGAAAAATAATGAAAAAAAAAAACCTATACTTGGATATAATTTAGAATTAATTTGTGGTTGCCAAAATGTATTTATTTTACTAATATTAATACATTTTATTTTTTAAATGTTTCTCAACCATGTATTTATTATGTCATTGTTCTTTTATAGTCCCTGAGGTATACATACATAACCGCAGAAATTTTATCACGATTGCAAACATACCTATTGTGTTTTAAACATTTATGTTCGAATGTGAAAATTAATATTAATTTTCCTCATCCAAATATTGTAGACATTATTATTATTATTATTATTATTATTATTGTTATTATTATTATGATTAACCATTATGTTTTCATTGTTCATATTATTATAAACCTAATATATTATTATATATATAATTGTACGTACATAATATGTTAGTAATTTGTTGTGTACTGTATAGGTACTTTGGAACTATGTTAGACCGTAGTATACTCTGTTTATAAAAATGTTGATATCTGTGAACATTTTTAGCAAAAATAAATGTACAACTTCAGTAACTTTTCACAATTTCGACAGTGATGTCTTCTCAAAAAAAAAAAAAAAAAAACAAACAAAAAAACCAAAAACTGTTTAGTATAAATCCCGTACCAATGGAAAATTATATTTTTGATAAATGTCATCAGTGAACACATTTTGTAGGTCACACGACCGGCGCCGCGTCTTAGAACAACCATTCCGTGTCGTCGTTATAGATTTGAATCTCATTATCAGGTAATCAACGTAGATGATTTAGAAACCGCGCACGTGTACTTTTCTGTTAGAAAAACGTGTTTTTTCATCTCCTATATTGACGTTATTGAAAAAAAAAAAAATGAAAAATACCATCATCCCTCAGACGACCCGTTATCTAACTCAACCGCTATCTACGGCAAACAGAATTTTTTTTTATTGCGTGACATTTTTTTCGTTCCGGTATGGCGGTTGAAATATGCATTTTAATATGCACCTCTGTCGTCTGCGCCGGGATTCTTACCTACTGCGATCGCAATTATTCGAGTATTTCGTAATTAAACGGCGGACACGGCATTTCCAGCGCGACGACAACGATGACGCAGACAACGAAACCTAACTTGACGCGCGTGTGCGTTCTCGTCACGAAATCGACGTACGAGGAAAAAATAGAGGTAAAAAAAAGAACGGAGGAGAGAAAAAAATTGAAAAAAGAAAGAAAGAAAGTAAGAAAGAAAGGAAAATGTAATCGTGGCGGTGGCGGCGGCAACGAAAAAAACTCTTGTTTCGCGCGCGGCAGCCACGGTGACAGTGGCGGTTAACCGGCGTCGACTCGGTGTTGCGATCCCATCCGTTACCCTTGGCCGGCGTCGTCGTCGTCGTCGTCGGCATCGTCGTCGTCGGCTGCGCGCTCTCTCCCCAGTACGACATTGCCAGTCGGCGTCCGGTGTGCTCGCCACGCTGTCCGATCACGCCGCGCACTCTCGGCGTTTCGCCCGGTCCGTCCCCGGATCACGTCTCGTACTCTCGTACCGTCGCGTTCGAAAGGTCTCGGCGGAAAAATAATTCAACCGCGAACGGCCGGTGTCGTCGTCGGCATAAACGTCGAGGAAAAAAAATACAAATAAAAATAAATCACGTCTCCTCCCCGGTTTTTCCGTCAGTCGTCTCCGAGGGCCCGTAGCATCCGAAGCCGGTGGCGTTTTTCACGCTACGTGTGCGCCCGCATCCGCACGAGTCGTGTACTCGTTTCTCGTTTTTCGTCGTCGTAGTCGTCGCACGCGATGTGACCGAGTCAAAAAAAAAAATTAAAAAAATTAAAAGCCGTGTTCTCGACATACATTTTAGCGAAATCACACACGCGCGAGCGAAAAATAAAATGTGTTAAAAACAAAATCCGCTTTTCGCTCGTTTCGAGCACTGGGTCCGTACGGAAAACGACGACCGCCGTGATATCGCATGGACGACGGTGACGTTGAAACACGGTAAAATGTGCTGGTGACGCGTCGCGGCGTAGGTGGTGACCGCGTTTGTTGTTAGTGATGTCGTCGCAGTTACGCCGGTGATGTCGGCCGACAACATGTTGATGGGCGGCGGACCGTGTTGGTTACTGATTTCCGTCGTGTGGTCGTTACGCGTGCTGGACGACTCGGCGGCGGTGGCCGCGTTACCACCTGTTATACGAATAGGTGAGCTCAAAACGAACGTGTTTTCCTGTTGAAACGTACAAAACGTTTTTCTGACCACTCCACAGCCACGTATTTTTATTTATTAATTAATTTATTTTTTTTGAAAACACCTATCTCTTGTCGTGAGATCCTATTTGTGCGGTCGCTGAAACTTTTTACGATGGTTAAAATATCAATGTCCACTGCCAAGAGATCCAACGTGAGATCCTAACGTCCTGAAAATCAAAATTTCTGTGTACACTATTTTTCATATGTCACTAAAATCATTGTAAAGTTTCAAAATCAAATAACGAAAAAAAATACCTTATCATTTTTAAAAAGGTTGCCTCAGAACTCACGGCAGGGAAGCGAATATTTGTGAGATCCCAAATCGGTTCTCACGGCAGCCAAGTTGTTAAATATTAGTGAACTTCTGCTAATATCAAAACCATAGTATATAACGTTATGCGAGGAAAAATGTTGAGTATCCAAAGAAACCATTGTTTTAATGGAAAGATACTATTTTTTTTTTTTTTTTTTTTTAGGTTAAGTTTTCGTAAACGTATCGTGTTCATGATTATTTAGCATAATTAGTAGGCGAAGAAATACACCTGTTCACAAATGATTTTACTTTGAACATAAAGGAATAAATTCATTTTTTTTTTTTTTTATTATTAAATAAATGATTTAAATTAATTTCTGATTCAAAAAAATAATTTTTCAAACTGAGATAAATTTCATGAAATAATACCGTATTTATGTTACCACCGTATTTTTTATGTACTACTACTACCTATTGAACAAATAGTAATTACAAATTAATGTTGATGAAGTAAGTAATTGGATTTTTTTTAAAAAGCGTTATTTATCTCTATCTAGTATATATGTGTGTGTTTGTGTGTGTGTGTGTGTGTGTGTGTGTGTGTGTGTGTGTGTGTGTGTGTGTGTGTGTGTGTGTGTGTGTGTGTACTTATTTACTGAATCTTTTTTTGAGAAGAAGGCTCACATGGTCCAGAATATTTAACATCACTTAACCGTGTGAATATAATTATAAAACATCTTTATTATTTTAAGGTTTTCCATTTTAATTTCCATTATTATTACTGTCATGCAAATGAATTTAAGCTTTGAAATCATAAAAATCGTAACATTTTTAGTGCATCTACGCGTCATACCTACCTGCAAAGGTCTTACGAACGTGCTTTGGTAGCATGCATACATATCAACCCAATCGTATAAAAATAATTTTTTTTTTTCGTTTCTGAGGGTTAAATGAACTTTAAAATCATTAATGAAAAATGTACAACTATTAAAGATTAATTGCATGTGGATTGTTAAATCGTATTGTATTAATTGTTGTGCGTTATCACAATATGTGATTTTCGGAATTCAACATTTTTAATTTTTACTCACATAATATTATTAAATATTATATTATCCAATATATCGCTCGTTGTTACGTTATTTTATTTAATCAATAACAAATGGGAATCGACATCCAAGTAATGCGTTGTTCGAAGAACAAAAAGGAGTCACTGTAAATAATGGCTGTAAGAAATATTGTAAGATCAGTAGTCACGAAGAAAAGTGTATTATACTATGTAATTCAAAATATTTTTCATTGTGTTTTGGTAGGGAGAAAAAAACGATACTGAATTAATTAAAACTCTAATGATAATCAGACATACATTTAAATTATATTCGCACAATAGGCGTACTATATTGGTTTGTAGATGGCTGTTGGCTTACCGAAAAACGATAATGGTCTTTAGATTATTCAGTCATTAGTTTTACAGCACAATTATACTTTCGTCGTTTGTATTGTCTCTCTGAAATCTGGAAACCGGGATGAACATTAAAAGTCATTGTATTTATTTTCGTTTTAAAAACTTATATTAATTCAAAATCTTTCCACAAGAAAATATTAATTATTGATAAGACGTATAATGCGGTAATAAAAACAATATGTAGTTAACATAGTTGTGTTTTACTTTTTGTATTTTCACTAATGTTGTATAATTAATAAAATTAATGTGACTCTTATTCAAGTGCAGATTAATTCTATTTATTTTTGTTTCTTCGAGAAGATACCGGGTCTCATAAACATATTTGAGTGGGTGCTTATAAGTTCATAGATACAGTAAATATGTACAATAGATACTTATTTTACATACAATCCAATTACTTTATACTGAATTCAATAAAATTAAGAATCGTTAGTTAAATATTTGATTAATTTTGCAATATGTTATGCAATTGTTAGATTTAAAATTAGAGATATAACATAAACAAAAGTAAAAATATAATATTAAACATATATATGATAGAGCATTGGAGAAGCAGAAGTATGGTATATATTTGTGGGATAATTTTGCTTCTGATTTTTGTTGGTTTAGATACTTGTATCTCTTAAACTATTGGTTTAATAATAAAAACTTAAATATAAATATTTTCGAAAGCTGTTTTTACATTTATAATTTTTTATTATAATTATAGACTACTATTTAAATAAACTAAAAAAACTTCTTTACTTATTAACTTAAAAGTAATTATGTGCCAACAAAAATAATATATAGTGATTCAACAGTTTTGTTGGAGCAATTTTATCATATAAAAATTATAAATGGAATAAAATGTATACCATAAAAGTACTTTATTCAGGGACATCTAAAAGATTGGAAAATTGTATATTTTTCAACAAACTTAAGGGGTAGTTTTAGGGGATACATTTTTAAAGTCAAATGGGAAACTTTATTATTTGTCAACTCAATGTGAAGGTATTTATTAAGTAAATTTTAGTGATTTCAAATTATTAATTGATGCAAAACTTTAGGTTAGAAAGCAATTTTAAGTTTTTAGATATTGTATTACGATCACTATACGGTCTATGTGTCGTGCGTTTGCGCGTGCGGTCATAATAGATTTAACACGTAGCACGCCGCGAAATTTAAAATGTCTCTCATGTCTAGAGTTTCCATCGATTAATATTTTTTAAACATTAAAATTTACTAAAAAAAGTAATTTCACTATGAATTGATAAAAAAAAAAAATAAGTTCTCATTTGGTTTTTTAAATTTTGATTCACACAATTACCTTTTGAGGGTACCTAGTGAAAACATATGAAATTTGCAGATCATTTTTATACTTTTTTAGATAAAGAAACATAATAATATAAATGTTCCTATATTTTGAATATCTGTAATGTAACATAATTGCTAAACCACCGTATACACTCATATATAAAAATAATTTAAAAAATATTTTTTTTTATCACATTTTAATGCTGTAGTGTAATACTTTATTAGTTGTTTAAAAAAGTAAAAGTCAAAAACAAAAGTTGTTACATTTTTCAAATAGACTTGTTACACCGAGCATGACACTGAACATAATGTTTGAAATATTTTTTAACGATAAAAGAACGTGAAGTGTGATAGTTTTTGGCTCCTCGATATATTAGTTGTGGATCTATAATGACATTTAGTTGACATATTAATAAAATATAGTCTGTGAGATAAAGGTGACAGGTGTATTGAATTTTAAAGATAACGATAAATTATTTCTTTTTCGAAACGATTCTAATCAAAGCTTTAGTACAATAAATTACACATTTTACATGTTATTTTACGGTATTTAATTTAATTTTTGAAAGTTTTTCTTTAGTCAAGACATAATACAATTTTGTTTCGTGAAGACGGAAAAAATTCAAAACAGGTGTTTCTATTTATATTCTAAGTTTCATTCTGATTAGATGTATGTACCAATTATTTTCTATACACATTTGAAATTGAAAATTAACACAAAAACTGCAATTGCATCATAATTTGATTTAATGTTGAAAAAAAATCTTGAGTAACGATTTATAAAAAATGTTGAATATTGTTAATTAGTGATAAGTGAGAAGAAAATTAGTAAGGTTATACTAAGTGTTTAGAATTTTTTATTAATAATTAATTGAACAGTTTATTGGAAATATACATATAAAACTAGGTATTTTTTTTTAAAATAATTGTATACTTAATCCGAGAATCGTAAAGTTTTTTCAAAATTTTTTTGTTAAATGTATAAAATTGTGTTTTTGATATGAATATGGTTTAAATACTAAGATATCAGCAATATTATTTTTGTAGTTATGACCAACCAACTACAATCAATTTAATTAAAGTTTCATTTACGATATTTTTTCTGTTTTCTCTCAGATGTTCGGTAGTTTTTTCTATACCTGGAAAAACTATTCAGAAGCAAGAAAAGCCGCAAACTACTATCTAAATGTGATTTCCGCTTTATAGTATTGCTGCATGAAACTTTTGAAGAAAGTAAAGAGAACAATGAGGGGGCCCAAAAAATTAAAATTAAAATTAAAAAATATACATCATTGTAAAATCTATAGATCCTCGCGTCACTCAGAATCTAAAAGTAGATAATTCTTTTCACTCAAAACCTAGGGCATTTACAAAAATATTGTTTCACTAATTACTGTTAAAAACTCGCATTTAAGTATTTTTTTAAAGTGTTTTGGTTTTCTACGGGAAAATAAAATTGAAACGGAAATTTTGAGACTTACTGTATGAGTAATATTACGTTAGATTTTCAGGTCCTAATATCAAAGATCAAACATCTTATTCAGTAAAAACTTTAAAAAAATGAGAAATTTCTAAAATTTTACATTTGGTCTAAAATTCTAATTTTTTGGAAACTTTTGTCAAATTTGTGTGAGTTATGTTTAATTCAAATGTTGTTAAATTAAAAACAAATTTTTTTGATTATAATATTTAGTAAAAATGTCAAGTTTTTAGCATTATTACTAGGAGTTATGATTAAATATCTACAATTGTTTTTATGGAAATATCAATTTATCATTTAAACTTAATTTTTCAGTAATATTTTTCTAAATAAAAGACACATGTTGAAGAAAAAATAAAATGACTTCTCAAAAATAAACAAAGAAAAGGCGTTTCAGATTAATTCATTAATTATTTATTCATATAAAAATTCGTCTGATTTATAAGGAGGCTACATGCAGCTTTTGGTCGACCATTTGTAGACGAAAAGTGATGTTGTTGCCATAAGAAAGAAAAAAAGAATCATTGTTTAACTAATAAATATCTTCACTCAGAATTTAAATGAATAATTAGGTATCGAAAAATAAGTGTTTACACATTTCATAAACAATGCTACACAAACGTGATGATTTCGCATTAGTTACTAGTTAATCTGTCAAGTCTGAAATCTTTCGGAAATGTATTCTAGTTGTTGGTTTAGCAGTTTCATTATACACATTCCAGGAATTTATAAGCGGAATTTCGTTTGACCAAATGAGGAGGGAGCTCAGCGATATTCACGCTCAAGTGGTCAGTGGCAGAGTTTTATAATAAAACGTTGTGCCAAACAACATTTTTTTGAAACGCCATTTAGAGTATTCGGGGTTACTTTATTATCATCGCTTTTCTTCCCGTGAAGACTGCGAATCAGACAAAAACTCACCAAACGCACGTTGATTCCGTGATTTTATCATTTCAAATAGAACCGTTTGACCTTAATGTTTTATTTGAGGTGATTAAAACCATCGTGAATAATAAAAAAAAAAAAAAATAAATAAAATACAATTACGTTTGACTAAACCATCCCGTATGTTAATCTTTACGTTACAAATGAGTTAGCAATTTTCTCCTTTAATTTTTAATGTCTATCAAAACAATAACTGCTAAGTCTGAGCGTAATATTACAGGGACATATAGACAAAAACAATATTCTAAACTCTACCGCATAAACGTGTAATAATGTATATACTGCAGAAATCGAGATTTACAATTGTTCGACATAATTTCATAGTATACGTATAAATACATCATAAACTAATTAGTTTAACGTAGCCATTTAGAAATATAATTGATAGTTCAATTGGGATAAAAATAAATGAGAATTGACTAAAAAAAAATATTTTATAATGGTTATTATCGGTTAACCAGTATGTACCTGTAAAACCAATCGTTTGTTTTCATCTTTACATTCGTTACACATTTCATGGAAATAATTTGATTTTTATACATCATTAAGATATAACTGAGATATTACGACGAAGTATTATTGTATTGATTTTTTATGAATTAAATGAATTTATTTTTTTTTAATACTAAAGCTTACGAAATAATTCATAGTCGTATTAAAAAAAATATCCAAGTTTTGCCCCATTATGTTAAACAACATTTTAGCTTAAGTGGGTATTTCAAATCCCTAGTGGGAACATATTCGTTATTTCATAGTGTTGGATATGCGATGATGTTAAATCAAAAACTAATAACTTTTACGAAGTTTTTTTTTTGTTGAAATAACATTTCTATGGATTTAAAATATTTATCAATATTCCTGTGATTTAATTTTGAATTTCGGTAAGTTTGAATCATACAAATCGTTATGCATTTATGCCGGAAATCTTGAAAATGAAATGTTATTATGGAATTAAATAATGTAACGAAATCAATAAATAATTACTTTATATAAGTTATACGAACGTAAAAAATAAGTAAAAGGCTTGAAAAAAATTCAAATTTTGTTTAAATATGTCACTTTACAATATATTAATGTAAATTTAATTAACTAACTTATATTTAAAAAAGCTGGTAAGTGAGATGATGATGGTACAAGTTCGTCCTTCGTCCCTTCGGTCCTCGGACAAGATATTGGTGATGAATGTATTAAGTTTTAAAGAAATGATGACTAATTTCTTTAGTATAAAACGATTCTGAGCAAAGCTTCAGTGTAATATAATATATTATTATTTAAATACTGTTTACGTATTTTACGGTTATTTGTATAATTTTTGGTGAGTTATAATAATTTATTAAAGTGTGTATAAAAAAAAATCATGAATCACGATTTTTGAATTTTTATTAGGATTAAATTTTCAGAACTTTTTGTCAAATATTTAAAATTATATTACATAAAAACTTTTAAACAATTTGGTAAATTAAAAGTTCTATATTTAAGTCAAAAGTGCTATAATTGTTCTGAAAATGTTGTCCAATATAAAAAAGTACGTATTTGATATTGGATAAAATTTTCAAGTTTCTAGCTTCAATACTTTTCGATTTATGACTTAAATATATATTTATGACTTAAATATTTATGACTTAAATACCTAAAATCTGAACAGTGAAAATCTCGTTTACGGCGGATTTTCACCGATTTTACCATTTTTACTCAGTTTTTCGATCGTTATTCTTGATTACTGGAAAAACTATGGAGATTTTGGAAAAATGACCTCTCTAAAGTACCATCTCAGTTCAATTTCAAATCTAAAAAGTTGCTAGACGAAACTTTTGGACAAGGATTTCTATACGAAAAAGTGTTTACAGAAAAAAAAAAAAAATAAACATCATTGTAAAACCATAAGATCCTTCGCTTCACTCAGAATCTAAAATTAGGTTTATTATATTGATTATTAATATTTTAATGTGTACTGATGATAGGTATATAATTATAGTATCATATTATAGATAGGTAACTCTAATATTTTATTATATTTTACTTTTTTAACATATTTCACTGGATATAATGGAATAATCTAATACACCAGGTGTATTATAAGTACTTATTTGATATTTTCATCGATATCTACAAATAAATTAAACTAAACTATTAACTTTGAAAATGGTGTTCAACGAAGATTTGAACAATATGATTTAATTTGGATAATATTTAGATTTAATTTTTTTCATGAACAATTTTATACAATAACATGACTACATTTCTTAATAAGAAGAAAACTATTCTTTATCTACGTGTTTTTTTTTTTAATTTTTCAGTTTTATGGTAATCATTATTTATACGTTTCTGAGCATAGTATATGAGCATAGTATATACATCGATGCTTGATTTATTATTATTGAACCAATAGCTTAAGAAATATAGCTTTTAAAATTTAGAGTAGCGAGAATGGAGAAATTGAATATGTCGAAAAACTACAAAGGTATTTTAACGCGTTCCTAAAACTAACTTTAAACGTTTATGTATATCTTAAAATATTGGTCCAATAATGAAAATAAGAATATCAAAATTTCAAAAAAAAAAAAAAAAAGGAATTTTTTTTTAGAACTGTGTTTCACA
Organism: Therioaphis trifolii; assembly: GCA_027580255.1. NCBI lineage: Eukaryota > Metazoa > Arthropoda > Insecta > Hemiptera > Aphididae > Therioaphis > Therioaphis trifolii. The sequence goes on along the minus strand of CM050404.1, from coordinate 36,658,995 downwards.
GAATGTGGTCATCTTTTAAGGAAATTAAAAAAAAAAAAAAAATAAAACCATGTAGATAATAAACAGTAAAACTTATTTTTCATAAAAAAAAAACTATTTATATTAGGGTTTTAGACGATACATTCAAATAAATTCAAATTAAGTTTCGTTATATTATTAGTTGTAGGATACACTGATACAGTATTAAATTATTGAATGAACATAATAATTAATGGCTAATAAACTAATTGGGAATCATTTAAAATGTATTAAAGTATAAATTACCATCGATAACATATCAAAAGACAATGAAATAATTTGCATGGTCAACCGGTATTTTTTTTCTTTTTGCCATGACGTGTTTAAATGTTTTGCGATGAGAGTATATTAATATTACGAAAAGTTGAAAACGTTAGTTTAAGTGTTTCTTATTTAAAAAGTCATTTACCTTTTGAGGTCAAAAATTCTCACAGACTCGTATATCAAACCGCATACCTATTATTACTCGTTTAAATGATTTAAATAGTACTAAATACATTTTTAAGTATATTATATCACTATAGAGGGAGAATTTATCTATGAATATAAACTTTACATGCCATTATGAAAGACATTACTATTTATACTTGATCAACCGAGAATTATACATTTCCATCAAACTTCTCATTATTTCCACAATGCTTTTAGTGACATATTGATTAGATAATATGTGTATATTTTAATTGTATTGCGTTTAACCATTCTAATCTAATCATTCAATGAACTCGCATCACTAAGTGTTATGAAATTTTTTGTTTTTTGTAAAGGCGTAAAAGATACCACTATACAATGTGTTATGATGTTTATTAATTTTGGAAAACGTCTATAATGGTGAAGTTGAAAATGTGCAAAACAATATATTTACTATATAGAATTTTAATGTATAATTTTGCATTATTTTGTTTATGTTGACTTTAGTTTTTTGTACTCGAAGTTTTAATTTAAAAAAAAAAAAGGTTTTAAAAAGATAATTTATTTTCACACATGTGCTGTTGGTGAAAACATAAATCAAACATATTGCACACGCTTTTATCATTATAAACCATGTTCAAAATATTGTCTTCCTTTATTATTCAACCGGGATTTCAGACTATGTCTAAATGAATTTTGAAATTTCATGATTATTATTAGATTGTATAGTTTAACTGATTATAGATTCAACTGATAAGTTGAGTCATCTATAAAATTTTTTTTCCACATGTTTTTAATTTTAAGATTTTCTGCGAGTATGTGAGCAAAAAACTGTATATCAATAGAAAAAAAAACAAATAAATAAGTCGACCATATTTTATTTAAGATGTTTTTATGATAAAACGAAATATTTTTCAATTTTTCAATTAATGATTCATAAAATTTACAGCAAATATCATCATATTGCGTTATAATAACATTTAAGTAATTTTTGTCATTGATTCTCGGATTTCTAGATTTCAAATACATTTTTGTTTAGAATGTTTGGTAAAATGTTCAATAAAAAAGCTGGTAAGTGAGATGATGGTGGTACAAGTTCGTCCTTCATCCCTTCGGTCCTCGGACAAGATATTGGTGATGAATGTATTAAGTTTTAAAGAAATGATGACTCATTTCTTTAGTATAAAACGATCTTGAGCAAAGCTTCAGTGTAATATAATATATTATTGTTTAAATACTGTTTACGTATTTTACGGTTATTTGAATAATTTTTGGGGAGTTTTTTTGTAATTAAACCCTCATAAAATATTCAATTAGATATAACTCATTTAAACTTCAATTGTTATAACAATTATAACTCATTAGACATTTTCCGTCACCGAAAGATTCGAAAAATGTTTTTATATCTATGTTCCAAGTTTTATTGTGATCAGAAGTGTGTATAAAAAAAAATCCTGATTCACGATTTTTGAATTTTTGTTAGGATAATTAGGTAGGTATATGAGTAAGGTCATATTAAATTTTCAGAACTTTTTGTCAAATATTTAAAATTATATGACATAACAACTTTCAAACAATTTGGTAAATTAAAAGTTCTATATTTAAGTCAAAAGTGCTATAATTGTTCTGAAAATGTTGTCCAATATAAAAAAGTATGTATTTGATATTGGATAAAATTTTCAAGTTTCTAGCTTCAATACTTTTCGATTTATGACTAAATACCTGAAATCTGAACAGTGAAAATCTCGTTTACGGCGGATTTTTACCGATTTTACCGTTTTTACTCAGTTTTTCGACCGTTATTCTTGATTACTGGAAAAACTATGGAGATTTTTGAAAAATTACCTCTTTAAAGTACCATCTCAGTTCAATTTCGAATCTAAAAAGTTGCTGAACGAAACTTTTGGACAAGGATTTCTATACGAAAAAGTGTTTACAGAAAAAAAAAAAAAATAAACATCATTGTAAAACCATAAGATCCTTCGCTTCACTCAGAATCTAAAATTAGATACTCCATTGACAGTTACAGAAGTCAATATATGAAGCTAATTGAAGACTTGAACATTATTTAGTAGCATCTAAGTTTTATCTTAATTTTATTTATGTAATCAAGTTTTGGTAGGTTGGTAGGTTAGTTTATATATATATATATATATACATCTATATATATATATATATATATCTATATAAATATATATATATATATATATATATATGTATATATTATCGTATACTTCAACCAAAAGCTTGACGTATAGACTATACACTTACAATGATATAAACATAAATATATTTATACGAACACAACTTTGTTCTGTGCGTCGCTTCATTTGCGACACACACACACACACACACACACACACACTCACTCACTCACATGTGCATTTCAGTGTATGCATCCCGCGTCGTTTCATTTGAGACGCACTCATAACCATAAACACGCAGAAAAAGTAAACCTTAAAATACTAAAACACCAATATTATCGAGTGCGGAATTATTAATGTAAAGATCACATGCGTCGTGAAGTCCTCTACGTGAAGCGTTGAGAATCCACGAAAAACGACTTCCAAGTATTTTTGTCGTCTCATATTTCCAATTATTTTCATGATGTGATCAACTAAGCGCGTTTCAGATAATCTCATTCTTACTTAATTTAACATACCATTTTTACTAACAAACTGTTGTTTCAACTTTTTTAAATTATTGACCCTAAAAATATGCTTACATCCATAATTATCACTTATAACGATATTATTTGTGTGTGTGTGTGTGTGTGTGTGTGTGTGTGTGTGTGTGTGTGTGTGTGTGTGTGTGTGTTTATATGTATAATATACATGTAATGTATACTGCATTTCATAACACAAAGAAGTATCTAATATGATTCATGTATACTACTGAATTTCGCTTTATGCAACGCTTTTAAAACATATAAAAATACATTTTAATGAAGCACAATTTTTTTTCTTCATTTTTTTTTAATTTCTGCATGTTTTCAGCGATTACCACTATTTAATTCATTACATAACAAAAACGAATATTATAGTATTTAATTTTGTATTATTGGACTAATAGTTTAAAAGATTTGAAGTTTAGAGAAGCAAAGTAGCGGTAATATATATTTTTTCGGGGTGCTCTGGCTTTCCTTTTTCATTATTCTAAACTTTAAAGTTTGAATGCTTTAATATTCTGAAAAATGTATCTAATAATAACAATTTAAATATGAAAATGTTTAAAAATAGTTTTTTCTTTCATAAATAATCTTTTGTTATAAATAGTGATCGTAATTTTAAAAAACAATACAATTTCAAAAATCATGTGGGTTAAAAAAAGGCTATGAATTATTTAATTTTTTTTTTTGTTTTTATGGTTTTGTTTTTATGGCCTTTATTAGGAATATTATTGAATTTAAAAATAATATAATTTTATTAGTTTTGTATAATTGACATGAAAATAAATTTAAACTTATGCATTATTCAGGGTAAATCTCACTGGGTAAATATTCGTCAGACACCTTGTATGATAAGACTGTGATTTATAACTGGTTTAATTTGTTAAAATTAGATGAAGTCACATGAAATATTGCAATCTGAGTGTCATAATTACAAGGTAATAACTATTTGGTAATTTTTGGCAATAGAATGGGTATAAATTATATATTATCTTTAGACATTCTCATAACATTATAATATGAAATCTATTCATCGCTTTGTGTGAACAGTAACTCAACTTAGTATTTTAATTTACCACGTTTAAAATATTAATATAACTGTTGTCGTGTTGAGTTTATGACTCATTAATGGACATCGGCTTTTAAATAAATTATTTTCACACATTCGTGATATTAGCTTTATTATAACATTTAACATAACGTATTTATCAAAAATATCTTATTAAAACTTGATTACATTTTTAACAAACCTATTATTTTTTTTTTTCAAACATAGAACATCATCTTGATCATATTATACACGTTATCTGGCTGTCCAATTTGTTCTAGTTCATAAATGTCTCTCTATGTTATCAAGTTCGACAATTTCCACGCTTCTGAGTCAATTTAGACGTTTTGCAACTCAACATACATTGATAAGATTAAGATCGCTCGAGTGTACTTGATATCTTCAAATAATATCCCTATGGGGAGGGGGGGGGAATAACATCGAGTGCGTCTTCTAGTAGATCTCACTATCGATATACTTAAACAATTCAACTCTCTTTTTGAAGACCGGTTAACCCCATGTAATCATACAGAGAACTGCCTGTTTTTTTTCAGTGTGCTATTCTGTGTCTAATAATGTGGACAAAAGCCATAATGCTTAATATTGCTAATTTAACGAATGCGGTATGTCTTACGAAACTTAATTTTATCACGTTGTTATAACTCGTGCTATACTCGGTTATATTTAAGGGTTCTCTATTAATTTGATTTTTACTCGGATCACATACATAATGGTTCCAGAATGTTTCACCACGTTTGTCCCCGAAAGTAAGCTCTCTGTATTTAATGATTTTTATTTCTATATTAAAGATTTACTCATTTACCTGATTTTTACCATAATTTTCGACTTCTATAATGATGAAAATAAATAATTTAACTTTCAAAATATTGATGGCAATGAAACTTATAAATCTCATATCTCAGTTTTTCTAAAAACATGTGGAACATTTATTTTTTATTTATTAACATATAAACTCAAAAAATTTTCAAAAATCAGGTAAATAAAATTATTACACAAGAGAGTATTTTTGAAGATAAATACTGCATTTGACATTATATGTAGAAAATATGCATAATGTATATCGATATAATATATATATATATATATATATATATATATATATATATATATATATATATATATATATATATATATATATGAAGAATCAGTTTGACAAATGCAATAACTCTTTTTCTATTACATAAACACAAGAGTTATTCGATACTACAAAATTGCATTTAAATTTTTTTTATTTTCAGAACTCATGTTGAAATATGTATTTTTAATTCATTAATTCGTTGTACACTTTTGGTAAGATATTATAAATATTTATCTATTTTGTGAAACTGATTTTTTGAAAAATGTTAGAGTTTAAATCTCCAATAAAATTGTATATAGTTAATTTTCTATGACTTTTTTCAGGTTTGTGAAAAGTTAACAATAATATTGTATTTCACATAATTTTACCATATATTATTGTATATCACTATTAGTTAAAGGGCTGATTTAAATTTAACTTATTCTGAGATTTTTGTCATCAATTGTAGCCATTATCCTTTTAAAATGAATTAAAATTTATATTATTTTTCATTACCAATCACGAAAAGGTCGGGGGACGGAGTGGCCGAGTGGACTAAGGCGACGGTTACGACGCGTACCGTTGCCGGTTCGAACCCAGCCTCGGGCAGTCTCTCTACTTGGACAGGAAACAACTGTCTTCGGAGAGAGACTGCCACCCCCCACTCCGGGGCACGGCAGAAACCTAAGAGTGCCCCAATAGAAATTCTGCCAAACCGGCATCCGAACTGTAGACCCTAGGGTCTACACTTCCGGATAATCATGCCATACGAAAAAAAAAACATAATAAATATAAAAAAAAAAAAAACGAAAAGATTAATCAAAATCAATGACTTAAACTCGAAAAACCATACAATAGTTTAAAGTTTAAAATTTTCATTTTCAAAAATTTTTTTCAAATCATAATAAATTAATGACCAAAGTTTAATAATTTATTTTACACCATAATTTTTTTAAACATTCAGATATCAAATAGACTGTTTTGATTTTTTATTTTTTAAAGGTAAAATTAATTTTAAAATTTTAAAATTGAGTTCTTAATATCAACAAAATATTAAATTACGATTTCGTTGTAGCACTGTACTCTAATATTTATTCAGCTAAAAAAATAATAATAGAAAAATAGTTATTGAATTTGTCAAAAAGATTCGAATCATCCTGTAAATATAAATATATATGTACAAATTAAAGATATTAATAATTAATATAACAAAATTAAAGTATGGCATTATTTTGATTATTCATTACCAAGTTTATAAGAAATGATCAGTAATATTATTATTAAATATATTCCTACGTGATGTAAAATAGCCTATACTAAACGCCGTGTTACATATTTATGATTAATTATTGTATAAATTAGATATTTTCTTAAACTATTGAAATATACTAGGCATAACAAAATATAATTGGATGCAATTTATATTCAATTTTTAAAATTTTGGGTATTTATATATGTATTTATTTATTTATTTATTCATACAACAGTATAATGATATGTCATATTTAAAATGCTACTCTTATTCTTGTGGCTAATTTAGAATCTTTTTTAAATAATTTGATAATTCATAACTTTAGCTTACTTACTGAAAATGATTCATTTTAAAAAACTTTTAACATTAAAATTTAAATTTAAAGCTTTAAAATTGATTAATTTTAAAAAAAATTGTTTTCCAAATTTCATTAGTAAATATTAAAAATCTCATGAAAACTCATGAAATATTATAATACGATTTGGTTGTAGCACAGTTATATATTATTTATTAAAAAAAAAAAAAATTATTAATGAATAGAAAAAAAGTTATTGTATATTTCAAATAAAGTTGACTCACCCTGTATTTAAGATTTAAAAAAGAAACCTTTCTAAGCAAAGTCCCTTGATCATTATAGTATAAATTAGTGTACAAATGTTATACCTGTAGTATCTATGAAGTTTCTATATTTGTTGCTATATTTTTGTTATAATAATGGCTCTGAAATTATTCAAGAATATTATACTAAATATAATTACTTCGCCCTTTTAGTCTTCTTTTGAAAAATACATCCTTAAGGGTTAAATATTTCGAGATTTTGTTTTAAGTCAGTAACAATTATAATAGTAGTAATAAAACTGTGGTCTATTTATAATTTAGTTATTATCCACAGATTCATAGATTTTATAAAATAAACTAATTTCATAGAAAAAAAACTGGTTATTTAAAACCATCATTTAAGAAAAATGCAGTTTAACATATTATAAGTATAGATAAGTTATATGCCGATCCAATGGCCATAGCTGCCGCGAATTACTTAATAAAAAAAAAAAAAAGTTATATGCGTTACATAAAATAGTAATATAATGAGACACAAAAAATGTGTATGCGCGCGTGTGTGTGTGTGTGTGGTGTTTAGTTAAATAAATATAAACACGTTTTACTTATCCGGTAGACTTTTTAAAAATTTTCTTCCTAGAAACCTTGTTCAGACTAAAAAAAAAAAAAATAATAATAATAATAAAACAGCCAAATTGGTCAAGCTTCTCAAGTAATGCTCTTACATGCACGAGGAAACTCGTTTTTAATTGTGTAGATAAAAGCGATTCACATCAAGTTACATCTTTCGAATAAGTGTACTTCAAGTGACTACTGATAGCATTGTTTTGAAAATCGAGTGGTAATTGATATTACTCGTAACAAAACGAATTACTTTTTGAAATATAATCCATATTAATTTACACTATTTTCAAGAAATACAAGTCTGATAAAAGCCACAAACCGTTAATTTATAAATATACCAAACACCGTCGTTTTCACCCAATGTACACGTTTATACTGCACACGCGTTATATAATGTTGGAATATTTCTGAAAATGATCTTGATGTAGTTATGAGATAATCACGCGAAATGTTTTAAAACTTTTCTTGCGTTTCATATTTAAATACAAACTATTTGACGATGTATCAACACGAGTTAGAATTACGGAATGTGCTTAGGTATTGATTAAGTGGTGATTAATTCAAATGCATACAGTTAGGAGAGAAGAAATTCGTCTGCTAAGAAAACTCAACATAACGTAATGATAACAATTTTGTGTTGAACACATACAATACACGAGAATCATATACAATAATACTGTTTACTGCATTGGAACCTATCCAGTAACAATAACACAACTCTACGTATCGTGAATTGGAATTTAATTGCTATCCAAGGTCCCACATGAAGTATACATTATCGTATTTAAATTTCAAATTTTGAATTGAGCATGCACGTTTGATATAATTCATTTATACAAATAGTTATTTGCATGTACAAGAAAAATGAATGATGTTAATGTATATTAGATATACGCTCCTATAATCATCAATATTTTTGTGCAAATTTTACTCAGTCGATTAGAAAAACATACTTCTAAAAACTGAAAGTCATGTGAGTAAATATAGGTATACTTAGGGAAGTTCATTAATTGCTCAAAGTTTTAATAAATAAAATTAAAAAAAAAAAAGAAGAAATAACATATATTTCATTCGGTTTATTTTTAGAAATGTAAATATATTTTCGAGAGCGACTACCCAATAAGATAAATGTTATACAAATTTTAACTACTCAAATGAAACGGAGAAATAAAATACTATGAACAATATTATGCATTTTTGTCAGACAGATTTTAATATTTGTTTTGAAATCCTCTACTATTCATTAATTATTTTAAGAAATTAATATTTTATTACTTTATATCCTTTTTGAGACGATTAAATTGTAAATTAATTATTTGAGTAAAGATTATTTGGTCTTTCAGAGCGCATTATTCCATGGAATTTAGTAGTTACTCTCATTGATTAACTAATGTTCTGAAAATTGCTACTTTTAACAAATTATTCTATTTACGCATTCAATTGACCTTAATTAAAATAAGTTCTTTCATCGAAGCTAATCATTTTTTTTTTTTTTTTTTGACTCCGATACTAAAATAATAATAAATATACTATTTACTGAAATAATATTGATTAAACAATAAAGAAGTAATGAAAAAATTCAAATGATGTAATACCAGAGAAATGAGAATAATTTCTCCCTTAGAACGTGCTTCCGGGTAATATTAAAAATATATATTTAGAACAGCGTTATACTTAAAATGTATTTTTTCTGTAATACGATGTAAATTTTAATTACAAAAATCACACCGAAGACACCATGTAAAAGTATAGTATTTAATATGTATTACTTGCCATCGAAACAAATTAAAATAATATACGGGTGGATAGACGGGCAACAGTTTCAATATACAAATATTACAGTACACAATAAAATAATATTCTATAACTACAATTATTATATAAGTTTTACTTCATTTTCTTGAAATCTGTTTGTTCGGTGTATGTTTCTCAGTAAAAATGTCGAGATTTCATGAATATTCGATGAAAACATAATGATTAGGAACAACATTTCCTATAAATCAGATAAAATTTAATCAGAAATAATATAATTATATATTTGTGTGTGTGATAGTAACAACAAATCTTGATGATAATTGTATGCAATGTATAATTTATAATATTTTTTAAGAAGAAAAAGAAAACACAATTTTAACATGTCTTTTTCGTCGTACTAAAAACTATAATTAATCTTCTAGGTGATTGTTGACTGTTTGCTATGTGTGTAGGTATATCGATAATTAATACGAGAAAAACTTGGAAGAAGTAATTTTTACTTTTTGTATCAAGTACCAAGGTAAAGTTTACCAATGCACACAATTCTTTTTTTTCACAGATATTCAAGTGTTTTAAATTGCTATTAGGATCTAATGCTATAAAATGTTCATAAAAGTAAATAACAGGGTATTATACAGGGTGATTTGAATTGATTTGACGAATGCAATAACCTTTAATTTATTCATTATTTTCCTTTTTTTTTTTTATCTATACTTATTATGTGTTTAATAAATTTTTTTGTTTTTGAAACTCAAATTTTAACATTTTTAATTTTATTGTGCCATGAGGATGAAAATTCAAAATATCTGTTTTGTTATACGGAATCATAGAAAAATATTGGGGCTTTAGTCTTTAATATAGGTAAATCTGTTAATTTTCTTAAAATGTTTTAAAGTTTATGATAATTTTGACAATAATATTGTATTTCACATAATATTGTCACACATTATTTTATACCACAATTAATTAAATGCCTCATCGAAATTTAATTTATCACAAGATTTCCGTTATTATTCGTAGCTATATTATCCTAATATTATTAATTAAAATTGGAATTATTTATAATTATCAATCATGCAAAGTTTAATCGGAATCACTGACTGAATCTCAAAAGAACGCACAATAATTTAAAATTTTCATTTTCAAAAAGTTTGAAAATCATAATAAATTAATTTCCAATCTTTAATAATATGTTTATATACCAACATTTCTCCGAAAATTCAGTTTACAAAATTTATATTTTGATTTTTTTTTTTTAAATTGTAAATAAAATGAAAAAATATAAAATTTGACTCCTAAATTATGTTCAATGTTTTTTTTAAACTTTTATAAGAAATATACAATCTATGAAATTAATGCGCAATAAGTATTTGGGAGAAAAGGGTTGTAAGAATCCTAAAAATCAAAAAATATTTTGATGCGATTTTATCATAGAGTAGTATAATATTAAAAAGAAAAAAAAAATGAATAATGAACAGAAAAATTATTGCATTTGTCAAATATATCTTGCTTATCCTATATAAAAATAAAACTTGTAAACACATACACAAACATGCGCATAAATGGCATAATAAATCCTCTATTAATATTGTTATGGTGTCATTTTACTATGCCTCTAATATCGAGTGAATTTCAATATTCGAAATATTGTCTACAATTTAATACGTATTATAATGCAATTAGGGGACAATATATGAGTATTAGAAAAAAAATGAGAATATATATATATATATACATATAAACCAGTTAACCAAACTATATTGTGAGTACGGTGAAATTATTTTGTTTTCACGCGCTCGCGTTTCCATTAAATTTTATGTTTTTTAAATTTTTTTTTTTCTAATTATTCTTGGTCATCACATCGTTACATGGTCTTCTTAGATAATTGTGTATACACACGTAAACACTAATGATTATAATAATTTTGGTTTGATTAAAATAAACACTGCTGTTACGTACAATTCACTGTTAATTGTATTTACCAACCTTGTTTTAGAATTTTAACAAGGGCCATTTGTTTCTTGGGCCTGTTAATAATAACTTAGGACCTTTAGACACCATTGGCCGGCGGCCAACAACGTGATTCTAAAGTTGATTAGTGTAATGGAATTAGACAGTAACTGTGCCCTCAGGGATACGACGCTAAGGTATTGACGGCCGTTTATTGCAGTCTAGTCTTTAAATTACAATACCGCTCAATAATTGAAGATTTGCATAATCATTTCATCCCAATCAATCAACAGTAAATCAGTAACTTTGAGTATTTACGCGATTCTGTATATTCCTAGGTGATCATTAAAATTCGGCGTTTCCTTGTGTGATTTCGAAATTTTTTTTTAAACGCACAATTCATAAAATCGTAATCGTCAAATATTTGTGAGTATTAGATTATACAATATTATAGCACAACAGTTTTTTAAATAATACGATCCATATGCATTTAAACTAATTAATACGTCATGGATGCGAGGGTCGACAGTAACATTTGGGGTCAATCTAAAACACGAGTTTCACGTTTGTATTCAATTACTCGTTTATGAAGCAAAAATATATCATCAAAGTCAATTATTAAAAGGTATACTAAATATGTAGAATTGTTATCACAAAATGTTAGTGTTGATCAACCGAATGATGCGCAGAAATGCCGTGATTGTTTAGTTTGTACTAAAATTTAAACATTCAGTATCGGTAGATGTGCTCAAAAATAAAATACATATTTCGATTACTGTACATTTTTTATTCCTCCTTAGTATTTCAGAATAATATTTTTCCAACTATTAAGTCCGTCCACTACAATCGCATATCTAGTCTATGCAATATTATATTGTATTATATTATATTATATTATATTTTATTTTATTTTACAAAATGTAATGAATTTTATCATGGAAAGTTACAAATATTATTACATGCTTTAATTTTAAATTATCAATAATATTACAACTCTACTATTGACATTGTTTTTTGGTCATCATTATTTATAACTGTTTTTTAACGTTACTTTAAATTTAAAAATATAAAAAAAATTACTTAAAATACATTTGATTTCCAAATTAACATTTTTTTAATTGTAAATTAAAATACTCACGATGATGTTTCAAAAAAATCCAGAATTCTAACTTTGGAATTACTTTTTAAAAATATAGAAATTATTTAACATCAATAGATAAAGTTCCGATAAAGTGTTGTATATTTTAAAATGACAGCTTTTATTCATTGATCGATTATTTTAGTATACATAATTAAGTACGAAGTAACGAAATTAAATTTCATTTGAATAATCACATTATTTTATGATCATGTGAATCTTAGTTGCATATTTTTAGTTAAAAATTAAATCTACAATAATTTGATGTGTTTTAACTTTATAACAATGAAAAATAATAATAATAAGGATATCTTTCAATTATTGCTTAAGTGTGTAAACATAAATCATTTTAATACATATCTAATATTATATATTTATTAAATTTGATTTTTCTTGTTTTATTTTGTATACAATTTTAAAATTACATATTTAATACGACTTTATACAATGATCGACACAATATATATAATATTAAACACACTATAGTTGATTACATAAATATTTATCAACGATTTATTTCAAAAGTAGTAAACCTATTTTTTTTCAACATTAAAATAGTAACCATGCATAACTCTATACGTATTTGGGTCTTCAAAATAACTTATTTAGGAAATTTGCATGAAAACCAAAGAAAAATCACGGAATCTTGCATTTATAAATTAAGAAAAAAAAAGTACACACCGTCGTAAAACCTATACATTATTCGTTTCACTCAACATCTCATATATAATTAATAATTAATACATTTTTTGTATAAGTCGATATCATCAAAGTTGACTGCTTCATAATTATTTCATGTTATTTTAACACAATTTTCAATCACTATAAATACATTTGAAGACTGTTTCCTTTGATACGAAAAATGTATTTATATTATTATTACAAATTTGACGTAAAATCGTGTTCGAGTATTGCTAGAAATATTTTATCAATGTTTAGCAGCTAGTTAAAGACTAAATAATATGATATTTTAAGATTGTACATTAGTTTTGTAAAAAAAAAAAAAATAATAATAATAAGTTTCTGTCCATCACACTGTCACACTCTTAGCAAATGGAAGTATCAATCCGTATTTTAAACTTTTTGATACTTTTTAGCGAACACAAAGTTTTCATTAACTTCTTATGAGACTTAAAGAGAAGTGCAGTTTCAAAAATGAACGATGTGACATAAAATTGTATTTTTCATAAGAGTTTAAAAAAATAATGTACTTTACTCGGTTAGTAGACGTCTGTACATTTATTACACGAATGAAAATATTTCTACCAACACGTTTGTTATAAATTAGTTTTATTACTGGGCAGAGTTATTTGTTCTGTTTTTGAATTGATTCAATAATTTCAATTTATATACCAAATATGTATGTGATACAAGTATTTCAATAAATAATTCGTAAATGAATAAATACAGTTTTTCAAGCTGATTATATGTGTTATTGTTACGAAGAAAGATTTATGTAACAATCAGGTAAGAATAGTATAAAAGAATTAAGTGAATAACAATTTATATGTACGTATGATGTGTTGAATGTTAGTTCATATATTTTTAGAACATCTTACCGTGATAATTAAAATCGTAACTTAAAAGTGAATGTATGTATACATATTTATTTATTTATTTATATGCATTTATATTATAACATTATTGAAAATCTTATTTTTAATAATGATTAGTTACAATTACAATTTTGTATTCATTAATTCGTAATTTTTTGCTAGATTCTGGAGAAAAGGAGTTTCGTTTATCAATTAATCTATCCTGAGTTCAAAGGGTCAGATGCTTTACAATAATTCCAAGTAACAGACGTAAAATACACTTACAAAATTAATAACGCGTTAAAATTTAACTATATATAACAAAAAAAATGAATTGGTCCTGGATTAAATAAAGTCATTTCATTTTAATGAAAATATTTGTATTTAAAAATATAAAAACATGGTTATTCGTTAATTGCATCATTTTGTTTAGTAGTATAAAATAAATAGAATTCTTTTTGTGTCGATATTCTACTCGGTGTATTTTGAAAACTTAATGTCTGTAGTTTGAAATATCCATGAAATTTCTTTTGGTTAAACAAGGGAAAACATTAAAATAAGACATTTAATACGTATGTTATTGACATTTCAGTATCATAAATGAACCCATGAAGATTTGTTGATCATAAATTTGAATTTTTTTTATTTATGAGTTCATTTTATGAAACACGTTTATTTCTATTTTATTTGCGTTTTTTTTTTTTTTTGTATTATTGCATCGAAAAAATCTTTAGTAAATATAATCGTTAAAACTACAATCTAAATACAAATCAATTTTACTTCTGTTTTAAGTTAATCATTTATGATTCATATAAATGTATCATTTATGACCGAAATATTTTTGAAATTTCCAGGGCACATGTAAGTATGTAGTGTAAATGTATGATGTATGGATATTTTTTCCAATTAATTTATTAAGTATGCACATAATGAATTCTAATGGATATTTTTCAAGTAAAATAGTATGTATTATCATATTTTTTATAATCGCATCATTTTTATTTGAATTCATTTTCTCAAAAGTTAAAATATATTTTCGAACACGGTTTCGTTTCAATTTTATTTACTTAGTGTTCACGATAAATTATAACAGAATAGAAGAACAAATGAAATGTGTTAAATCTAATGTGAAACAGATAAAAAATAATAATAGATTGCAACGCATTCTGTAATGACTGTAATTTTTCTCGGGAACATGTCACATTATTGACTATTGTTGTGTGATCGGTAAATAATTCGCACTTTTATCAGTTGATTTATTATTGATAAGGATATCAATTATTACTTAATATCGATTTGCATGAAGTGAAATTCTTGGTCTTCAATTAAACTGTTCTGTCAGCCATTATCATATAATGTCGTTGAAATTCTTTACAAATGAACGGACGACCTTCCAGGAATTCGTTTCGGGTTTAGATATGGGCATGAATTCCATTATTCTTTTCAATTTCTGCATTTTCGTGAATAAGGTAGGAAAACTATTTTTCCCGGTTCATTTTTTTTTTTTTTTTGCATCATCTGGTTCTAAATTTGAATACCATCATGGTTTTTATCCGTTTCCGGAGATTATGACTTTCATTATCCTAATTTACTTTAAACTATGAAAAATGTCGATATTATACGGACTATTTTCCAGTGATCGAAAATGCTAATGGATCCAAACACGTGAAAATAAATACGATGATAGATAAATTACCGATCCATATTTATTTTGCATAATGTCTTTAGTTTAATGTCGAACAATACTATTCAATTTTTATATTTTAATCTGATATCTTATGCATGTGAGAAAATATTCTTTTTAAACCTTTAGAAATGTAACCTATATATGCGTATAAGATTATATGTATATTTTTAAAAATGAACATAAAGACTTTATTAGTTAGAACATTGATGATTTTCTCTATCGCACTACGATGTTTAATCAAATGAACATGAATAATTTGAAGACTTAAACTTAAAAATAAATAAATTGTAATCATAATTATTTTATTCATAATATTTAATTTTGCTATCTTTTTGTTTTATGGGTAATTCTTTATATTTATTGTTAAGACATGAGTTCAAATAAAAATAAAAATAATCAAAGACATCACTTTGATGTGACAATTCCTAATATGTATTATATGTTCACATTTGTTTTATTTTTATTTATAGAAACCAGCTAAAAATGTGTTTACTATAAATATTTGGTATGTTTTAATTTAAATTAATTATTACTCGTTTCATATACTCTGAACAAAAAGTCATAGAATATATTTGTAATATAACTAAAGCCGTGTATTAAAAAAAAAAAAAACTACATTAAAAATTATTGAAACACACATTTAGGATTAACTTAAACTCAAGCATGACTATTAGGAGATAACTCTATGAAGTGCTTTAATTCTACCTCTAATGAAGAATAAAACCACTTTACATGTTTAAAGGCTCTATAATGTATGATAATTTATTGTAATTTATAACGATTTACTGTGGAAATGTCATGCGAAAATTTCTTAATTTTTACAGTTGATCTGACTATATAAAACTCCAATAGACATTAAATGTAATAGATAAGTTTATTTATCTACATATTATGTAATTTTAACTTATGACTTAATTTCTAAATAATGATATCCACTAAATTCATTGTTTTTCTTAACGAATAAATGGAAATTTTTTTTTCGAAATAAATTATTGGAAAAAATACCATAATTTAAAAAAATGCATTATTTGAGTTAAATCATTTCTAAAGAGAAGTATTTAGACTTTATTTACATGTCTATTGTAACATATGAAATTTATTTTTAAACGCTATGTGTATGAGATCTATCCGAATTTAAATTAGGTAAGTACATTACATAATGCTTAAAACAAGTTCAAAAAACAATCATTATTGTAATTTGATAACATCGTCACGCATAGAACGTGTTATAATGATGACATTAATGCCAAATAGTGGCATGTCAATATACGGATACAATAGAAGATTACACAATAGAACTTATTTTAAAATACGGTGACAAAATACTCGCATGTCAGATCGCGTTATAACGGGTTCGCCGATAAAACTAAATTTAATCAAAAGATTTATTGACGAAAATGTTTGCTGAATAATACTTTTCAAATCAGTTGTCATTACTACCCTTTTTTTTTACGAAAATATAAAACAAAATTGACTAAGTACGTAAATAATACATAAAAAAACTGTAAGCATAAGAATACATCAAGTTGTTTTACATAAAAAATATTAAGCACTTTTAATACTTAATTGCAAACGTATAATAGACATAATAATAAGAGAAAGGTAACAAAAAACTAATCAAATTAAAAATATAAATGAAAGTAAGCTTTAGAGCATCTAAGTTAATTTAAAATTTTATTTTTAATAATTGGAAGTCAGATTTTTCTTTTTCGTTAATTTCTTGCTCAAACATATTTACTACTAAAAAGTAATAATGTAATGCTAATAATAGCTTAATATATTTATGTAACGTACATATTGTGAAATATACTAATACCTAAATCAAACATTAAAAATTCTGATATTAAATGTAAACGAAATTCTGACATTAAAACTCGGAAACATTATTTGTATTTTTAATTCTAAGTAAAAAAAATAATTTATTGGTTTAGAACAATATATTTTTACATCAATTTTCAACTTAAAAATCTTTTACAATTGAAAATTATTGGTCATCTAATCAGTTTACGATTTTAGATACATATAGCACAAAATATTTTGAGTTTTTTGGTGAAAAAGAATTTCTCGTTTAACAAACATGAAAAAACTCAAAACAAATTTGATAAGAAAAAACGTAGTAACGATTAAACCGAAAACGGTTAAATATATAAACGATATACATTTTTTATACTGAAACTTCGCTCAGAATCACTTAATTCAATAAATTATCTATTATTTCTTTAAAACTCAGTATACCCATCTCCACTATCTTGTCTGAGGAGTGAAGTATTTTATACATGTAACCATATTTTTGAGTTGTAAAAGTGACCAAAAATGTTATAAGACATTTTATTGCTAATGGTTTGATAAAATATTTTTCAAACGTGGTTTAAGTAAGAATTACAGTTTAAGAAAGCTGGTAAGTGAGATGATGGTGGTACAAGTTCGTCCTTCGTCCCTTCGGTCCTCGGACAAGATATTGGTGAGGAGTGTATTAAGTTTTAAAGAAATGATGACTCATTTCTTTAGTATAAAACGATTCTGAGCAAAGCTTCTTCAGTGTAATATAATATATTATTTATATACTGTTTACGTATTTTTCGGTTATTTGTCTCATTTTTGGTAAGTTTTTTCGTTATTAAACCCTCATAAAATATTCAATTTTTAACTCGTTAGAAATTTTCTGTTACCAAAAGATTCGAAACATGTTTTTATATCTATATTCCAAGTTTCATTGTGATCGGACACACCAAAAAAGATTTATACAGATTTTAAGTTGAAAATTAACATAAAAACAGTCGATATTCATATACGAATTTATATGAATTTGTTAAAACGTGTATAAAAAAAAATCCTGACTAACGATTTTTGAACTTTTGTTAGGATAATTAGGTAGGTATATGAGTAAGGTCATATTACATTTTCAGAACTTTTTGGCAAATATTTAAAATTATATTACATAAAAACTTTCAAACAATTTGGTAAATTAAAAGTTCTATATTTAAGTCAAAAGTGCTTTAATTGTTCTGAAAATGTTGTCCTATATAAAAAAGTATGTATTTGATATTGGATAAAATTTTCAAGTTTCTAGCTTCAATACTTTTCGATTTATGACTAAATACCTAAAATCTGAACAGTGAAAATCTCGTTTACGGCGGATTTTTACCGATTTTACCGTTTTTACTCAGTTTTTCGATCGTTATTCTTGATTACTGGAAAAACTATGGAGATTTTGGAAAAATGACCTCTTTAAAGTACCATCTCAGTTCAATTTCGAATCTAAAGAGTTGCTGGACGAAACTTTTGGACAAGGATTTCTGTACGAAAGTGTTTACAGAAAAAAAAAATAAATAAAAAAAAAATAATAATAATAATAAACATCATTGTAAAACCATAAGATCCTTCGCTTCACTCAGAATCTAAAACATGGGCAACAAAATGAAATTTTTTTTTTTTTTTAGTAATGAATTTTTAATCTACAAAATCATTTAACCACGATTTTTTTTTTTTTTTGTTACTATTTCATAACATTAAACAATCTCTGTATTTGAGAGATCAATATTTTCAATAATTTTACTCCTATACACGTTTACTTATATTTGGTAATAGATTTTTTTTTTATAAAAACCGGAACACAGTTAATATCTTTAGATTCTGAATGAAGCGAAAGATCTCTTGGGTTTACTATGGTGTTTATTTTATTTTATTTTATTTTGTTTCTTTTAAACATCTTTTGGTAAATTTGACATAGTCTAAAAGTTTCATCTAGCATATATTAGGATCAGAAATCTTATTTGGTTGGTATTTTAATAGGATAATTTTTCTCTTCTCAATATAGTTTTCTTTAACGCGAGGAAAAACTGTCGAATAACCGAGTAAAAACGGTAAAATTTACCGTTAAAGACACTTTCACTTAATCTATTAGAGTTATTTAATCATAATTTCAAAACTAATATTGCTAAAGACTTGAAATTTTCACCATATATTTATGATTTTTTTTTTTTTACATATTTTAAAGAAAGTTTGTAAAAAACAAAAAAAAAATAATTACAATTTTGGGCTAAAAATAAAATTTGAAAATATCTCGTTTTTCTAAGTTTATCTCATATAACATTTTCAATATTTGATATGAAGTTCTGAAAATGGTATACGACCACACTCGTACACTTATTTAACGATGGTATATCTATGAATACAGTAGATGTAGGGATTTTTTTTTCGGCTAATAGGTGTTTACGGGAACGGAAGTCTATTGTTGAGGCCGGTGGTTCAAGATAAACGTTATGCAAGAAGAGGGTGTCGTAATTAATTTTGAAGCGTCGAGTCTTCCCCTCAATAAATGGCGATCAAAGACTACCTACATCAATCCTGTAGAAATGTCATATTATGGTTGATCGTTTATGGAGATTATGTCAATTGACGCGTACGCTTCTCTAACAAAGCTATGACAATTAATTGTCAAAACAGAGAGTTATTTTTAAATCGTATTCGTTTCATACTATTTGTAATTAAGAAGACATTTGATTTAATGTTTCCAATAAAAAATCAATATTTACGGTAGGTCATTATTTCCATTAGCGAAAATCGTACGGGTGTTTGAGTGACGAGACGAAAGTCGATATTTTTTTCACATAGACATATAATATATGTACTTGTATAACATGATATACTAACACACAATTAAAACACGTTAAAAAAAAAAAACTTAGTGGGTCATGTTCACTAAAAATTATGTTTTCAGATCATCAGAAATTACCGGCGTAATAAATTTTTATCTTCATTCGACATCAAATGTGCTTTCGAGAAATTTGCAATTATTAATCGTTTTTGGATAATAATCTTATAGACGGTACGTTTTTCTACAATGAAGCAGACGAAAAAAAAAATTCCAAACACATATTGCCGGAAACGGACGATTAAATAATTTGAAGAATATCGTGACTTTACATTTTCCATAAACACGTGGTATTGAATAGTTCAGGATTTCGATTCTAATCCACGACTCGACGTAAATAACCGCGCTGCGTCGCATTTATCATTGAACTCTGCATTAACTGCCATTTAACTCTTGTTTGCGCAGTTAGGCCCGATATAATATATCTTTACACACAGAATAATCAATATGGCCGGCCGCCGTTATTGTTATCGAATCGTTTTCACATGTGCGTCTTTACGCAGGTGGGCCCGATATAATTCAGGGAAATGCGACGATTTCCATCATTGTTTACCGATATGACAGTTGGAAATGGCTTAGTCAGGGTGTACGGCATACCTGGTTAAACGTGTCTCCAATACGTTATCCGCGACTGCGCGTGGCAAACGTTGTTTATGGTCACACGGTGAATTAACTCATTTCCCGGACTACGTAGGTCGCATGATCAATTTCCATTATCCCGCAACGTTCATTGTGCCCCGGCTATGTCACGTCGGATACAGGTCGGCGGGAATGAGTTTCGTGTTACGCGATTTCGCCGGCTGCTTTTAGCCGGGACCGGTGGTTACCGGATACCGATAAAAAGAAAAAATAAACATTATAATAATAATAATAATAATAAACATGTAATAAAAGTAAACGTAAATTTATATTTAAGTTGTGGTCATCGGTAGCGCAGGTATTAAAACCACCACTGCTATACTCATTAGTTTTTATTTATTGTCGTTATTTATGGTTTTTTCAATTTTTTTATTTATCGAAGTCCGTTATTTATAATTCGTTAGTTTTCCAGCAGCTATTATATATACGTACACGTAGATAATATATAGATTTATAGATGACGAACAGGAAACCGAAAGAAACTGTAACAAACGAGTGACGTGTATGGACTGCAAGAAAATAGAAATACTCATGGTCAACTTATCTTATCAGAACTTTTTTCGAATTGAACTACCTCTGTACCGTACTTTATTGTTTAGAGATTAAAATTAAATCAATGATAAATGTAAAGAAACAAATGATTCATTATATTAGTTTGGACTGTTTTCTCGTTATACTATTGCACATCGTTTGCCAATTTGTTATTTTAAGGAGAACATTTTTTTTACACATGTACATCCACTTATATTTATACAAATATCGATTGAGTCAATTATTTTCGTTTATGAGCGCTTGAGCTGTGTAAATACAGCAAAAATAGATTATATTCTCGAATAATGAAATCGATTTGGACTATTCTGTAATTATAACGAAACGGTAATATTGTTTGAAATTTGCTAATTTCACTAATGTTTCATGACAGAATTTCGCATGCTCTCAAACGCTTCACTATCGACACAATATTATTCGATGAGCTTTACAACATCTATTACCAATTTATTATTCAACGAGCGTAAATAAAAATGACAAGCTTTCATCACCGTCACTGGTGTCTTTTTTAGTTTTGTACATCTGGTGGTAGATTAACCATTTTTAATACGTAGATAATTATTTATCTATCAATTTGTAGAAACGCCTTTGTTTATATGCTTCCAGTTTCATTTCGTCGGTTTTTTCGATAATATTTGTCGAAAGTTTTGAATGATTGCGGTTCTGGAAGTGTACTAAAAACGTAAACGAAATTGGAATACTTTTTACATGTTTTGTAGAAGTTAACCAGTTAACGAGTTGTTTTAATTTGTATTAATTTTATTTAATAATTAAATATAAAACTTTAAATGAAAAACTTTTTTTTTTTAATAGTTAATATTAAAATGAGTAGTTAACACGTGAACTTTATAAAATAATGATAATTATAAATGTGCATAATAAATTCTTTTACACGTTTAGTCAGTTTTAACTACGTAATACTATTCATAAAGTTATAAATCTATATACCTATTTGAACATTATTGAATTATTATAAAAGCGTATTGTAAATATTATATAAAAAAAAAAATTAGGATCCTATAGTCTTGATAAATTTACTCTGTTAATACACTCATGTTCCTTATCAAAATTTATTTTTATGTCAGCATTTAAGTTTTCCTTGTGTTAATTTCTTTTTCTTTTTTACGATATTCGTTTATAGGACGAGACAGTTCTATTTGATAATTTTAATAATGCAACAACTTCTTGATTTGTTCATGTTTAAACTATTATACTGCCGTGATATCAATTCATGATTTATTTCTTATTTTTTTTTTTTTTTTTTTTTTTTTTGATTCTGAGTGAAGTGAAAGATCTACCGGTTTTACTTTGATGTTTATTTTTTTTTCTATTAACATTTTTGTGGAAAGTAATAATGCTCCAAAAGTTTTGTCCAGCAATTCTATTGATTGAATATTGTATGTAAATTATACTTTGAAGAAGTAATTTTTCTTTCCTCTCGATAGTTTATCTAGGCATGAGGAAGAACTGCTGTACAGCGAGTAAAAATGGTACAATTTTCTATAAACGATACGTTAATTAAATCAATTTGAGTTATTAAGTC
Source organism: Therioaphis trifolii (assembly GCA_027580255.1). NCBI lineage: Eukaryota > Metazoa > Arthropoda > Insecta > Hemiptera > Aphididae > Therioaphis > Therioaphis trifolii. The sequence goes on along the minus strand of CM050404.1, from coordinate 36,635,888 downwards.
ATAACTTCAAAAATAATGTTAATAGAAACTTGAAGTATTTGAACAGTATATTTTTTTATACTGAAATTTTTCTCAGAATATTCCAACCAGAGAAATGATCTATCATTTTTATTAAATTCAATTCACTCATCTCCGTTATTACGTACGGAGAGCGAAGAATATCTTATAGTGCGAAATACGTCCTTTTCATTCTTTAAGTTATTAGTATTTTTATATGATAACCGCTATTAGTAAATTAATATGATATAAAACATTACTTCATTTCGTAAATCTTGACGTTTAAATTTGTATGATTGAATGTAACATAATAAGAGCTATACTTTGATTCATTTATTTGAAGTTTAGAAATATAGTTTAAAAACAAATAAAAAAATAAAAATTGAATATAATAAAAGTTATTGCATTCGTCAAATAGATCTGTTATCTACGTGGAATTTAGGTCTTCATCGTATTTGCAACAAATGCTCTCATCCGTAAAAAGTACAGAAAGCTTCAAATTTAAATTTCCCCAATTTTTATTCTGTTTAATTATAATGTCTGTTTAACACTTTTATTAATAATCGGTGAACGTTTTTTGTTTTTTTTTGTTTTTTTGTTTTTTTTTATTCAACTTTTCTGAATTCAACTTGAAAATACACTAATTCATGTGGTCAAAATCGGATGTACATGCATAATGTAATTAACATTTTATGTTTTCAACATTTTTTTTTGTATACAAACCTTTAAGAAATAGCCAAAAAGACGTTTATAAAGTAAACTAGATAACTTTATATATATATATATATATATATATATACATTTATATTATTATATATATATTATATATATATATTATTTAACAGATCTATTCACAAGTATTATACTCACAATACCTTTTCTATTAGGTTAGACTATTTTTACGATTAGCTCATCTGGTACACAATAGTTCTGTATAATATAATTTTAGATTTGAACATGATAATAAATGATAAATCTTGAAAAATAATTATTAGCATAGCTCATCGAAAATTACTTCAATAATTTATTATTTTAAAGAAGGCAAAATACATTGTTAAATTATTAAGGACAGTTTCCAAAGTCAAATAGAATTATCTTATAAATTATAGCATAATTAAGAAAGTCAATTTAATCAAACGTGAAAATATATACCTTCATACGATTGTCTCTAGATAATTCAAAATTGGAAAATTTCGAATTATCGAGTGTTCTAAACAGTAAGATATTTGAAATATAGAGTGAAAATTGCAAAAATGTTTGTAAAAACTACAGCGTTATGTAAAATGTAATAACGATTCGACGATGATAAGGGAAATTAGTTCAATGTATATAATATAGTAGTTAATTTTTTTCGAAAAATTATAGCAATTCACATTTGGTGATCATACTTCAAATTATCAAGAGTTAAATAAATGACTCTTTGAGTCGTTGAGTCTTGGCAGCTGATTTGTTCTAAATTTTACTTTGAAATATCAAGTGAATTTTAATGCATCGTTTTCATTTAAATTACCGAGTGTATTTAAACCGAGTGTTTTTATTCAAATTTCCACGTGATTTTCAAAAGAATAATCATTTATTTCAAATTATCAAAAGTTTCAAATTACCAAATGTATGAATAATCAAGAGTTGATTATCATATATAAAATAAAGTATGTAAAATTATAAATTATTATTTGGCTGTTAACATATGGTTATTTTCGTCGAATTTATCCACTTAAATCTACTGTGAAAATTAACTAAATACAATTTGAACTCTAACTAGTAATTTATATGAATGAGCTTGTCATAAAATACAAAATGTACGATGGAAAAAAATACACAAGTTATAACTGTTTTTCAGAATAACAGTTGTTGTTTGTATACGAAAATCCAAATATTGAAAAAAAAAAAAAATAAATTTTCCAATTATAATAGAGTTAATAATTTATTTATAGTAAAATATAAGTGCGCATGTGTAAAATAATGAAATCTAAAATTAGAAAAATGTTGATTTTTGTGCTATTAAAATAAAATTAAAATAACAATTTCATTTCTTATGTTTTTTAACGTGTTACAATTTAAGGATAAACGTCTGTAAAATCGTCAATTGTGATCAATATCTATTTTAGGAACACGATGTAATTATCAAAGCCCAAAAATGTTTAATTTATTCGGTGAGAAATGATTCTGTAAAGTGTTGGGAAACTTATACAGATTTTAAAAACCTCTCACATACGTACATGATGTACAGGAATAAAAAACAAAAACATTTTTTTACATTGAAATGAAGAAAATGACAGTTAATGAAATGGAGTACGTTGAAGTTAAAATTAAAGCTTATATTAAGTACTAATCATTTAAATTAAATCAAGATAATTCACTACATCATCGTTTCATGTTAAATGACCAACGTAATCTATCATAAATGTATTAACATAATAGAAATATTTTTATCAATAGTGGATTATATTTCCTACAGTTTTAATTTTAATTTTAGACTACATGGTTTTATGTTATAACATAAATATCTTGAAAATAATCAATATTGAACTGTTTCAATTGTTTTTATAATTATTTGAGTATTTTTCTAACAATTGTTCTGTTTACTTCAAATTTATCGTTATCAATCATTTTTTCGTAAATTTTATAATTATTTTTAATTTGAAAGAATTAATTTGTTTGTAGGTGTAATATCGGATTTTTATTTCTACTTTGAAAATGCATAACTGTAGGTAAAGGTCATACAAAAACAAATAAATTAATAAAATATTGTATTTTAAATCATGTGAGATCCTTCACATATACATGGCGTTTACGGAAACGTGTAATATGTGTATAAATGGATTTTAAAATACACACGATATCGAAAATTTAAAGTATAAATATTCTATCCAGTTTATTCGTAACAACATAGTTTAGATAAGTATTAGTTAAAAAAATACAGACGATATTGGAAAAATGAATAAAAGTATGTATTAATCAATTAGTTTCATTAAGTACCACTAACATCTTAATATTGATGATTGAAAAGTTAATAAAATATGAATGTTGGTAAAGTTAGACGAAGCGCATCAAATAAAATCGCTTTAAATTTTTGTTAAAAATATTCACAAATTAAAATAAATTTAGAATTTTTATACGTAAGTATTTTCAATGGATTTAGAAAATAAAATAAATTACTACTTAAAAAAAAACAATTATATTAATATTAATAATGAAAAATCGTTTGCTTCTTAATGTGTGCGTTATTAAAAATATTTAACTATGTTCAACTTAAAAGTAATAATAAAGGCTTAAAATTATCTTCTGACAATACATATCAAAGGAAAGCTGAAAAGTAAAGAGATAACTTCGTTAAAACTATTGTATCAAACACAGGATTTTGATATTCGAAAAACATTTATTCGAAATTCCTTAGAAATATTTATTTATACCTAGCTATTTATATTTATATGTACATAGTATTCCTGTAATGTAAAATGATCGGTGGAAAAAGACAACTGCTGCTGATATACTATAGATTTCTTTACCAATTTTGAAGACTTTTATTTTAAGAAAAAATCCAATTTGTATAAGTTATGAAAATTGGATAGTCCTAATATAAGTTTGTCTGGGTTAAAGTAAATGCCAAATTTAATTTCAAACATAAAATTATTTATATCAACCATAAAAAAAAATATATATATAAAAATATTGTTTCAGTGACAAGATTAATGTCTTATTGTACTAGGATAGGCATACAGATATTAGTATTAATTTACGCCACAAGCAAAATCATTATCTTTTCAAGGATAACGAATAGCATTAAACGAAATAAAGAAAATAACGTACAAAATAAAATGTCTTATAACGGATGTGCTGACAATTTACGAGTACGAAAGAAAGTATAAAATAATTTTATTAATCAGTTCCATAGGAGATATAGCAACAAAACTATCTAAAAATCTAAAAGAACTATTCCACTTAATAGCGTTGAACAATAAACGTATGAATAAAAAAAGATATAAAGGCGAAAGACAGTCAAACAATATTTACAATACAAAACTAAAACGAGTATTCATTTTTATTTACTTTAAAAACAGTAGAAAAGAAAAAAAAGGAAGTCGAGAAAAGATATGTATATTTTGTATTTGATAAAGTGAGGTTTTTTTCATTCACAAAGGATGTAATACAGTTGATGATTTTTTTTCTTTGAATTGTTTCTTTTTTAGATTATTTATAATACAAAGTAAGTAGGTAACTATTTTATTTCCATGAATCAATATAGGTTTCTTTAATTATTTTAAGTCAATTTAAACATTATGTATGATAATTGTATGCATTTTATTGATTTTTTATGAATATTAATTTATTCGAATGTTTTTGAGTAGTATATATTTTTTAGAGAATATATCCATTAAACATCTTTTGTTTTTGGAATGAAGCCAAAACGTGAAATATCGATAAGCTAAAAAATTTCAAACATGGAAACAAAAAGATAAGTCCGTTTGACCTTTAGCCGCACACGATAATTTATTGCATTCGAATGGAAAAGTTTATCTTTGTTATTGTGAATATATTTTACAATGAGGTCGACAATACATCTTTCAAGTTTATAAAATTCTTACAGTCTTAAATAATTATTTGAAAATTCTTATTTTCCCCTCTTAGAGTATTTAATTTTTGAAATTCCATTTGTAAAAATAGTAATTTTCACTGTATTGAAAAAACCCCATAATATTTTATTCCAACTAAACAATAATTGTTTTTTGTTTTTTGCGAACATCTTTATTATTTATATTAAAATTAATTAGATATAATTTTCTATTTTTTGTGAAGACATCGTGTATAGAGCGGAAGAAAGAAATTAAACTATAAAAATAATGTTTTCAAATCATACAAATGGAGGAAACGCTATAAGTTTTAACGTTTTATATAGTTTAGGAAAAAAAAAAAAATGTGTTTATTTATCCCCTTAATAACTCTAACATCTATTGAATTCAATTTTTTTTTTAATGTCTTGAATTCATATACGTTTTAAATTCATTAAACTTTGCGTTGTATGAAAATGTTTACATTGAATTTAATATAGTGCACACAATCCGACGTAAGTACATTTTTATTCAGATGCCATTACGGTATTACTCCCTATAATAACAGTGTTTTCACCAGTTTTCAAATCCATTACTGATTACTGAGAAACCACTTCCTTATTTTTATATTTAAAACACACTCTACTTATTAGTAAAATGAAATTAATTTATTTCAAAAATATTGATTTTAATAGACAATATACCCTTGATAGGGAAATGTTTTAAATTCATTAAAAGTGTTGAATGTAAACAACACGCCCTGTATTATGTAGATTAAAAGCTAATTTTTTCACACGGTAGTACATTAGATGCTGAATAGGAATTTTATATTACTATAGCATATTATTCGTTCTATGTAGTAGCCTGTAGGACGATCAGTCGTTGTTTTATATTACGCCTCGGAACACTATAGTTATTCATATCAATAATACATAATATTATAATATTATTACATATAGATACCCGATCTTATTATTATTTACCTTGAGCTTCAGTATGTCTGTGTACTTCAACAGGTTATGGGCCCAGTAGTAAGGTGTTTATAATAAAATCGTGTGTGTTTAATACATTAATTTTATTATTGATTTACGAATCGCGTGTTTGTGTACAGCAACAATAATTTGCAGTGTATAGCGAAGTGCGTGTTTCGTGTTAGTGTTAGTAGTTTTTTTTTTTTTTTTTTTTTTGTCGAGTCTACAGATAGTGTGACAATAGTGCAGAAGAGACTTATCTAAAAATGGATAACGAATAAATTCGGATTGGCAATAATGGAGATTTCAGATGAGAGATCATTTCATGACTTCGTGCGAAATTTTTGATGTAATTACAGGTAAACCAAAAGAAACCTACTCTAACTAAACTTAGCGATGGGAGTGAAGAGGATGCCAGAAAAAGATTTAATGCCGATTTTTCAATATGGAAAATGGCAGACAATAATGCTCAGAAATATATATTGTTACACCTGTAGACGAGCAGCCGTTGCAATATATAATGAACTGTGACACAGCATATTAAGACATGTGAGATAAAATGCTCAGCATATACGAACAGTCTGGTACAAACATTTCGTTACTGCAAGAAAAATGTTATATGTATGTTTTGGACCCACCAGATAGTATGGCTGGTCACATATCAAAACTAGACAATTTGTACCTAACGCATTCATAGGTTGCTCAACCGTTGCAAAACTGAACGATGAAAACCACAAGTGGTACGTAGATTTAGGTGCAAGCGATCATATGTCCAGTAATATTGAATGGTTTGTAGACTACAAGCAGTTTAACGATAACCTAGAAGTACGTATTGGAAACGGAACAAAAATTACAGCCTACAGTAAAGGCAACATAAATATACTTGTCATTTCAAATGGAAATTGGACGAAAAATCATCTATCAGATGTTTCATATGTTCCCGAAACGAAAGTAAATTTATTTTCGTCTGGAACGTAGTTGGATAAAGGAATAAAAACCGTCTCAGATAAAAACATGTGAAAGTTTATCAAAAATGGTAGAATTGTAGTGGCGGAACTCGTGGCAATAAATTGCTTACAATGAAATTTAAATCAATATCGACTCAAGAAATTTCCCAAACTAACGCAGCAAAAGAGGTCGACACATTAAAACAATGGCATCAACGGTTCTATCATCAAAATATTAAGTACATACGGAACTATTTGTCAAATATGCAAATACCATTTTCAGAACCAAAAAAAGAATTTTTTTGTGAAACATGTATTTATAGAAAACCGCATAGAGAGTCTTTTATAATGAGTAAAACCAAAACTGCTGAACCAGGTGAAATTGTTCATACCAATGAATGTGGGCTAATGGAACAAGATTCAATAGGAAGAAAACAATACTTCGTATTGTTCAAGGGCGATTATACAAATTATCGGCATGTGTATTTCTTAACACGTAAATCAGAGGTAAAAGAAAAATTATAAATATATTTGAATTTATGTAAAACTCAAAGAAAATTTTAAGAAAGTGATAATGGGTTGGAATACACTAATTATAATGTAAAAGCATTATTGGAAAATTCAGGAATTCAGCATCAAACGAGTACTCCTTATACACCCCAACAGAACGGATCTGCAGAACGTGATCTGCGAACTATTGTTGAAGCAGCAAGAACATTAATTTCAAGTAAGAATTTATCAAAAAACCTATCGGCTGAAGCCATCAATACGGTTGTTTATGTGCTTAATCGTACAGGAAACTCAGGTCACGAAGGTACAACACCCTAGGAGTTTTGATTTCACCGAAAACCAGAAATAAAACAAATACAAATATTTGGAAGTGAAGTTTATTCTCATTGTCCAAAAGAAAAACGGCAAGAGTGGGATAAAAAATGGACGAAAAGGGATATTCGTTGGAGACTCAGAAGAAATCAAAGGATATCACATATGCTTTGAAGGAAAAGAAATTTTACTAAGCAGAGATGTAATATTGAAAGGGTCAACAAGCCCATCTACAGCTACACAAGTAAAAATCATAAATGAAGAAGAAGAGGAAGAAGTAAATTCGAAACGCGAAGCTGAAAATGAGGAAGATAACAATGATGACGAAGAAAAATCGGATGATGATGAACAAACATCAATAGGAGTGGAAGAGCAAACAAGAATGACACTCAGAGATAGAGGAAAACTCTATAAACATATCAGGTATTATAGAGATGCATTATTTTCAGCATGCAATGGTCCGGTTACATATGAAGACGATGTGACGGGCGACGATTCAGATGATTGGAAGGCAGTGATGAACGATGGAATGTCGTCATTGAATACAAATGAAACATGGACACTTGTGAACTTGCCTCAAAAAAAAAACCCTATCAATAATGATTGGATATACCAGTCTAAATACAAAACGAACGGAGATGTCGATCGGTACAAAGCAAGGTTAGTAATAAAGGAACGTGCGCAAGTTCATGGAATATATTTTCATGAAATCTTCAGTCCAGTAGTCAAATATGATTCTGCTCGAGTAATACTTGCAATAGCAGCAGCCAGAAAATTAATGCTCAGATAATTTGACATTAAGACGGCATTCTTATAGTGAGATACGCCTGTTTTGTATGCAGACAACCAAAGCGCCATCAAACTAAAGAAAAGTCCAGAATACCATAAGCGAAAAAACGCATCGATGTTCGCTATCATTACATTCTTGAGAAGTTCAGTAAAGGGATGTTTTTTCTGGAGTATGTGCACAGCAGAGAGCAGTTAGCTGACATATTGACCAAGCCAACATCACGATCAAGATTCCAAGAACTCAGGGAGATTTTGGGAATAAGATATATTAGTTCTAAGTTAGGGTATATTGTTTAAGAAGGAAGTGTTGAATGTAAACAACACACTCTGTATTATGTAGATTACAAGCTAATTTTTTCACTCTGTAGTACAGCTGACGCTGATTAGGCATTGTGTATGCCTATAGCATATTCGTTTATTAAGTTTATTATTAAGTGTTTATCTTGTATTTTTCATTTTATTTCTCTGTATTAACGTTGTTTTTTACAGCTGACGCTGATTAGGCATTGTGTATGCCTATAGCATATTCGTTTATTAAGTTTATTATTAAGTGTTTATCTTGTATTTTTCATTTTATTTTTATTAAAAACCGACTTGATCCAAAGTGCAGAAGTATTTTCAAGTAAATTTCTACACTTAAGTACGACAAGTAAATGGAAGTGAATCAGAACTAAGTGGTCAGTTTAAAACAGAAGAATAGGGTGTATTTACTAGGAGCATCGGATGATCGATCGTATTAATGTGACTATAATAATCATTCATGTTACGATTAGAAATAAAAAATGAGGTAATAGAGAAGGAGGTATATTGAAGTCGATAAAAAAAAAATATGAAGTATCTTCAAAGTCACAAATACAATTTTGGGAAACCTTCATATTTTTGTCCACTCTTCTATTAGCAAGGATTAATAAACCTAGCTCACGGAGAGTTGGACAATTATCGTGCGACGGGTAGGGAATGTTGAATATATAATTAGCTCACGGTAGAAAACGTCTTTGGACTCAATCTAAGACAGCAGCGTTGGAAGCCGTGAAAGGGTCTCACAGAACTGATCTATACTCGAAAAAGATCTTAACAAATGAACAGTGGAGTGTCTTTAGATGATATATACATAAATGTACATTGAAGTCGAACAATATTCCTTGGCGTCTTTTAAACCATACAAATCATTAATAAAATGTGAGAATAGGAATTAAGATTTGAGAATAGGAACACTCCCAGGTTTTTTTACGATCAACCGATAACACACATTATAGGTATATTGTTTATCGATTAACTGTGTTTGCTAGGGGAACAGCATCTGTACAAAGACATAGACTAGCATTCGTTTCCGTTCGAATTCAAACGCATAGAGTCAAACTATTTGACTGAAATATTGAGCTCACCTTGCAATGTAATACAGTCTGCGGAGGCGAGAATATTTCAGTAAGGGATGATCTGTTTAATATCGTTAATAAACCGGGCAAACATTAAAGGGGATATATTTATATCTACCTTGGGAAACGTCCACCGAAATTGTATAGACGTTTCATTCATAATCATTGATTTTCTCTCATTTTTTCTTTCTGAACAGTCGGTAGGTAAGATTTGAACCAAGCCAATGGCGGAGCACCAATCCTAGAATCGCAAAGGACTCACAAGAGGATAATATACGGTAGATTCTATCGTAAGCTTTGGCAAAGTCCGTCAATACTACATCAATGTGAAATTTACCCTCGGAAACTTCAAGGACGAAATTATTAAGGACTGAAAAATTCATAACAGCCGGACAATCGGGTTTAAAACCATATTGATAATCAATACGAACGGAATTCACTAAAAGCCGACTATTTTCGAGTGAGAGTGTCTCGGAAAGTTTTGTAATATGAGGATTGAGAGGTAATATAGTGGGGAACGTAAAGAAAAGACTTGAGGTTTTAAAGAAAATTTCGCTAGTAACCCATCGAACCCGGCAGATTTAACATTCTTCAACTTATCATGACCTGACTCGACATCAACAGTATTAAATTGCAGTTATCAGTTAGGTAATGTTCGGAGGATACAAAATATTTTAAATACAAATGTACGTTTGAATTTAGATCGAATGCTCCGCAAGGTTTTAATCAGTGCGGTATTACACTGTGCACTGTATTATACATACGTTTGACTTTTTATTTATCAAAAACATAAAACATTAATCAAACGATATTTTTATGGAAATAATAATTTTTCTATAATTGTTTTTTTTAAGCTTATTAGTTTTTTATTTTATTTTTTATAATCAGTTATTATTTAGAACATAATATCATGAAAAATCTTTTTTTTTTTTTTTTTAATTATTGTTTTGAATTTGTATTATATGACCTGCAAAAGCATATAAAGATGTATATTAATTATATATTGATAAATTCAATTAATTAACGAATTCAATTATTTGAAGTATTGAGTAATTAAGTAGGGAAGCTGGAGTATATTATAGTAAAAATGTTCTATCACTACTTCACCAACATTTTATCACACGTGTCCGTGGATATCGTTAACTCTCTCTCTCTTCCCACCCCTTTTATCAAAAAAAATACTGTTTTGAACTTCAAATGAATATACTTCATAAATTAGTTTGTTATTTTTAATAATATTTGGAATTATTTTGTTTTTAGTGAGTTTTTATCCAATACATTTTGAAATTTATAAACATTCGAAATATTTTTTTATCCTATAATTAACTGATGACTAATTATTTTCACGTAAAATAACGATTTTTATTCAATCAATAAACTTATGAAATTTGTAATTAAAATTAATAATTTTATATTTAAAGATAATTTTTTCGTTAGTCTAAAGTTTTGGAATTATCGAAATTATCAAATTGTTTTTTACGCGTACCTATTTAAAGTTTCAATTATGACTAAAAATGCTGTTATTACGATAAACGACAATTTTATTTTGTCAAAACTATTTTATGAAATTTGCAATTTTGATTATAATGTATAAAATAGTAAAACAAACTTATTCATACCAATGAGTAGAACTCGTATTCATATTTTTATAAAAGTTACTTCAATAAACTTTCTTCATAAACGCTTGAAATGTCTAAATATTATGACCAAATAAATATGACAGCTACATCTCAATATTTTTTTCTGAACATTTTAAATCGTGTTTAACTCGGTATAGTTATATAAGTTTCATATGATTCACTTAGTTTTCATTAATTTAAAATCGTACACATTTGTAATTAATGGCTATAGGTACTCGTATTATACTTATTTATATTTACAAGCTTAGGTGTACACAAATAAAGTACTGTTTATCAATCGCCGTTTAATTTTCAAATAAATTATTATACCTAAAATAAAAATAATATAATTTTGTTTTTTTTTTTTTTTTTTTTTTTGTTCTGTTATTACGCATCACTATAACATTGCAAGTTATATGAACTCTCGAAATAAATTTTTCTTTAAACTCAAATACATTTCGAAACATGAATATTATTACATTCGATATTACCCGTGAATGGTTTGAATAATCATATTAATTAATTAACTCGACGCCGTGGACAGTCTATTGTCTGAATCGTCGAGTTACGAATACATATATACATATTTTTTTCTTTTCTTTTCTTTTTTTTTTATTTTCGTACATCTTTGTCGATGTTTTTAATTCATTCAATTGTTTTCTTTCGTTTCAAAAACACGAAGGTTATTATTATTTCTCCGAGGAAAAACGAAAAAGTCTTTATTGTTTTTATTGTTTAAGTTGTGGCGGACAACCGTGAACTAGCTAGTTTAATATAGGTATAATTGTTATTTTTATTTTGTTTTTCAGGCTTTTAATTAATATTCAATTTTTAATTCTATTTCATTTTCCACGGACAGTTCATGTCATGGAAATGGATCGTTGGGGGGTGTTCGAAAAAAAAACGATCCAAATCCGTACGGTAAAGACGAAAATGTCTCGGCGTCTCATCACCGATTCGCACGTGCGCCGTCGTGTTTTGATTTATCGCGTCGTCATACTATTATTACACGTCGTATCAACGTCGAACGCGTTTCTCTTCCGACATAATATAGCAAAATGGTACGTATCAGCTAGTGACCGATACGACAGTTGTTTTCATTTTTATGATTTTTTTCCCACGTGTATTATCATTATATCGTTACTATTTTCGCATCGTCGTGTGGTTTTGTTGTATGGAAATTATCCTCGTTATCATACTTTTTATTAGTGACGAATAAATTGAGGAAGTTCGACCCTACCCCATTCAGAAGTAAAAAAATAAATAAATAGATATTACGTCTGAACTGAAGTGTATTGTATAATAATATAATAATTATATTTATAAAATTCCAGGCTCAAATACAAGATATGTTAACAAGTTGCATTCAGAAGTAATAAATGACTTATCACAAAAGAATAAAAAAAGAGAATATTCGTTCTCTACTTATATCATATCAATTAGATATTTGTACACATTTATAATGTATGATGTCATAACTTGTAAATCAGCGATCATGGTAAAGAAGGTCACTCGGAATATAAAAATAATTTTTGGACCATCCCCCCCCCCCAATTAGAATAAATTTGAAAATACACCACTGCATTTTATTATTGTCTTTTTCACTATCCCTGTGCGATAATGTCGACCAGATCGTAGGTCGGACCGTGTGATGATCGGCCACTACTCGAACTGTCGAATAATTTTTGATTAACTTGCACATACCCGTCATAATATATATTTCCGTGTTTGATACAACGGTTTCTATGAGTCTAACAGCCCTCAAACTAAGTTAGAAAAATTTCGATACACTGACAAAACATTAATGAATTGATAGATCGCGATGATGGTCAAAATCGAATGATATTTCTAAAACGTACGGTAAATCGATATTAATTTGAAATGAGATTTTAGAATAAAATAAAGTTTTTTTTTTCTATTAGGATCGACTCAATAATAATATTATTCATCATATTTTTTTCAACTATATATTCACAAATCATGATTTATTATACTTGATATTCACTGATTTAATTAATATGATTTTAAACGACTGATATTAAACTACATAAACAATTTACAATTTATATTATTTATTTTAGATTCTGGAATAAGTTAAGGATCTATTGGATTTATACTAACGTGTATATTTGTTTTTTATATTTTTTTCTGCTGTAACTTTTTTGGGTTGTAATAATGCTTCAAAAGTTCCATCTAGCACCTGTGTAGATCAAAAATTGTACTTAAAAGAGGAAATTTTTTTCTCCTCTGTATAGTTTTTCCAAGCACGAGGAAAAACTGCCGAAAACCCGATTAAAAACGGTAAAATTTTTCGTAAAAGATACTTTCACAAAATCGATGTTAGTTATTGAGTCATAACACGAAAAGTAATGTTTTTAGAAACTTGAAATGTTCACCGTAGTCTGTAAATATTCATGGAATATTCATGCATACTTAATGCAAGTTAAAAAACAAAAAAATGACAATTTCGAACTAAATACAAAACTCTGAAAATACTTTGTTTTTCCAAAATTTATCTTAAATAGCATTTTTAATATTTGACAAAAAGTTCTGAAAACGGTATATGGTCATACTCATACACTTATCCAACGATTCTAAAACTATTTGAAAATCGTGACTAAGCATTCAAGTAAATTATTATACAAATTTAACGGAACTGACGATTTTTATTTCAATTTTAAACTTGAAATGTTTATTTTGACAAATTGGTCTATCCAATCATTACGAAATTTTGGATACAGATAGAATTACATGTTTTGAATCTTTTAATGAAAAAGAATTACTAATTTATTAATCAAAAAAAAAAAAAAAACTTTAAAGAGATTTGATTAAAAAAATGTATATTAACAACTAAAAATAGTTAAATATATATATATATATTTTTTTTTTATTGTAACTTTGCTCAGAATCGTTTGAAGAAATAAATGATCTATAATTTCTTCAAAATGTAATAAATCCATCTCCACTATCTTTTCCGAGGAGTGAAAAATACCACATGTTGCAATGCACGTTTTTTTTTAGTTTTTTTTTTTTTTTACTGTTTATTTTTGTCAAAACGGTCACACATCTAAACAGATATCTTCGAATTGATTTTTCACCGAAACATCCTGGTTTCCCGATTTATGCGACGTCGCTGTTGATGTTTTATTAATCAAAGAGATTGGATATTTGTTTATGTGATTTGACAATACAGTCCGTTATATACATAAAAATATGTAACATACCATTATAATTCTTGTGGTTTTATTGTCATACGAAAAAACTTGAATCCGTCAAGATTATTTTTATTTTACGGGCGAAATCACCGGTTCACCAACAATTAGACATTTTAGTCTGAGTACGTCACCGACGATTTATTTTTTACGATGCCGTTTCCCAATGAGTTTTTTCATTCTTGTATTTATAATACAATAATTCCATATTATCGGCCATTGAGTAATAAGAACGTATGAATGTACGCATATTTATACCGTGTATAATAATTAAATGCAAACATATCATAATGTAACAATTCGTTTATCATAATCTACAATGCCGAGCATATTGTATTGAAACGAAACTTTGTAAAACGAGTTTCTATTTCAGAGATAATATTCACCAGACATCCGACTTTATTAGAAGCCGAGAATTTATAAGAAATATAGGTACGTACTTGAACAAACATTGTTGCGTATCACTTTTAGTTCACCGTTTCTCGTCGAAAACAAACGTAAGATGGCTCTCACAATAAATCGTCGATACCCGTTCGCGGCTGAAAACTATCATTGTATATTATGTTTGTCTTAAGCGAAAGTTTTATCTCGCGAACCACCTAAAACGCGGTGTAGAGAGAGCTAAAGACGCCCATTGTCGTCCAAAGTCAGCGAAACGCATAAAAGACACGCTACGCGAGGTGTAATAATACATATTATCAAAACGTAAATCCGGTTTTATTCAATTCCCAAGTTTTCCTCGAGCACTGAAAAATGCTATCACAATTCGTATCAATTACTTCCAAAACAGAAGTTGCAACACTCGTGTCTCGTCAAAACGAAACTAATTACCACTATAATGCAATACCTTACACATCATTGAAACGCACCGAGGGAATATGAAAGAAAGTTTTACTCTTTCTCCTACCTGATAAAGTTCATTATATGTAACTATATATAAGTCTCTCTTTCTCTCCGTAATACCCATACATCATTATTACGAATGCCCGTGGAATATACGCATGCAGTCGATTCAGAAAACACTTTTAGCCTAAAGACACTTCTCCACTGTCTCGGATATTCACTAAAATATATTATACACACACATGCGCGCGCGATCATATTATTCGTTAAAATCGTACGACAATAATAATTAATAGCTAAAATAGTAAATGATGAATTTATACATAAATGTATATTATTATACATGTACGTATGTACAGTGTAGGCCAATTATCGACATTTTACGTTTAATATTTTACAGTAATATTAATTATATTTAAATAGTTTATATTTTTACAGTTACCTTTAAAAATAATACATATTATCACGAGGTAGGTATGCATAAATTAATTTATTAAACAAATACAATTATTATATCTGGCGATGTAAATTCATGTGAATAATTTATTTCACATAATTCGTTTCTTTATTTAATTAACAGACTTTTGCTAAAATGTTTTCGAAAATTTCACTCAGGAAAATGGTTTTTTTTCATTTCTCTGATATTAAAACAAAACTTGATTTTAATATGATATTAAAAATGCATTAAACAATAATAATTAGCGTCAAAAAGAAATCTATTCAGGATATATGTATTTATCTACACGTTTAATTAGTATTTATTACATATTTCAATAAATTGCATAGTTTTTTATTTATGTATGAAATAAGCGTTCAAAAGTTTCATCATGCAACTCGACAGGTCAGCAATTTTATCTTATTCATACTATAGAAAGGTCATTATCCTCTATTCTCAATAGTTTTTCCCAGCGTATGGAAAAACTATTTCAAAATTTAGTAAAAATGGTTAAATTCGCTATATACGAGATTTTTGTAAAATCCATTTCTTAAATATGGTCATTAATCAAAAAAAAAAAAAAAAAATGAATAAATAAATAATGATAGTGCTAGACATTTTAAATTATTACCCGATATCAACATAGACTTTACAAAAGTTTTAAAAATTGTTTACTGTTTTTGCGATTTATAAGGAACTTTTAAATTATTGAAAATATCTCATTTTTTGCACGTTTTTATCTAATAAAATTTTTAATATTTTATATTAAAACCTAAAAACATAATAACATTTTACTTGTATGCTCATCCAACCGTAATTAAAACATATGGAAAATCGTTTGTCAGATTTATTTTTCATACGAGTTAAAAGTTTAAATGGTGCCAAAAATCATTAATTACGCGTAAATTACTGATATTTTCAATAAAATCGTGTTAAATTTGAAATTGTTAAACAGCTAAATATATATTTTTTTACCTACAGATTTTCCACATATATTTCTAACTAGGGTTCAAGTTTCATAAAAATAAACTCATTAAATTTTCTTTTACACGCCTTTAAAGGTGAAATCACGGCTTACGTACCTAACTCTTTTAATGAAAAATTTCAGATTTATTTTCATTTTTGTATCATAAAATTTGTGCGTTTTGGTTGTGAGATCTAAAATGTTTAAACAAGCTTTTTCTTAAGTGGTCTTAGCTATATTTAAATTTTAATGGTAATCGGATGCGTAATTTTTTTTTCATATAAGCTAGAAACGCCAAAATACGGCAATATAGAGCATTTATACGGATAATATTCGTATTAAGTCGACACGGATTTTCCATGTAATTATTATCCAATGTTTTTTTTTTAACATGAAACTAGAAAATTGCATTCATATCATAATGTTTTTCATTTATTCGAAAACTAACTTGTTGATACTAAAATAAATTATGACTTGAGTTTCGCTCCGAACCGTTTTCCGTGAACGATGATTTTTCGTTGATTTCAAATTTAAATAAAATCGCACGACACGTATCGTCCGCCAATCGTAAAAGTAGCTTATACAAAGAACTTTGAATCCATCATTATTGCCTTGTCCGAGAAGACTTTTTTTCTATTGATAATATTATAAAATATTATTAATGATTCATCAATCAGTACCACGTGCATTGTAAATCGTATTGAAAAATAGATATTCAACGGCATTTTACTTCAAAATTAACAACGGTTTTCATATTATTTAGAACAAGTTGTACACATCAAGATTATAATATGTCACGGGTGTCAGATTAATGGAAACATGTTACTACATTATTGTACCATAATACTAGAAATTGAATAATTTGTTGTATTTTGTGTATTTTTTTTTTTTTTTTTTTTATAGATTTAATGCTATGCATGATTTCCCATGGAAAAAATGTGAAAGATTAATAAATAATATATCACGATTCTTTGTTTTAAAGGTTTGTTTTAGCATGTAATAGAAAAATGTTAATACTCACAAGTGAATTTTGTATTATTAAAAACGATTTTGTTTTTAAATTATTAAATTCGAAGGTTATAGGTACTGTCGAGTGGTGCGTAATAGAGAAAAAATATAGAAGGCTGTAACAGTAAGCGGTGCCTATATTTTATCTATTTTAATAATAACCCCCTTGAAAGCTCCAGTACGGCGTAATTTAATTAAACCACGCTCTGTACATTCGTGATACTGATATAACAAGATAATTTTTTTTTTCCGTTTTTGAACCGAGGACTATGCGGGAACTGCGTTGGCATTACTTCCGCACAAACAAGATAAATAAATAGAATAAATGTATTAAAACTGCTTTATTATTGTAAAATAATAACTCATTATTTATGGACATTACTCAAATAAATTTCAGGTAGAGAAGACTTTCCTCTATGGGAGTGTTCGAATTATTTAAATTATAACAATCGTGAGAATCGTATTGAGAAAGTTATTAAAAACAAAGTGAGAAATATATATATTATATGTATATTGACTTATTATTATAAATCTACAAGAAGTAGTTTTTATTGGTACAATTCATTTTTGAACTATCTAGAATAAAAAAAAATGAGTGAACAAATTTATAATAAAATACATTTTTTTTTTTTTTTTTTAATTAGCGAATTTAAATCAAAACGATATGACCATGAGTTTAAACTAAAAAAATCTTAATCTGTAAAAATGTTTCAGATATTAAGTTCAGCATAGCAAATAATGCATTAAATATATTTGTTAATTTATTGTTGAGGCACTAAGACATAAGATAACATTGAAAAAATGATACTTAAACTCAAGCACTAGAGCCTTGTTTTAAATAAGTAACCATTGAAAAATAAAACACTTTTGAATATTTCGCCTAAACTATTTTCGATTATTTCCAAATTCAATTTTAAAATGATTATTGTTGTTTTTAAGTCAACATTTTGAATCACAAATATTTAATTTATATACATATACGAAATATTTATATTGTGTAATGTGTTTACATGTATGAAGTAGGTATACGTATACTTCATAGGTCTGGTATTGTTATTGGTTATACGTTTTTAAATTATTTATTTTATAGAAGCTGTTTAGATTGATACACTTTTATTTTCTTAAAATTGATTATGAAAAGATCTATTTCGGTTTAATATTTTATTGTATTTATGTATTACTGTAATAATTTCATAATTATTGTCTGTATAAAATTGAAAGTATTTATTGTAAATATTGAATGTTACAAATTCGTTAAACAATAATTATAATACATTTCGTTAATAACATTAATTTTAATTTTTTATTTTAAAATAAATTGTACTATACTTTGTAACAATTGTATGGAGAAATTAACTTTAAGTTATTTTTTTTATTTTTATTTAACGCCCAGTCTATATTCTTCTCGCAAATCATACCAATTATTATTGCACTTATCTCCTTCATCAACCAGGCTGGCCTTAAAATTTAAATTTTTGTATATACAACCACTACTAGTTATTTTTATTATTATTATCATTGTTGTTCTTTGTCCTTCCTTCATTATGTTGTACTCTTGATATAAATTACCACCTCCTCCCCATATTATATTAACTCGGATACACACAGTAAAATCATTCCAAACTAATTGTTAAAGCTAATGGTATTACAAAGTTTCCATACTAAAAAAAACTCTTTTTTTTATCTACGTGATTTTTAAGTTTTTTTAATTCTAACCACCATTTATAGCAAAATATTATGGAAAAATAAATATTGTTTTCGGCAATTTCTGTGCGTACATTTATATTATTTGACCAATGGTTATAGGAATATAAGCGCTTAAAGTCATGAACTTACAGAGTAGTGGCAGTAAATATTTGTGGACTACCTACCCCAGATGTCTATTTTTCGCTACTTTTAAACTTTCAATTTTTATTATACTTACTATTGGTCCTGTAATAAAAATTTAAATATTGGAAATTCCATAAAACTATTCTCTTTTATCGTGTTATGTCATCAAATATGGTGGTTACCATTCACGAAATCCAAAAAATTTAAAAAACGATCATGTTAATAAAAAACCGGGCAAGTGCGAGTTGGACTCGCGCACCGAGGGTTCCGTACAAACCTGTAGGTATATAAGTAAAAGTTAAAGTAAAAGTAAAACCATAATAATTATGGCTATATTATGACTATATAATAATAATAATATATAATATAATATATATATATATTAATAATATAGTAGTATAATAATAATATAATAATATAATTATTATATTTTTGTAAAGTTTTGGAGTTTTATTTATTTCGGTAAACGTGCGAACAGCATCTGGGCGCTCGTGCGAATGACGCACGGCTGTTGCTCGCTCCACGGCCATACCGTAGCCGCCTAAATTTCCCCTTCCGTGTCACCGCCGCCGACACCGCGCACCGTTGCCGACACCGTGCACCGCCGCGCCGCCGACCAGACCGAAAATAAACCGAACGATGAGCAGATATTATATAGATATGTCTCGGATACTCAAAACCTTATCGGTAACACATTATATTATTAATTTCGATTTTAAAATAACACGGTCGCATGTGTCATTTATGATTCTATTATAACGCTTGCCGCAATAATCGACGACGCACACAGGCTTTCCCAAGTTAAATTATATATAGTAAATAAATACGTAAACTTATTAGTCAAGTGTTTTATTTATTATTGTAGTATTCGGCACATGCTGTAAAGTTGTGATATGTCTTAAACGTTTACGCATACACAAGGTGTTTTACTTATTATTTTTGAATAATATAAGCGTCTTCGTATACGTACACATACAAAGTTTATGTACGGTTTTTTATAAGTATCGAAGTGTATTGAAATAAAATGAAGTCGTAAAATATACTACGCATTTACGCATACACAAGGACAAGGTGTTTTACTTATTATTACTTATTATTTACTTATTATTATAGGTATAGGCTGGCTAAATAGAATTGGAAGTATCCTTGGATACGATTTCACGGCTGTATTTTTTCAATAAACATCAAATATCGTTTACAGAGAAGGTTTTAATTCCCTCGCAAGTAGTCGCGAGTTTGAAAATATGCGGCTTAAATTGTTATTATTTCTTTCGATTGCGTTGACATAAAAGTTTGATTTTGTTACAGTTTAAAGGTATTATAGACTTAAGTATTTAGTATGAATTTTAATTTAATACCTCATCGCGTTCATGAGATAAGGAGTAGTAACTTTGAAATTTTCAAAATTGTCAAAAATATTTTTCAAAAATATTTTTTTTTTATATGATGAAACTAAAAATTTACGGTTTTCGTAATTTTTCCTATATCTGTACTATAAGACGTGACTTCGTACGAAATTTCAAGATTCTAAGTTCACAGGAAGTACCCTGTAGGTTTTGATTCCCGTGCGAGTTTCGAAAATTTGACAGACGGACGGACGATATGCGGCTTAAATTGTTATTATTTCTTTCGATTGCGTTGACATAAAAGTTTGATTTTGTTACAGTTTAAAGGTATTATAGACTTAAGTATTTAATATGAATTTTAATTTAATACCTCAACGCGTTCATGAGATAAGGAGTAGTAACTTTGAAATTTTCAAAATTGTCAAAAATATTTTTCAAAAATATTTTTTTTTTATATGATGAAACTAAAAATTTACGGTTTTCGTAATTTTTCCTATATCTGTACTATATGACGTGACTTCGTACGAAATTTCAAGATTCTAAGTTCACGGGAAGTACCCTGTAGGTTTTGATTCCCGTGCGAGTTTCGAAAATTTGCGGAAATTTGCGGCCTAAATGGCTGTATCTTTTGATTGCGTTGGCTTAGAAGGTTGATTTTTCTACAGCTTCCAGGGACAGTAGACCTGAGTATCATATACAAATTTCAGTTTGATACCTCCACGCGTTCCTGAGAAAAACGCTCTTGACAGACGGACGGACGGACGGACAACAAAGTGATGTTATAAGGGTTCCGTTTTTTTCTTTTGAAGTACGGAACCCTAAAAAAAGTCATAAAATAAATTGCTTCATAAAAATTGTTGTGCATGATTAATTGATTATAATATTTTATATATTTATAAAATCAAAATAATGAATGAAACAAAAGTTATCGTGTCCGTGCATTTGTCAAATAAATGAAAATCTTAAACGTCATTTATAATAATAGTACATATTTTATGTGTCAATGTAGTATTGCATTGGTTCGAATTGTTTGATTATTTACACAGAACAATATATTGAATTTCATTTGGTGTATATAAGCAGAAATTAAATCAGAAGAAAATTCTGAAATATTTTAGTAACATTGAAAAAGTCATACACAACTTTTGACATCTGACAAACCGATTATCAAAACCATATTTTACGAATTCCATTTGGCTTTGTATAGTCCGCTAAAACACTGTTTTGTTTACAACAGAGTGAACTCAAAGTTATTGTTAATGCAAGCAACATATTTGTAAATACAGCTTCATTTGCATAAGATATGTATAACTACCCCTTTTGTGTTTCTATGCATGAATAGAGTAGTGATGTTTAATGTAACATAATGGTAAAAACAAAGCTGTAGTTGGTTTGATTTTAATGAAATCACAATGATTAAAATGTATACCTTTTCGTATTCATGATCGTCCGCTATTGTTAGTGTAAAATGTATCAACAATATTATAGAAATGTTATAATTATTATACGTGTGTGATTTTTGTTATTTAACGACATCGATTTTTAAAATAATATTCTGCTTTAAAATCAATTTCGTTCGATACATTCCATAGATGTTATTTTATATCTGTACGACTGTACAACGACTCGGTAAATAATATTACAGTAATTATCACTAAACGCGTTTACGGTACAATGTGTATATATATATATATATATATATATATATATATATATATATAACTATATATATATATATATATATATACGTTCGCGTTTAAATAAGAACAAGTGTTGCTCAAAATAGGTGTACCCATTATGTAGGTACTTCTTGAAGCCGGTGTTCAATTTAAAAGCGTTAATTTGTTTGGAAGTTGATACGCCATACCGTATGAAACAAAATACCCAACACCTTTTCTATAAGTACTAAGTGAAAACGTGACGTTGTAATATCCACGGTCTTGTCTTAAACTTCGTTCTGAAACGCGGCTACAGAATACCATATAAAAAAACGATTATTTGCGTGCGATGTTTGATATTATCAACATATATTTTGGAAAGTAGATTAATAGAAAGTAAAAAAAGCCGGTAAGACAATGGTGGTGGAAGTTCGTCCATCGTCGCTCCGCTCCTCGGACAAGATTATGGTGATGAGTAGAGATACAGGAGTTGGGTGGGATACACGAGATGTATTGATAGATTAGGCATTATAGGATAGATTAGGACATTATTTTATATTATAAAAAAAAAAAAACGATTCTGAACGAAGATGAATTGTCAGTGAATAATATGTTTATAGTAAATCGTAATTTAACGCCTGAATTTTTGTAGAAATTACAGTTTCAGACGCCCGTTAAAATTTTTTAATTGAACCGATCATGATATTTTTATACTTTTTGCAAGAAAAACTTATGAACACCCTTGTATTAAATTTTCATTTCTTAACTTTGAATAGAAATTTTTTATACATTTTCAACTACAAATGTTGTCGATTTTTGAACTTCAACTGCATATAAAAAAAAATTGTGCCTATGTATTTGAATAATTTTTGAATCACTCTTACAAGTTTACAAATGACAGAGTTACAAATGTATACATATATATATATATATATATATATATATATATATATATATAATATATATTATATAGTTTAAAAATAAGCAAAATATTTAAAAAATTAAACTATGGAAAGAAAATTCCAATTTAAGCACTTAGTAAAAGTTTAAAATTTCTATAACGAGTACTTAAAGAAAAATAGCATAAATCCAAAATTATTTTACGGTAAATTGTTATTTTAGGTGTAAAGTTTTGATTTTGTAAAAATTGTCAAATATTGACTGTTTGAACTTATGGCCAACCTTGTATTAAAATTTCAATTGTTAGCTTCTAATAAAAAATTTTTTATGAATTTTTACCTACAAAATACATAGCAAATATACATGATTTTGACGAATTTTGTCAATATTAGCACTTATAAACGCTTATAAAAAAATTTTGTGCCTATGTATTTTTATAATTTTTGAATGAGAGTTAGAACAACTTATGTGGACCCTTCTATTAAATTTTCAAGTATTTCGTCCGAGCTACATTTTTTTTATCAACATTTATAAAAAAAAAAAAATTAAAAAAAATCGAATATTTCAAATGCCTATAAATTGATTAAAAATGAGTGAAATCTTTTGAAAATAAAATCATATAAAGAAAATGCCAATATAAACAACTGATAAAATTTTCAAGTTTCTACAACTTATACTTTTTGAAAAAAAAACAAATAGCAAAAATCGTTTGAGGCTAAACCGTTGTTTAACGTGTTTTTGTAAAAATTTAAATTTCAAACACTCATAAAATTTTTTTGTCTGAATCCGGTAGAGTTTTTTTTGCAGATAATTGAAGAAAAACTAATTAAAAACCTTGTACCAAATTTTAAAAACTTAGTTATAAAAGAAAAAAATTTTACGATTTTTCAACAACAAAATTATTTGCAAA
Organism: Therioaphis trifolii; assembly: GCA_027580255.1. Lineage (NCBI taxonomy): Eukaryota > Metazoa > Arthropoda > Insecta > Hemiptera > Aphididae > Therioaphis > Therioaphis trifolii. Next base: position 36,611,710 of record CM050404.1, on the reverse strand, counting down.
TTTTCGCAATTTTTACATATTTCGTATAAATTGGAACTTTGAGCACTTATAAAAAAAAATTGTGACTTACGATTTTGGATTTTTTTTTTATCAGTTATGGAACAACTTATAAGAAACCTTGTATTAAATTTTCAAGATTTTCTGGCAAAAAAAAAAAATTTTATCGTTATTTTAAAAAAAAATACTTAAAAAAATTGAAAATTTCAATTGTCTATAATTAGCTCAATAAAAGTCAAAATACTTTGAAAATTTAACGGTGTATAGAGAACGCTAATTTAAACATTTGGTGAAAATTTCAAGTATTTACATCGATTAGTTTTTGAGTTATAGCAAAATAAAAAATTTGATTTTGTCGAAAACTGGTTTTGCGTAAAATATACCATTTTTCCCTCATTTTTTAAGGGTTTTTCCCGGCGCGTACCAACTAGATTCAATTTCCTTTCAGAAAAGTTGCTATATAAGGCAATCGAAGCATTTTTACTGCCCCAAATCGTGTCGACAGACACAAAAATAAAAAAAAAAAAAAAAATAAAAAAAAAACACACATCATTGTAAAATCAATACATTCTTCACTCCGTTCAGAATCTAAAATGTAAAATGTGTCGTAAACGAAATTTTCATTGAATTGATTCAAATGATTTAATCACAACTCCAAAAGATATGTTGCCAAACACTTTTAATGTTCACTATAGTACATCAATAACATACAATTATATATATATATATATATATATATATATATATATATATATATATATATATATATATATATATATATATATATATATATATATATACTAGCTGAATTACCCGGCTTCGCTCGAGTGTAGTTTTTGTTGTATCAAAATGAAATTCTTAAATCAACACACATTGCTGTGTTTAAAAGAAAAAAAAACAATGTATTTTACTTAATGATATAAAGTACTAAACAGTAGAAGTGAATTATAAAGACAAAAAAAAAAAAAATAATAATATTTACAAATGATTCTATTGATTCTAATGATAATGATTCTATACTTATATTGTTATTAAAAAATGATTCTGTAATTATATATAACTTTTTTTTATGAATATTTACAAATGATACGTAGATGCTTAATTCTAATACGGTTTATGTCAAAACCTCTTGGTATACCACATTTAGAGTATTATTTTGTAGTGCATAAACGTACAAATGGTCAGGTCTTCCAACTCTAGAAAACGCCACATACATATCCGTGTGAGAAACAGCTATTTCCAAATCGTAAATTTACAAACATAATTTATTCCACAAAACGTGTTTTTTTATCAAACACCACTGTGTATTCAGTCGTTGAGAACGTGGATGGTTTTCAAATTTTATATAATGGTTCTATTGGAAATGATGCTATTGGGCATTGGCTATGTGTGTATTATCGTAATGAAACTAAGTGCGTATAAGTGTACGTGTTTCCAATAGAACCATTATATAAAATTTGAAAACCGTCCACGTTCTCAACGGCTGAATACATAAGTGACGTTTGATAAGACAATACGTTTTGTGAAATAAATGATGTTTGTAATTTTACGATGTTTAAAAATGCATTAATAACATCGTCGTTTAAATACAAATTATGTATTTCTAAGGCAGTACTCATAATTTTGCAAAGTAAAAAAAAAAAAAAAATTCTTAAATTGTAGCTAAATAATTTAGGGAAACACAACACAAACGTGCAATGTTCACTGATCACAATCGCAGTACACTGATGAACCGACAATCGGCGCGCGTTCGGCGTCTGATGGATCGTAACACGTTTGACCTTTTCACTGCCGAGCATTAAAATAGCTAACAGCCTCTCTGTGCTGCAGATTTTTAAAAATTGTTTTAAACTAAAACTGATACATGTGTGCATGTAGAAAATGAGATAGTTAATTTAAAAAAAAATTTCATCAAAACTTACTGAGTTACAGCTCAATGTGTAATTGTCGGCCATGAGTTACTAAACTTGCACAAAGCGGTAACATGCATAATTTAATATAGTGTATGGTTTTGTTACCAAATAGATTTTGTTACATGGACAACTATAGATAATGTAAACGAATTGTAGGTACGATATATAAAAATGTAAAATAAAACGCGTTAAAATACACGGATTTAATAATAATTTCCATGGATACATGGTTTGAGAACCACTAAGAGGTTGGAAATATATAATGTCTCTTTGGATATTGTTGATATTACAAATCTGGAAACACCGTTGAAATAATAACCTATTATTACTACTCTGAGGACGTGGCCGCCCAAACTTCCCTTTCCATATCAACGTCGCGCGACGTGATAGTTCATATCGTTATTGCTAATGGAAAACCTTTCTAGGGACCGCGATGATGACAACGCGACGTTCTGGGTTTCTACAATTTCGATTCTCCCTGACCCCCAGCGTTTCCGACGGCCGATGGTTATGCTTATGATGATCAGGTTTCCCCCACCCGTACAACAACAAAAACATCGGGCGTTGTACGCGGTGAATGCATTCGGGCATTCCGTGGCTACGCAGGACAGACCGATCGACATTTTAAGTGAAACTTCGTAAAAGTCGGAACGCTGCCCAATGTTTGTGTATCGATGTATTGTCAAATATTCAAGATGCCTGCATTTAAATAGTAAACAGTACTTATAATAAGTAGTAGTATTTAATTTTTATTTAATTTAAAAATTTAATTTAATTTCTATAATTTTTAAATTTGTATTCGTTTCTTTTAATTATTACAATTTATCACAATGTAATGGAAAATTAATTTAGGTCGTTCATCGAATATAATAAAACGTCAACGTTTACTCAGATTAAGTCAAAATAGCAATGGCTCGCCAGGTAACTGCAATACTAACAGCGATAGTAACAATAATGATGATAATATAAATAATTTACCTATTACCAATAGTGTTAGTAGTATTAATGAAAACAATATTGATAACAACTTTGCATTTAATTTTGCTATTGACGAAAATATAATTGAACTACGACGTGTTCCATGGCGTTGCCGGGAAATGTCGGCATTTACTTATGATAAATTAATAGATAATAAAAATGATTCTCACGTTATCATAGGAAATATGAATTTAAAATGTAATTATTGTCGTGCATTGAAATGGGCCAAAGAGCCTGCAGGTTTTTGCTGTTCAGGAGGAGAAGTTGTTTTGGAAGACATTGCTGATCCACCTGAACCATTAAAAAGTCAAAATTTAAAAGTTCGAATTTAAACGTGTCCAATTTCCCGTAAAATTTTGTTTCGGTATGTCAATTAATTAGGCACAAGGACAGACAATGAAAGTTGCAGGAATTGTCATCAGTGATCCCTGCTTCACTCATGGACAATTTTATGTTGCCTGCTCCCGTATAAGCTCAGAAAAAAACTTATAAGTATATGCCTCTGGTGAAAAACTAATAATATTGTTTATAAAGAAATATTGGTTAATTAAATAATGTAGCATTTTTCCAAAATAATAAAAATTACTTTTCAAAAAACGTAGTTTTTTTTTTAAAGTTTAGTATAAAACGCGAGGTATGAGGTTTATTAGTTGTCAGCCTATTTCAATGTAGATATATATGTTTAATTCACCGTTTTCTTTCGTCGTATTTTTTATTTTAATGCGCATGCGTTCGCTAAATTTTTATATGCATCAGACAGAGATAGTTGTCATCTGCACATGTTTATTAGCATTATCAAAATGAAAAATTCGATGAAAAAAAGCGGCTATCACTTACAGCAACGGTTCCCAAACTGTGAGGCGGGCCTCCCTTGGGAGCCGCAAGCATTTAGCAGGGGAGGTGCGAAGGATCCATAAAGGATAAAATTTAAAAGAACAAGGTAAGTTTAGCCCAAAAATTGTCAAATTTGTTTGCATTTTTTATAGTAAGTAGTAATACGACAATCATATATGATGGAAATTTCAAGTTCCTAGCAACATTACTTTTAGAGTAATGACGAAATTACTAACGTCGATTTAATGAGTGTCGTTTACGATTTTTAACGGGCTACGAAGTGCACGGGATCAGCTAGTATATATATATATATATATATATATATATATATATATATATATATATATATATATATATATATATATATATATATACAGGGTGGGGCAGTGAATCGGGCGATTTTAAAATAACTATAAAAAACCAACAAGTATGTTTTTAACAAATATATTTATATAATCTGAAAGTATATAAAATAGCATTAAAGAAGTGTTAATTTGTTTTTTTAATTTTTATAAATGATATCCGCAAGATGGTGGCCATTTCGAAGCAAGCATTCGTCAAGGCGTCTTTGAAAACTGGTCATTACGTTTCGCAGAATTTCCGGTGAGATTTGTGTCACCTCATCTCGTATTCTTTGTTTAAGATCATCAAGTGTTCTTGGTGTTGTTTGGTATACTCTACTCTTTAAATACCCCCACAGAAAAAAATCACAGGCTGTTAAATCTGGCGAACGTGGGGGCCATGGAATATTCCCATTTCGAGAAATTATGCGGTTCGGAAACAAATCTTTCAAAACATTCATACTCACTCTAGCGGTATGACTCGTAGCTCCATCTTGTTGAAAAAATCCAGTCACTCCATATTGAGCAACTTGTGGAATAAAAAAATTTTGCAACATCTGTGAATATCGCTCTGAATTTACGGTGACTGCTTCTCCACGTTCGTTCTCGAAAAAATACGGACATTCCATGGCCCCCACGTTCGCCAGATTTAACAGCCTGTGATTTTTTTCTGTGGGGGTATTTAAAGAGTAGAGTATACCAAACAACACCAAGAACACTTGATGATCTTAAACAAAGAATACGAGATGAGGTGACACAAATCTCACCGGAAATTCTGCGAAACGTAATGACCAGTTTTCAAAGACGCCTTGACGAATGCTTGCTTCGAAATGGCCACCATCTTGCGGATATCATTTATAAAAATTAAAAAAACAAATTAACACTTCTTTAATGCTATTTTATATACTTTCAGATTATATAAATATATTTGTTAAAAACATACTTGTTGGTTTTTTATAGTTATTTTAAAATCGCCCGATTCACTGCCCCACCCTGTATATCGTTGTGTCAATTAGAGAAATCTTAATTTTAGACGTTTTAAATACTTAGAATTTCGAATAATTGATAATCAAATCTAAAACTTTCATATGCCCTCTTATTAATAAAAATCCTAATACTGGGAAAAATTCAAAAGTTTACTTACAAAGAATTTTTTCACTACCTAGAGTTTAATAAAAGTGCCAGTGAATGTACTATTTTTAGTATGAATCTTAATGTATAGATACAACAATATTTTTTGAATTCTTTTATAAAATTAAATTTCTACCGGATTAAGAATTCCACATTTTGCTAGGATTTTATCACAAAAAACCCATAAAAAATTAGACCAAAAATGGTAAAATGAGTGAACAGTATATATAAAATTAATGCATTGCTTAGAATCGTTAATCTAAAAAAAATGGTTTATTGTTTCTTTAAAATTAAACTCACTCATCTCCATTATTTTTCTCGATGTCCGGAAGGACGAAGTATTAATTTCCGTAACTTTTATCTTATCGATTTTTTTTTTTAATCGCTCAGTGAAACTTGTATGGGGAAAAAAAATGTAATACACTGTGATCGAAAAATATTAATTTATGGAATGCCAGCCGTTTGAAAATTGAAAACTTTATTACAGTAAGGTCTCGTTAATCCGCACGGAATCGTGCAAACGGTTCGTTCGGGTTACCTATGACATTATCAAAAAAAAAAAAAAATTTCTTGAGATTTAAACTTGAAAATTACTTCGCTCATTTAATTAACAATTATTACTCAGTACGACGAAGAAAATTAAAAACAATAAAAATAAATTTTAAATTATTATCGTTATATCAAATCATATATAAGTACAATCATACAATATGATCTCAAAAATGTCCAATAATGGTATTGTGAATCGTGTCGGGCCCGTTCAGATTACTGGGTCTTTCGCATCAGCCTGTGTTCGGATCAACAAGGCCCCACGTCACATTGGTGACCCCCGCGAGATCAGGAGGCGCCTACTGGTGAGCGTCGTGCATTCAGCAATGTTGTACGGAGCTCCGACGTGGGGCGCCGACCTGGCTCTCAGTCGGACGGGCCCCAAGGCGTTGGCGTCGGTCCAGCGTCTGGCCGCCATCGGATGTGCGAGCGCGCACCATCCCCATCGCCATTCTGGCCGAAGAACGATACGCGTCGTTCGAGATCGGGAGGGAGATGCGGCAGGCAGAACTCGTGGCGGGGATGGCGCTCGGGGCGGACGACTCGGTGGAGGCAGCGCTGGCAGACGACCCTCAGTCGCCGAGGGCTCGTGTGCTGGCAAAGTGGGCGCGGGGCATGCGGGACCATGCGGTGCCACCTGCGGACAGCGGATCCGGGTGCTGATCCCCCGGATCTGCTCTGCCGGTGGGTTACCAGGAGGCACGGGGAGATGTCCTTTCACCTTACCCACCTGTTGACGGGGCATGGCTGCTTCAACCGGTTTCTCCGGAAGATCAACCGTGCACCGTCTGACGGGTGTTCCCATTGCGGTCCACCCGACGGCTACGGTGAGGAAGCTGACGACGCGCACCACACCCTCTCGTTCGCTGCGAAGCGTTCAGGGGTGAACGTGAGCGTCTGATCGGCGCGATCGGACTATTCGACCCGGGCGGACTGGTGCCCAGGATACTGGAGAGTCCGGCAAACTGGGAGGTGGTTGCCCGTTTCGCGAGAAACGTGATGTCGGCGAAAGAGGTAGCTGAGCAGGACAGGCAGTTCCGACGGGAGGTCGCTCCGTCTAGGCGTAGGAGGTGACGCGGACGCTCGTTCGGTGAGGGCGGCGTTCGGCGGTAGCCGAGTCGCGGTGTCAACACCTCCGGCCCACGGTTTTGGGGCCTATCAAATAGGGGAAGTTGCTTATAGTCGCAATTAGGGGCTGTGGTGGTGGATTGTCCTATCCACACCTTATTGCGTATACTTGTAAGAACATTTTGTTAGGGGCCACGGTTGGGGGATTGTCCCTTCCGCGCCCCATAAGAATTGTGTATAGTTTATTTTAATAAACGATGGCGACACACCGCCCGAATAATTGCTTAACGGCGTTTCCGGGTGGTGAGGGTACCGCCGATTTACAAAAAAAAAAAAAGGCTCTACGTCGGGTGTGATATAGTTTTCTTAATACTTTACTAATTTACTAATTGCTAAGGTAAATTTTCATTTTAAATTAGTTTTGAATTACAATTCGTCTGAACCGGTCACTGGTACTTTTTCTCACCCTTATTTCCACTGTCAGTTACCATTACGATTCCCCGGTTGGCAATTTTTTGCGTTGTCGAATTTTAGAAAGATTCGTCTGCTTTTAAGCTGAATTCCCATTCAATTTTTACATTTCTAAGCCGAGTTCACAATATGACGTGTATATGACCAGTAAATACTCTTTCGATTGCGGTGCTTAACGAATCATCTGCATATTAAAGCACGGTTATTTTTCTTGGTCAATCCTTGTGGTTTCCATCACAAACCGTCACATTTGACACAAGTCACGCAAAATTTACGAAATAGTTAAACATTCAGTAAGAGTTTTCGAGCATAGTGATCATATTTCAAATTTAAATTAAATAAAAACTTGAATAGTTTTTACGAGAAATATGTTTTGTTTGGTTGTAAAATGCTGAAGAAAACTTTTCTTGGATTTCTTATCATTGAAAAAAAATTAGTTCAGTTAATATTCTTTCAAGCATATAGAATTTTCAAACATCACTCATAGGTTGTTATTACCAAAAGTAACATTTTTTTTTTTTGTCATTGCATAAAATGTACAATTTAATGTCTAAAAGAAGGCACAACAGTATCACCGTACTAAAAAACACAGTTTAGCATAAAACAAGTCAATTATATTATGATGAAAGTATTAGTAAATTTCAATTTAAGAAAGGTGAAATATTCAGTTTTTTAACTTCTCTAGTATACGACTTTGCATCGTAGGTGGGCCAATGTCATACATGTCTTGACTCCTGGACCGAAACCGTTTCTTACTATTATTGTTTCAAATACAATTTTAAATTTTAATTAATCAATACGAGTACAATCGAATATTTTTCTTTGAAAATAAAATACAAAAATTATTAAAATAAAGTTTTTATTCAAAATGTACGTGAAAAACGTATCTTTAAGGGAACGTTGTACTTCCAATCATTCGATGTATGTTGTATTATTGGCGTGTTGATGTGTTTTTTAAAATACAAACCATCTCAAACAAAAAAAAAATAAATAAAGAAATACATACAAATGGGAACTATAATCACGAATAACAATTAAATGATTTATTTATTTGAATACCTAAAAATACGTTTAAAAGTTTCGATCACAGTACGAATACTAGTGAATACTTGTTTTTCCTAGTAAAAATCCCAGATAGAAAAAAAAATAACCAATAAAATGTGCATGAATTATTTGCACGGGAGAAAAAAAGCAGCCAAGTGATGTTACTTCTTTTTTTGATTTACGATGTTGCTATAATATTTTTATATTTATATGTTATTTATTCTATTGTGTTATGATATGTTGATTTATTTTATTTTTTTCATTATTAATTGTGTGTTGTGATAAATCTTTTGAACGATTTACGTTTTAGGTATCTTGGAGGACTATATAACTGACGATAGATTTTTGATGAGTGGATTTGAATGGAAAGAAAGACAGTCACGGAATATTTAATAGAGACGTTTAGCTACTTTGTGAATTGTTTTTAAATTACAATCCGAGTGTAGTGCATAGTTTGATTCACACGAAAATCCTTTTACGTTTATCATTTATACGTTGGATTATTTTCGTTTTCTTAATTCTGGAGCATGTATGTCCAGATTGGTTTTAACAATGTCTTATGCATAAGAAGTTCGACATTAATGCAGATTTATTTGTCACAAAATCATGTGACAAAATCATGGTTTAAGTATTCATATTTGGTCGTTCTAACTTTCAAGAATAACCTCTAGTCTCTAATACGGTGGGCCCATGTTAAACACTGACCTCGTGTAAATTCGACGTATTTTACTGTGGAAGATGAAGAAATGAGGATTCCGCACAGATTTACGAATCACATGTACACGGAAAGAGACTAAATGTGAAAGCGGTGTTAATAAATTTGTTTTGGGTTACTTTAAATCTCCGTCGAATGAACGATATGCTAAACAATGTGTATTTAAGCGGGATTTTGTACGAATACTTAAGATATTTCATGAAAGAAACTTTTTCGTTAATTTTAAAAATAAAAATGATTGGTGTCGTTAAAACTTAACTACACGGAGTTACCCACCAATCAAAATTGTTTCAACTTTAAAACTTTATTCAATTAAATACTACTCTAAAGCATTTTAAATCATACACACGTTTTACTCGTATCTGTATTGAAATATATGAACTGAGTAAAACTACGTACATTTAATGCAACATTTGACCCGACACATTATTTTAGTTTAAAGTTTTGTATAATCTCTTATTTAAAATGTTTTCTAAAAGTGTAAAACGAATTGTACAGTTAAATTAAGATAATTTCGATATTATATTTATAGAATGGAAAAGTATGATGATAATATTAATGTGAAAAAAAAGCTTCTTTTTAGAAATTACTCTTAAACACCAATTACCATGTACGCCGACCGTTTGGTACTAACTTTCAAACACCATTTTTGGTTTCAAGATTATTTTGAAATATATATATATATATATATATATATATATATATATATATATATATATATATATTACCTCAATGAATTTTACGCGAATCCGCGTAAAATGTGCTAATAAGTTTTCTAAAATCAATTCAACAGTAAAATCCATAACTTTATTATTTCTATCCACATTTTAATCTTGAATTAATTTGTGTTTTTATTAATTTGTTGTTAGTTGTTTTCCTTTTTTATCACGATAAAAAGCGTACACAAATATCCAGTTAGGTTTTTATAAAATACTATGTTTAAAGGGCAGAATCATAATTTAAATTGTTATTTAATTGGTTTGATACTTAATTCGCATAAAATAATATTGTTAATATTTTACTTCTTGTATTGTGGTGCACCAGGGTAAATTTATTTTATTTTATTTTTATAATAAGGATCCATGATTTTTTTTTCATAACATAATGAATTATTTACAACACAATAAATTGTGTTCGCTGTCTGTAATTCGTCATGTAATTTTGTTTTGCTCGGAATACAATTGATGCAGAGTACATCTTTCAGAGGACGGATTATAGTTAGTTGGTAAATCCACTATTGATTTACAATGGTATTTATGAATCTTTTTGGACTAAATCCAAACGTTTAAAAGAAACTATTTTGGATATCTCGTTTTGTCATGAAATGGGGAAAAAAAAATTACCCCGTTCTTTTAGCAACACAAGAATACAAATATGAACGACAGAGAAGTTTCATTGTATGACAAATTCTTTAACTATTTGTGTTTGTTTACTCATCTGAAAAACATGTGTGCTCGCATACAAAAAAAAATTACGAAAAAAAACAGTTTTATAATACAACTGTTTTCCGTTTCGTAATGAAATTGTGTTGGAAAAAATACCCCGAAGGTTAGAAGATTTAAAAAAATGAAGTTTGTAATTTTTATTACATTTATTCATACATCAAGTTATCAGAATTGTTTACGGTTATTTTAAATAATCAAAGTGATGCGTATGTATTTAATATTAATTTCGCATAAGTCCCAAGACATATAAAATGATATAAAAAAATGTATAAATGATATTTTTTTTCCACGATAAAAAACTGTTTTTTTTTTATTATTTAAAAAAATGTTGATGATATTGGTTGCTTATACATTATATTATATACAATATTAGATTTGTTCATTTAAATATCTCCATGAAAAATTGCAAATAAACAATAAAGATTACGATAGAAAAATAAACGGTTTTATGTGAATTACTCTAAAAATTCGTAGGTATATAAGTTTTATGGTGATGATTGACTTGTTGTATATTTTAAAAAAGATAGGAAAAACTCACTCTTTAAGAGTGCTAGATTTCATGTTATTTTTTGTATGCATTTCATATAATGATTCGCATAATTTTGAATTGACAGTTACAATATCGTTGTTCACATTGTTGCAAATACAGCAATGAATAATAATGATGCACCTCGAATAGACGCAAAACAAATATTGAATCAAATCTATAATACCTCATACCTATTACCTGATTATATAGCATTACTGTCTATAGTTATAAGAAGTTGAATGAATAAATATTTAAAAATATTTAAAAACAATACCAAGTTTAATTAAACATCGAATGCATTGTACGCTCGAACTTTTGTTGTCCGATTTAAAAATAAGTATGTATAATAATAGCCTTATAGTCCATATTTTTATTTATTTTTTTGTTCGATTCAATATTTTATTGATGTCAGCAATTTAAAATTTTAAATTATCGGGTAAATACGATTGAATTTATAAACCCTATGGTACTCGGGATAAAACATTATTTATCTCATCAATACTACAGATACATCAGATAAAGTTACATTGTTATTATTTATTTACTTACAAAATGTTTGAAAATAAACTTTTTGTCTATGTGTAGCTTACCATCTATTTCTTTGTAAGTCTTGCATCATGTTTCTAAAAATATTGTTTTATTGTACTACAATAAATGAAAAAAAAAATAATATAAAATGATAGAAATTTATTTTGGCATAAAGGTTGTTGTAAAAATGATTGTTCGGCAACTAAAATAATCGGATTTCAAAACAATAATAAATAAAAAAAAAAAAAAAACAATATTATCAAATAAAATACAATTTATATAATATCGGATAATTTAAACATAACTCACCACTATAACTAATGGTAATTGGACATACCTCATGTAATATATTGTTTATCTTAATTCAAATAATTTGTATTGTAAGATTGCATTATTTAAAATCGTATAAAATGAATAATTTCTTTACATTTTGAACTAGCAGCCGGTTTTATGATAAATTATTTCTTTTCTTTTCTTTTTTTTTTTGAGTTGAAATATGTTAAATTATTATTTATTTTCAAATTAGATTCCCAAAAGTAGAATGGAAAATGAATAATTGCACAAATATTGAAATTTATGTAGCACATACACGAGAAGTCATAGTTCATTTTAATGAAATTTAAATTATTTATACTTATAGTAAATTAGTTATTTTATTATTTCATTTTTTTTTTTATTTAAAAATTAATGACGGTTAACAATGAAATGAAAATAATTTTGGCGTATGTGTAAGAAGTCTTTTTAAATTTATAAAGCCGTATCCCGTGATGTTATGATTTGAATAAATATTATGTATACTATAAAAATAAGGAAAAAACCATTTTTCTCAAAATTTAATAATTTAAATATTAAAGTCGATATCATATATTAGTGATAATAGAAGATAATTTTTTTCCCACTATGCTCCTTGGACAAAATATTAATATACTGTTTATGTGCATATAGCACATAATGTAGGTCATTTTACAATTTTAGATTTTATGACATGCTATACATATAATTGTGTTATGTATATAGTTATGCATAGTTATGGGTAATATTATTTTCAGTTTAAGAGGAGTAATAAATCCTTGTAATCAAACTATTATTGATCGTACGGAAATTTCAAAATGAGCTCATATAAATACTTTATATTTTGAATACTTTTAAATTATTTAGTTCAAAATAAGTCTATATTTTTAAAGTATTATCAAGTTTGAATGTTAATATTTTTTGACAAATTGTGCAAATTTAATCTACGCTTCGCCGAAATATGCCTTTGGTTATTCATTTAATATTATATAGATTTTAAAACTACATTAAATTGTTCAGAAAAAAATTGTTCAATGTATCTTATAGCATTTCAATTGACAGACTTATAATAATTATAATAACCAAATAAAATTGTGCATTTGTCTACCTTATCGAATACCATTTTTTTAGCGTGTCAACGATTTTAGCAATGTGATAATATTCGAAATTAATACAAAAATAACTAAAATAGATTTCGAAAAAATCTAGATTTTGCTGTGTTTTATAGCTGTAACTTGAATTTTCGCTTTACGCTTGGAAAACATTTTGTAGTAGATAATATCTAAATTGTAGTTCTATAATTATTTAAAGATCTAATTCAAACGGACCGATTTTTTTACCCGAAAATATACATCTTTATTTCGTTAAATCACTGTAAAATCCATTCAAAAAACATATTCTTCGCACAGAATACAAAATTAAAAATGTACAGACAATTTAACTGACAAAAAATGCAAATATTCAATGTAGGTGCAAAACACAACTTTTTGACTTTCATTTAGTTTCATTTACAATAATATTTTTTAATTTAGGGGTTATTTTTAAAGTTTAAAAGTTATCATTAATGTAAATCTGTCGTATTTAATAGCTCATAATTGTTCACCATGGGGGTTTCAATCAAAGTACGTGGTACCGTGACGCGACAGAAGAAACTGAAAAATAACTAAATGAAAAACAACCGTTACGGTTAACTTTAAACTTTTTCATTTTCCATAGTGTCATGAATGATGAAATTACATACTCTGATTTTAGCTACTGCTGTAATAAAACAACTTAAGGTTGGTTTTTCTATTTTATAATTTACAGTAAACATATTATGTTTTAGTTACATTTAAGAAACTTAGGTCAACGTGAAATAAACGATAAGTGATCATAATATATAGCTTATAATTTTAAAGATTACCAAATATAAATCAAACGACACATAGAATAAAGAAAACAAAAATTAGAAAAAACTATAAGATAATATATCTGGTAAGTTATCAATACGAATTTTTACGTCACCTACATAACTATAAAATATAAATAAGTTAATCGTTTTTCATTATTTAGTTTTGATCAATGTGCACGTGTTTACTTATATTTTTTTATAATTTATTTGGCCTGGTAAATGTCTGTAACATAAAGTATGTTTAAAATTAAATCGTTATAAAAAAAAAAAAAAATAATAATTATGCAATGACTATTTTAGTTAATAAGCTATATGCATACAATTTACTGGTCACTTTTTATTTTATAATTGTCCGTTCATCTCACTACTTTTGTACTCACCAAAAACATAATAACATACTTATATACGATGCAATAGTACAAAAACAAAGATTAGCTCTGATCTGGTGGAATACAACTTTGCGTGGAATAATTTAAAATTTAAAAACAGTGATAAATCATTATTTTAGAGAGTGAAATTATCGTTTGAAACAGCAATCTTATACACCACAGATGACCTCACTTATACATCTCATTAACGACAGTGGAACAATTTAAAAAATCGCGACAAAGGATTTTTTTTTATAATCGTTTAAGTAAATTAGTTTACGATTTGTACGTAATAAAGTGTTTTTACGACAAATTTCCAACTTGAACAATTTATTTAAAGAAATTGGTCAATCTAAACGGTATATTTTAACACTGAAGCTTTGCTCAAAATCGTTTAACTAAATAAATGGACTATCATTTATTTAAAATTCGATACATCTATTTCTATTAACTTGTTAGCAGAGCAAAGAGTATCCCGTGGGGCGAAGTACGTACTTAAAAATTTGCTTTACTCTTTTTTTTTTTTTACTGAAGACACTTTTTGCTCAAATAACTTTGTCTAAAAGTTCCATTCAATTACTCTACAAATCAAACATGTTATTCATATGGTTCTTTGAGGGTTTATTAAGCTCATCTTAATAGTTTTCCCCGGTGAGAGGAAAAACAGCCAAAAATGGAGCAAAAATGGCAAAAGTCATCGTAAAAGAAACTTTCATCGAAAAATGAAAAAAAAAATCTTGACTTAGAATTTTTTTTTTCCATAAACCTTTGAGAGAATCCCTGTAGATTTTTACGTAATAATACTCTGTTTTTACGTCAATTTTCAACTATAAAAATTTGTTTTAAAAAATGGTTCCATCAAAACGGTATAATTTAATCCTGAAGCTTTGCTCAGAATCGTTTGACTAAAGAAATGATCTATCATTTCCCTAAAATTCAATGCACCCATTCTCGTCAACTCGCCCGAGAATTGAGGTATACCAAACGAGAAGAATCACGTATTTTTATTTTTTTTTTTGTATTCTTGTTTTTCTTGTTTGCGACGCGCGGCATATGCGTTTTCGCGTCATGGCACCGTTTAATTTGTGTGCGAAGAGATGACCTCTTTGCATCATGACGATCACGTTCGGGTGCTCGGCCGGCGTTCGCTGACAACAAACCACCCTCGCGTGCCCGTCGTTGACGTCATAGCAGTCACCGCATCAGTCGTCGCCGTCTCCGCCGTCTCGGCTTTTACTTTGGATGTCGTCATCCTCGCGGTCGTCGCGTCGTTTTGTAAATTGTTTCGTTCAGATAAAGGCATCGGTTTTTTTTTTTTTTTTTTTTTTGTTATAATCAGTACACTCGGGCAGCCACTTTTACGCGCCTTGGATTTAATGTCATTGTTTTCGGTCGTTACGAATATTTCAAGACTATGCCGGCACCTATTTTTTTCTTTTTTGTTGATGTTTTTTTATTTCATACTGGTCATCCGTCACCCACATGTTCTACACGTTTAGACGCGACCCGAAACGGCCAACTACTCAAACTACTCCTAAGTGTCGTTTCGGCTGAAACAATTATCGCCATTTTAGTTTTTACAAGATGTAAAAACCGTACAATACGTTTTTATTAGAATTTTGAAGTATTTTTAATACTATTGCTTCCGGTACAGTTACCGAACGATTCATATGAATATGACCGTACTGTTGTGAAAACGATTCAATTCGCTTCGATTTTAGTATTTAAATAGATTATAAATAGATAAATTCACTTACCTAGTTGATTTTTACAAAAAAATAAAGGTAAATAGACCTATATACGAGTGAATAGTAAGCTCATTTAAAATAATCATTTTATATTTTATCAAAAAATAAATAAAAAATTACAAATTTTATGAAATAAGAACAATATTTCATTGTAATAATAAAGAATCCTTTTTTTTTTTTTTTTTGATAATATCGTATTTCAAACAGGTTATGATATCATAAATTCAAGTTTATACATTCCTAGTATATCAATATGATTTGATATTTATCACTTAGATGATATAGAGTGCACGTCAAATAATATATTTATCATTAATATTATAATTTTTACTTATATACATAATATATGATCGTTTGTATCAAATTGTAAATTTAAATATATTAACTTCATTATAATTATATATGTTTAAATGTTCGAAACGCTTTTATTATTACGTGAAATATACTATTCTAGTGAACAACAAATATTTATGTTACCTATAAGTGAACAACATTGAGTAATAATAATATTGGTAATGGAGTCTAGCTAAATAATTCCGTATGTATAAATGTAAATCACTGTAAATATACTTCAATATTCATCTGTGATTATTTAATGATTAACATAATACGGTTAAATAACTGAAATCGACTTTATATTTTTAAACTCGTTTAAATTGATTATCGGGTACTCGACACGCGTTTCTCTATACCAAATGATCTAGTCTATATTAAACTGTTTAGTTTTTTTGTTTTTTTTTTTTTTTTTTTAATTTGTACGGATAGTTGAAGGGCAGATTTAAGGTTAACTCGCACCCTTATTCGGCCATAAAAATGTATACATTTTTTATATTTTTTTTCAAGTTACCGTAAAAACTTTGTTTTTCACAAACTTTTACATTCTGAGTGAAGCGAATTGGAGATTGAAGCCTATTGGTTTTAAAATTACGTTTATTTTTAAATTCTGAGTAATATGAAGGGTCTTACAAGAATGTTTATCTTTATTATTATTTTTTTTTAGATTCTGAGCGAAGCGCAACGTCTATTGGTTTTACAGTGATGTTTATTAGTTTTTATGTGTTAACACTTTTTCGAGTAGGAATTAAGCTTTGTCCATACAGCAGCTCTATAGATTGTAAATCGTACGTAGATGACACTTAAACCAAGTGATTTCTTTCTCCTATAAACAGATCTTTCAGACACGAGGAAAAACTGCCGAATAATTGAGTGAAAACGGTAAAATTTGCCCTTTGATCAAATCAATTTTAGTGATTTGATCATAACTCATGAAGTTATTCTTTTAAAAACTTGAAATTTTCAATTTACATATGTTACAATATTATAAACCATACAAAATTTTCAACAAATTTGAACTCTTTTGTGCTAAAAATAGAACGTTAAAAATACCTTATTTTTGTTCAAGTATATCTCTAATACATCTCTATTATCAGACAAAAAGTTTTGAACATTTAATATGATCTTATTTATATCCTAACTAACGATATAGAAAAATTTCAAAAATTGTGACTCACGAATTTTTCCATAAATGTTCAGGTGAATTATTTTACAATGTTTGTGAAATTGACTGTTTTTATATTAATTTTTAACTTTCATTTGTGTATAAAAAATATACGGACAATCCAATAATTTTGAGCCTTTGGATCCAAACATAAAAACTTGTTTTCAACCTTACGTTTAAAAACTATCTCCTTCTTCAAACAAGACCACTTTCAACAAATTTGAAAAAAAATCTACCAATGATAAGACTACAAATTTGAAAATATAATATAAACGGTATATTTTTATACAAAAGCTTTTTAAAATTCAGTACGCCCATCACCACCATCTTATCCGAAGAGCAAAGAATACCCCATGAAGCGAATTACGTCCTTTATTTTTCTCATCACCTTAAGGATTTCCCATGGTGATACAAGCTTTATACGACCTGCTCACAAATAAATTGCATTTAAGTTATTTTTCTGTGAAATTCTTGTATGTTTTAGAATAATATTCGAACGAGTAGTTTTTTGAATTTTTCTGATTTACGTATTAAAATAATTTAAATAATTAAATTATTTTGTAAGTATAAATTTATATAAATAAATATATATATATATATATATATATACACACACACACGTCGGTTATATTGTAACCACTTTGTTGAAATGTCAACGTCAAAATCATAATCGACGAAAAAAAGTATAAAGGATATTAATTCCTGAAGCACATTATCCTTAATACATAAATTAGAATAATTCAAAAACTGCTTTTTCGTAAGTTGATTTCAATACGTCTAAATCCACAGTGAAATTACTTTAAATGTTTTATGATCATAGAGCAGATTGTCTAACAAAACTGATGTACTATATTAACACAGAGTCGGAAACGTTACGATACTATCTCATACGTATCTACGATGTAAAAAAAAAAATAAAGATATATATATTCGAGACAAATTCATATCACGTGAAATCGCCAACTTACTTTTTTTGGCTACATTATATTTTTACTTACTTTACACACCATAGTCCATAGTATTTCACCTAAATCCGCCCCTTTGCCTCTTTTTCAGATGTATTGTTATACTACCTACGTAGTACGCTATCAGATTTAAGTTAAGAGGTTAAGTTAGTATAGTTGGAACAGCAGGTTTGGGACAACCGATAAACGGTCAGGGGTGCTGTTCTTGAAATTATGTGAATGGTAACCATGAACGGAAATAGTTTTTTTCACACGATAACAAAAAAAAAAAAAAACACGTGGAGACTGTTTTGTTCACTGCCGTATTCGGTTGTGAGAAAACGTTCCGTACGTGATCGTGAGGGTAAAGCGTTAAAATTGTAATTGTGAATTATCTTATATCTGAAAATATTTCACTAATTATTTTTCATCAACGATACGGTAGATAAATTAAATGGTGGAGCACATATTTTAAATTGTAAAATAAAATAAATTAACCGAAAACAAATGTTTGTCAATGGGTTTAAACGGGTTTTTTTACTCTTTCGTTTAATAGTATAATATACTAAAATATGAGTCAATTTTGAACTTCTCTCGGTGATTGATTATCGTGTATTTTATTTTTATAAATATTAAAAATAAGGAATATCGAATTCGAAGTAGAGTCAAAATGTTAAGGTGTCGTCTCATTTGACTAATATTACTTATTTCAGTATTGATAAGTGATGTATTTTGATATGTGTTTGATTAATTTAAAAACATTAAATAATTATAATATTTAAAGATACGTTTGAAGTCATATGTTAACAACTAAAATCAGTTAAGTGAAAATCTCGTTGAACGTCACGAGAACTAGCACGTTGAACTAGCTCAAATACTTAAAATATGTTTGTAAAGAAATCCTGATGAACAATTTTTTAATTGTTCAGTATCGTTCGCATTTAAATAAGATGGTATTTAATTTTTGTGTTTTTATAGCGAATGTTTAAAATGTTATAAGATACAGACACTTAAGAGAAAGATATTACCAATAAATTAAAAGTTCTGTATATATTTCTTAAGTGATCAAATTTTTTATCAAGTTATATTAGATTCATTTTGATATTTTGTGAAAATTGCAAGTGTCTGGTGCAATAAGTTTTTGATTTATGGTAAAATGTCAAACATGAATTTTATGAAAATCTTGTCAACATCAAACTCTATGATTTTTACTTAGTATTCAAGTAGTTTTTCCACAAGGTTCGAAAAACTATTGAGATTAGAGAAAAATGAATTCTCTATAGTACCAATTAAACGAAATTCTTATTATGTTGAATGAAACTTTAGGAGAATTATTTTTATCCGAAAATGTGATAACGTACATAAAAAAACATCATGTCATATTACCCTTTCACTCTATTTTTCGACAGTTAGGCATCAAGCATGGGAAAACTATTTGGAATAAAGAAAATCAACCCGTAAAATTACCATCTATTTGAAATTATATGTCTAGTCTATCAAGATTCTAAACGTTAATTTTAGGCAAAGTTTAATGCCTGAAAAAGTGTCTCTAAAAAAAAAAAAATTATAAAACCAATAGGACAATCAGAAAATGAGAAAATAACATAAGCACATCTCAATTTTATCAAAATATTACATTAGCCTTTTTTGCACTCAAAGTCACAAGATTAAATTTCAGTTATATTACATCATTTTTAAATTCCTTTATTTCAGTACAGCGAATACGGATTATGTTATTATTATTCTTATTCTTATTTTTTTTTTCGTACCGAAAACGTTATTTCATAAGCGTATGATTCAATATACATTTTCTACTAGTACTTTTCCATATAATTTTTATCATTATACATTTTTTCATTTTGAAATTCCAAGGGATTAACATTTTTAATTGGTATACGAAGTGATCATATTTCTCGGGTTCCGATTCCCTCATGAACTTGGATTGATTATTTGTTAATAAAACTATAATCCTTTACAGTACATGAACGTGACTGATGTCATGTGTAAATACAATCGTTTTCAAGTTTTCGTTTCAGATTATAAAATAAGTCATCTATAAATATTGCAATAATCAATTTCATATTTATAATTTCTATACCTTAACCAAATGGACAAAAATTACCGATATGGTAAATTATTTAAAACTTAATTGGGATAAACTATTAGACATTATAAATAAATAAATGAATACAAAATTACATCCTAAACATATATCCAACTTTGTTGTAAACGTAAAGAACATTTATTTTTTCAACTCAAATTATTTTCGTTTCATATTTTGTTGAGTTTGAGGAATAATTATCCTGAATAGATTTTTATAATACATGGAAATAGTTAAATGTCCATTAAAAATATGTATTCTGATTATTATAATATTATCGATTTCTTAATCAGGTCTTTAAAGTTTTCTCGAAAAATGTGGGAAATTTAAAAATTAATACAAACGATTTGTAATCCAATTAAGAAATAAATGTGAACCTAACCACATTACGATGGTTTCTCAAAGTGAAAATTTACATCAACTGGATTTGATCAATTTTAAACAAAATTAGTGTCGAAAGCATTTTTTTTTCTACGTATTATTTTTAAAGTCACAAAAACTATCAATTAACTCAGTGCGTCACATGGAGAATAAACATATTTTTGCAAAAAAAAAAAAAAAAAAATGATAGATAATCTCGATATTTTGTAAATAATAAAGATAGTATCAAAGATGATAATATGGATTTAAAATTACACGCAAATCGTTAAGTACATTTCTGAGTATTGTAGTAGGCACTCGGAGAAATACAACGTATGCGAATCAAATGAAAGTAATAGATTGAATTTATGAACACTATTTACCATGATAAACTTTATCTGTAATTTTATTGATTCCGGGTTTTCGGGCAAAGTGTTTACTGTGTATGTTATATAAGTGTGTTGTCCTTATTTATTGATTTATATACTTTCTTCGTACTCTTTGACGTGACTCTTTCCGTTTCGGTTGTTTCGGGCAAACATTCTTTCCACTGTCTTCACGGCTCAACAGATTAAGAACAACTGGTATAACTAAAAACAAGCGACGTTAAACGGGTTGTCATCGTTGAAAATATAATGTGTAGAGGCCAGAGAGGTAGAGGTGAGTGACAGTAAAAAAAGTCATTGAAATAACGAAAAACGTGTTAAAAAGAATCGAAATTTTTTATTCCTATTATTACGCGTATATATATATATATATATATATATATATAACTGTTTAGAGCGCCACCGACGTAATATAAAAACGTCGGTAATAAGAGAAAAAGGGATGCCTTCAGTTCCGAGGTCACATTTCATTCTCATGCCATAGCTGATATAAACAGAAACGGATTTAACAATTTATTGCCCATGTGTATAATATATTTGTCGTTTTAATTAAACTATATCCAAATACATCCGATTCCGTACAAAATACGAATGCGTTTATTTCAGACTTTCGATCGTATAAAAATACTAGTGACTAGGTGTACTCGGACACGAGATATTGGTACGGCATGCCAAAGAAACACGTTAATGAAATAATATAATATTAGTAAACCTTATATATTTTTAGGACCATGACGAAATGAACGAATGATAAATATATTAATTGATTTGTTTTTCAAATAATTCAAATGTCAATGAATCAAATTATAAAAACGGACAACCGTTATTCAAAGTAATACAAATATATTACGATTAGAAAAACATTTTTTTATTATAAAACATTCCTATGTGACCACGTAGATCACAGTAGACACCTTAGACATCTTGTTAGGTGTAATATAGTTTGTAGTAGATACAGTTAATCGGTGCTAAAATAGTTACTGTTAATTACCTAATAGAGTATGACAGGGGCGGATCCAGCCAAAAATAACGGGGGGGGGGGGCAGTAGTGTTTCATAGACGTAAATATAGGGGCTGCTTCCAAAAATTAATAATTAATATATACATAATTTTGTTTTCTTATTTTATAATTTATATACATATACATATTACTTATTTATTATATATTATATTGTATAGATAGTTTACAGAATAATTACATTTTTATAACACAACATTTAATTTTCTTGATGACTTAGAAAAAATATTAATTACATCTTCAATATCGATTTCTACATCTTTATGAGTGTGAATTAAAGCAAGACCATTTAATCTGTCCTCTCCCATTCTTGTTCTTGTCCATGTTTTTAACCGCCGAAGAGAAGAAAAACAACGTTCAGCAGATGATGTGCTTGCGGGGAACACAGATAATATTTGTATCAAAATTGAAATGCATGGATATAATAATTCTTCACAATACTCAAGTAAATCAATAGCTGTTTTAGGAATATCATCAGACTGAATTTTATTTTTATTTATCCAAAACTCATGCCATAATTCTATTTCTCCTGCCAATTTAATGTTAATACTGGTTACCTATATATTTAATGTTAATTACGCTTGTATACTCAACAATTTTATATGGATATGAATTTTTTTTTAGAGAACGGGGGGGGGGGGCGATCGCCCCGATCGCCACCCCCCTGGATCCGCCACTGGAGTATGATGTATAATATTATCGATAGTTGAAATCACTCACAAGTCACAATATGTCATTAGGATTTGAGCGTGATTTATAAGAAAATGATCACGAACATATAATTCTTATGAGTTTTTTTCAAACTACTTAATAAAATTGTAAATACATAAAGTCACGATTGTTTAAATTTTGAACGTATTTATGGTTTTCGTTTTGTGAGTTTTTTTTTTATTTTCATATTTGATGTTCATTTTCTTACGAACAAGACACCACGTAATAAAGTAGTTAATTTAAAAAATCAATATAGATATATTACATAATATTGTACCACATCAACACGTAACGGCCAACAGATTGAACGACCACAATTGCTAAAATGTAAGTTCAAAGTAAATCATTTTTTTTTCTTTAATGTAGCCAAGTTTGAAGTGAAATAATTAATTGTACAACATAAGAAAATAAAATAATAATAATAGTAAAAAAACAATACGGTATAAAATAATACTAACGAACTACTTAAAATCACCGTAGACTAAAAGCTCTGTACTTTTTTCATTTTGTATACGTATAAAATTAATTATAATATGAATAAAACGAAACCATCCGAAAAAAAATAATAATGCCGTTTTAGTCACAATCTCATAAAAACTGCGATGGGTTGATAAAAATATAAAGAATTCCAAGAATCGTAACATAATATTATTTGAATCTCACCACCTCGTACATAAATTTAATAAGAGTGTGACTTTTCATATTTTATCGAATAAACCCATTCACGGATATGGTTTGGAAAAATACGATTTGAAAATCTAATTCTAACAAAAATACCCATGTAGAGTGATTTTTAGATTTTCGAGCATAGGATATTCAGACACCTTATATTATCTCCATCGCGCCCGTGGTCACGTCAGTCAGTAATCACAAAGAAATCGTTCCGAGGTAGTCGTCGACCCTTACTGGCTAGTGAAACATACAAACTACCAGAGAGATTAATAGGGTCGATAAATAATCGGTTACCATAGGGAGATAGTGAAAACAATTAATTTCAATTTTAAAATGTTTTTGATAATATATATTATGATGTTTACATTTCCGTTATGATTATTCGAGGGTTGACATTTAACAATTCTTTTGTTTTGTGTTTTTTTTTTTTATCACCGTTTAAAATACGATAAGAAACCGGGAATTTATCAAGTTTGTCGAGTGCCGAGAGTCAACCGACTCGTTATTGGTTCAACGTAAAATCTGATGATTTTGATTTTTTACATTATTTACAACATTAGTCATCAGGTTCATAAAACAGAGATTATCAATGTTTTTTTTTTCAAAACTGGTTTTTAAACTTTGATTACTATAATTTCGATATTGGATGTCGTTAGGTCAAAAATAGATCTGCTATCTTTTCGTGCGTGATATAGTAAAATTGTATTTCCCTCGCTATACCGACAAAGACACTTCCGCACACGCGACCAAATAATGAAATATCGATCATTGTCCATTTTTCCGTATCCGTTTCGTCGACAATAGGAGCAATTACCGATTTCGATATATAACTTATACACATATACCTATTGAGTCGGAGAAATCGGCTGATCAAAGTCATTAATTCGTTAATTACCTCCACCCGCTAACCAGTCTTACACGGCGATGTTCGCAACGGTGGCTCTGTGGAAAATCTAGTTTTCTCTTGTCCAGTCCGTGGTTGTAACAACATCGTGTACGGCTGAGCAAAACGTTCGTTCCATGCGTTTCGGGAGTGACGCCCGAGGAAATCTAGACACGTGGTTACATTGTATAAAATTATTATCATTATTATTATTATTATTATTATTATTATTATTATTATTATTATTATTATTATTATTATTATTATTATTATTATTATTATTATTATTATTATTATTATTATTATTAGTGATTCATATCATTTTGTTATCATACGTTTATTACATTTATTTTTACAAGTCCGGACGTGGTATACTGCACCCGACGGGTCTCGTGAGGTACCGATCGGGGCAACCGGAAAACGCTTAGCAAAAATATGTTAACTTTTATTGAATTATTTTCGTACGACCAATTTGGTCGAGTCTCGGTTTTTTTCCATCGTTATTTAACGATCCGTCATTGATTTAATATTTCGTTTTAATTCAAAAGTTTACTTTATTTAATTATTTATTTAATCGTTTGTACATAAATAATCTCAATCTTTTCGTCAAATAAATGCTACATTGGTTTTAATTTTTGTTTTTTTTTTTTTGTTTTTAATTAACGATGCATTTTTGTTTTGTGATATCAGTTTTATCATCATATAAACATCATATAAACTCCGGATTTCGGGTCTCGGCTACATTTTGGCAACCGTATCGGTGTGTCGTATAACGCTCCACCGTCAAACGATCGATATGGAAAGTGTGAAACGTTGCAACATGGTCTGAAATATCATTTTATTTCCCCAATACGTATTCAAAATGAAGTTATTGAAGTTTAAAATATCACTATAAATATACTCACAACTCACAGTGATAATTTGTGTATTCCGTGAACAAAATAGTATTTCGTCTATTTACTTCATTAAATTCCACTCTAGTGTACGTTGAAACTAGCAACTGTAATTTATTGTTACTTGTCGCCCTAGCGATTGTCCGCTATCTTTCGTCCCATTCGCAGTAGCCCACACAGATTATGTATAATATAATATAAACCATGTGTCAAATGTTTGGTCACTTCAATTCTCATGTTATTAACTCCTGAGTAGATAAGATGGCCTGAATTTATGTTTAAATTAAACAATTTGAGAAATACAGGGGCCATACAGTTTTTATAAAACCCCGCTTACTTTGTGTCTGATTGAGTTTTTGATAAAAGCGCAAAATGTTCAAGTTTATCAGAGATATTATGCACCTTTAAATAAAGGTAAAATATCACCATGTTCATGAATGAATATGATTTTAAAAGTTCTAAATTTGTATACTCGAAAATACTAGTTATTTATAAAATTATAATTAAATATTAATGACAAGATGGTTTAAAATAGTAAACGTTCAATTTTATCCAGACTTCTGGGCTTAAGTATAAAAATGTTAATTGCTGATACATCTGATGTATTGTCATAAATTGCTTAGAACAGTAAGTGATTGTATAGAAAATGATATAAGTGATTGCGCATTTAAACGCTATGAATTAATTAGTAATACAATTTTTGATAGGAATATTTTAAAATTAAAAAGAAAAAGATAAGTTTGTTATTTGTTTTATAAAATGTAAGATGAAAATACAATAAAAGAGTAAGAATATAAATAAACGAACACTGAATTACAATATCTTTCAAAGTATTACATTTTAGAACTTGCGAAATATTAAGCCAAAATACAAATATCTTATTAAGTTGTAAAATTTCAATTTAATTTCAACTACTAAATTTAAAAAAAAAATCTTTTAATTTTGAACTAAATTTATTATGATGTATTATTATATTAAAGCTTTTCATTAATTTTTAAAGTCTTATCATTTAAAATTATAAAAAAAAAAAAAAAAAAAAAAAAAAAAAAATTAAAATTCATAGAAATATTAATTTATTCCTAAGTATTTGACAATTTTTACTTTAATGATAATGAAACTTGAAGCTGTGTAAATATACATGTTTATTAAATGTTCAGAATTCTCCGCTTTTGAACTTTATTACCCATACATTTCTTAGTAAAATAGCGAATTATTAAATTATATGGCAGAACAAAGTTGTGTTCATTGTACCGTGTTCATCGTCACTGCTTTTTCGTAATATGTTACTATGTTTCGCTCACTTTTCACGAAAAGGTTATGTTTATAATACTCTTTAATACTAATAATGACTTATAGGTGGAAATTTCTGTCTTCAAATCACATTCGAAAGAAACATTTTAAAAGTGATTAAATTTTGTATTTGACGTAAAACAAATTAGGCTGATGACTAGAAACGG
Organism: Therioaphis trifolii; assembly: GCA_027580255.1. Classification (NCBI taxonomy): domain Eukaryota; kingdom Metazoa; phylum Arthropoda; class Insecta; order Hemiptera; family Aphididae; genus Therioaphis; species Therioaphis trifolii. The sequence continues at coordinate 36,584,946 of CM050404.1, read as the reverse complement.
TTTTTATTTCAAAATCGGTATTGGTTTTAGATTAATGAATTTATCGGTATCAAAAGGACGACGTTCAAAGCGTTAACTAAAAAGTATTGCACTATCGTTTAGTTGGATATTTTTCCATACACACGAGATGCACAAGATGAATTTATTTTCATTAATATTTCCGTATAAATCCGTTCACCGAGTTAGATAAAACCTTGTTTATCTTTTTGCGTGATTTGCTTTTTATTTAATACCCATGACATTTCTAGAAAATTTTAGCATACTAAATATCTGACAGAGTATATGATGCGTGTCGAATTCAAATCTATTAAAATTTTACTCTCAAACCATAAGTAAATATTTTGGTATTTTTTGAGTCGTGTATTTCATATACACAATACGGATAAGCTTCAGCTTGGAACCCAAATTAGTTGTTGTCGAAAAAATGGAAACAAAAAAAAATAATTACTTCTAGCGCGGCAAAAAAAAAAAATAATAATAATTATAAAATAAAATAAAATACGGAAGTGAAAATTATTAAAAATAATCATAATAATAATAATACAAACCTCAAATGTTGAATTACCGAGAAAAGGAATAAAAACAAAATGCTATACGTTACGCTATGGTTTTTATTACGCCGGTAAAATTGTCATAAATCTGGTCTACGCTGAGGGGTTCTAACATCGCTCCTTTCTTCAACGTGACCGCCACGGTATCATTTTAACAAATATTTATCGTAACTAACCTAACGATTCGTAAGTCTCTTACGCTTAATGTTACTTCCCAGTTATGTTTTTATCCTTGAAAACCTTTGTCGTTCAATTTTTTAAATTATCTAACGATTCAAATAGCAATGATGTAATAAAACTTTATTGCTACATTCGTATTCAGGAGCCGTTAAAGGTAGCTCTTTTATATTTAGCCCTTTGCAAATTTCTGTAACATTTTTGACCTGTCGATTAATTACGATTAGTAATATGGCTGTTAAACATATCACATATTCGTACGTTTTAAAGACAAATATTGATATGGTACATGAACAGTAACAATTGAAAATATCAATTAAGCGACGCAGAAATGCATTTTTCGTTACAACAATGCTCGTTTTAAAATATAATTCTATATCCTTCGAATGATATGTAGAACTATTATTGGCATATTATACAAATGTTCAGAGAAACATCGTTTTTATTCAAAAGTTTTATTCTTTAATGACAATCGAAATATATTATACAAATAAGGGCATCATTAACATTGGTTTCAGTTGATTTGACTCTATTATTCAACGACGCACATCAATTGATTTATCCAGTCAATTTTCAGTATCATAATATCATCGAAATATAATGTTCTCTGTCGATAGTTTGTACATTTATTCGTTTTTTATACTCAGTAATCAACAACCGAAAACTTTTATTTATTGTACGCGGTACAACATATTATACTTATGTACATTTATAATCAAACAATATGAAATACATCTTAAAATGCAATTTACCAAACGTATATAATAAATCAATAAGTGTAACGAATATTTTAACAGTACAAACCTAAAAAAAAAATACCAAACGCCATATCATATTTATCATTCTTAAAAAATAAATTAACGATAAAACCCGTTTAGACTTTTGGTGTGCAAACATGGGGTTTTGCCAAACCATCCCAGATTAAAACTACTCGAGCTTGTCAATCAATGTAAAATGTTGTATCGCCTCATAGCTGCCATATTGGGATTTGTCACAAACCATTCATTACATAAACGTTGGAAAGTTGAAATAGTCAACAATATAGTATACGAATGCAATACACAATTTCCCACGTGTTCAAATTATTTAGATTTTCCGATTTTCCAACCCCAATTTTAGATGGGGAACATTTCACTATTCACTATCGCCTAACTGAAAATACATTAGGGTCAGAAACAAGTAAGCCTTGAAATTTGAATCAAATTTCAAAATCGTATCACTTAAATACTCGATCCCTACTCGTATAATTGAAATTCGTAAAAAATAATCAATATCATAAATTTACTCATACTTTATAAATTTAATATAATGTGTAAAAATTATTTAAAATCAAAATATAATTCATATATTTATATACTTTTTTATCTTTTATATTCTAATAAACCTTGAAAATAATTGATTTTCTAGTAATAAAATATAATCTTATCAATTAGAACCGATTGACAGTATTAAATCATAACTTGTTTATTGTCAAATGAAAAACACGTGATTTTGTGAATATACTTTAAACGATGATTTTCTGTACCTTCCTTTTTTACACATATTTTACCTATGACTTATATTTGTTATGGTTAAAAAAACAAAATAAAACTGTGTACGGTTTTCTCTCTAAATATAATCAAATTTAAAGTAATATATTTTTTAATTTGTTTTTATTGATTTTTATAGGTAAGTGATGATGCGAAATAAATCACATAAGAATAAAGAGACGCAACAAGTACGTACGTACATTCAAATTCCAAATTATATGTTTGAATACACATTTAAGACGTACATATTATCTTTAGAATATTTTCATATACTCAATATACAGAGTGTAACATGTCTATTTGATAAATTTAATAATGTTGTCACTTTTGTTTCATTCAGTTTTTTACTTTTTTTTTGAAGAACTACTACAGATATAAAAACAATTATTTTATGTATCCGTGAGCTCCAAAGATTCACAATTTTATATATTTAAAAAAACAATGTTTTAGCTATTCCTTACTCAGGTGATTTTTAAGTTTTCTGATTTTTTGGAACGGTAACCATGATTTATAGCATGATATTATAAAAAAAAAAAAACTATTTTTTTGGAAATCTTGATTCTTAAATTTGTATTATTTATTTTTTTATATAAAAAGTATACCATTTATATATTCAACCGTTTTTAGTTTGATTGTCACTATGTTTTATTTTTTTTTTTTTTTATGTATATTATTTTCTTGTTTGACAAATGACACATTTTTTGTTTTTTACCAAAAGATTCAAAAACATATTTTTCTATCTGCAATCAATGGTAATTTTAAAATACTTTATACTACATTGATACAATAATTATTAGAGTTACTAATTTTTTTTCATTTATGTTTAAAGTTTAAAATTGCCATAAAAATAGTGAATTATTATAAAAAATATTATAATAATTATAAAAATCTTAGAAACATTTACCTAAACGCTTATAAAAAAAAAATAAATACATTTGTGTCACAATTTCAGAAATTGTTGGGTAGTTTTGTTTATACCTATGGGTATGATCATATTACATTTTCAAAACTTTTTGTAAATTATTCAAAATGTTACTATACATAAAATTAAAAAAAAAGCAGGCATTTTCAAAGTTTTATTTTTAGCCAAAAAGATTTCAAATATTTTTGTTTATATTTGAAACTATCATAAAACATGTAACAATATACCAGGGGTGGCCAAACGGTCGATCGCGATCAACCGGTCGATCGCGGATGGTTTCAAAGTCGATCATGTTGGAATTTATTTTTAGGGTTGTAGTTCATTAAAAATAAAATATATAATAAGTTAAATAAAAAAAAAATTAGAACTAATTGTCGATAAGTTTTATCTGTATAATTTTAACTACAAAATTTTCTATGAAAGTCGATCCTCAAAGGTGAAGTACGTTTTTCGTAGATCGTGACCAAAAAAAGTTTGGCCACCCCTGCAATATACCATGTAACATATAACATGTAACATGTAACATATAACATATAACATGTAACAATATATTCAATAAAAATTTCAAGTTTTAAGCAACATTATTGGACTAGTTATGATAAAATAACTACAATCGATTTAGTGAAAAGGCCGTTTTTAACAAATTTTAACATATTTACTCTGTTTTTGTCAGTTTTTCTTCTCGCCTAGAAAAATGATCAAGAGAAAAAAAAATGTCTCGTTTAACGTACAATCTACATGCAATTTCCGAAGTTGCTGAATGAAACTTTTTGACTACTCTAACCATCCGAAAAAGTATTATATATATATATATATATATATATAAAGTGTTACACAAATAAACATCATTGTACAACGAATAGATTATTCGCTTCACTCAGAATCTAAAAAAAGAAAGAAAACGGAAAAAAAAATTGAATAAAATAAAATTTATTGACATTATCAAATAGATTCGTTACACACTGTATATTATGACATCATTTCGAAAACGAATTCTGTTCGTTGACATTTGTGAACATCCATAAATAGTTATTTTATTTTCCTTGGGTGAATTTTAGAAGCTGTTTGATTCGACTATTAAAATTGACATTAAAATATTATCGTGAAAGTTTTATGAGTAAAATGTAATGTGTCTTGACATTATGCGTCTTGATATAATATAGCTTCACCCTATTAAATATATCAAATAGACAATGCGCATATGACATTCTAATATTGAAATGTTTAAACATTACAAACATTTCGACACGATATCACATTGTATCTACACGTGAAAAGTGTTTACATGTCACTAACAATCGAGTAAAATTTAGTTAATTAATAAACAAAACTACTATACGATATTGAAGTAAATAATAATAATACAATTCACACGTATAATATCATAATGATTTGGTCTGATCTTAATTAAACATTTAAAGTTCAACAATACGTATTGATGAAATATTGATCACCTGAGCTACTAACACACATTTTTTTTCTTAACGACAAATCATTATGATTTAAGAAATCACTACCTCTTAAATTTCATTAATTTAAGTAAGTTTTAATTTATAAAATATTCATGGCATAATGCATTAGGTGTATTAAGTTTTACAATAAATAACACATTACAAAATAAAATAATAGATAATTACCTCCATTGAAGAACTATTAAGGTCGATTCACACATAACAGTGACGTGACGTGACGTGAAGTGACATCAGTGAGCTTCTGTGAAACAAAAAATATTAATAGACCGTGATAGACCGTGCGTGTTGACACGCGTCCGACGCAGTGAAGCTCCGACGTTCACAGTGCTCGTCAGGCATCCGTGATAGAAAAAAAAATACGTCGTCGCCGATATTTTTTGTTTTTCACGGACGTCAAAATACAAATTTTAACAGTAGACAGTAGACACGAATGATCACGAGGGAGCACTGATATGAAAAGGTTCGGTATTGTGAGGATGGAAGTTAAAAATACATCACGGATGACACTGAACACGGAAGGCTACTGTCACGTCACTGTTATGTGTGAATCGACCATTATACAATGCTATTTCGCGTAACGTGATTTTCGTACGTGTAAATAAAAATGTGATTAATTCAAGACCATTTAAAGGTAAACATAAAATTTAACCCACTCGACTAGTTTCTTATTTCTCAGTGAAAATTTTCAGCCGATGACAATTAATTTAACGCCCATGATATCAGTGTAAATAATTGCATAATTAAATATGACGCAGGAAGTGATACATTTTATTTACTTATCATTATACAAAATAATAATACGATCTTTTACACACGCGCGATGGTATTAACTCGTATACACCCATGTGTTTGATAATAATAATTGTTTTATCAAAATGAATTATTTACAAAACCGATAATGTATGATAGTGTATGAACTCCGTAATGACATAATATATAATGAATGTGTTTTCATTAGTGCGAGTTCGAGTTTGAATACAGTTCATTCAAGATTATTCGAGAATCTTTGGGTCGGTATAACCGTGAATTCGTGAAGAATAAACGATTTTCTTTCGAGTCGCAAAGAAGGAATATGAAATATGCAACAGTGTAATATCGATAAAACGTATAATTATTTTGCGATTCGACGTAGATGGTTTTGATTATAAAACACCGGACTAATTAATGTAATAGGAATAAAAGTATTTCGCGCCGTTACTGAAGAACGGAAAAGAGTTGAAAATCAGTTTTGAATATTTTTCTTAAGAGCTAATGCAATTTATTTAAATTACATTAATTACATTGTTACATTACATCAAGTTGTACTATCTAGGGTATACAAGCGTGTAGCACAACCAAACTACGTCCGTATTTATTGATTTTCAACTATGAAACTCGAGATATTATGAGCGACTTATTAACGCATTATCGCCATCTATTTGAAGTTAACTAAAGTAATTAATAAGTTATGCAAATCTATTCTAAAATAGTATTCATATAAATAAATGAATAAATTTATTTTTTTCCCCCAGAAAATCTTTAAATAGTAGTATAAATCTTTAGAGAATACAAATTTTATCCGGATTGTACTCGAAAGTGGTAAATTTTTTCTACTCACGGTAGTTTTTTCAAGTGTACGAAAAAACTGCGGATATTCGAGTAAAACAGTAAAATATGCCGTAAACGAAATTTCCATAATTTTTTTAAAGATAATTTCACGAAGTTTTGATCTCCGTCATATTTGACGATATAATAAAGGTAATCGAACTATTTTTTTTTTTTTTTTAATACTCGTTGAATTTATGACTACAAATCACTAATATTTTATTAATTAAAATTTTTGATTTACATTTAAAATAACTATTTCTATTTTTACGAACTCAATGATTTTTAATATTTTTTTAATTTTTAGTGAAATGGTGTATTATTGCATTATTATTATCATCAACTCATCTCATTTTCAGATATTTATTGATAAATCATTAATTACTTCACGAATTATCATCTTATACAAATTTTCGTGACAATTATAATTAAATAGGTAATTAAAATATTTCATTATTGAAAAAACAGTTAGTTCAGTTTTACATATAATGAGGAGGGGCACAGATTTGATCAACTCTAGAAAATCTAGTTGTTTATTACTCGTAATTATCTGAAACTCTTACACTGTCATTATTTGAAATTATAATACTTTTTTCAATACGAATATGGAAATTCTATTGTTTCTTGATTCTTAGAAAATTATATTTTCAGTTATTTTTTTTTTCGGTGTAGTTATTGGAAAACATTTTTGAATTAATTACAATTCAACTGTTTATTTATTGTTTTCTATACGTTTTGCTTTTCTGAAGAACTCCCGATAAAGATCGGTGAATGTTCGGGTATCTACAGAGGCGTATAAATTGTGAAACAATGGTACAAGAGGTTGTAAAATGGTTTTTGCTACTTGAAGAAATAATAGGAACGACAGGGTAAATTTATTCAGTTTAGTGTGGTTTTGTACTAGAAACAACGAAATGATTTGCGATGTACGAACTACGAAATGATAAAAATTACTCGATAGTATTCAAACTCACGTGAATCAAAAGAACGAATTCAAAATCAGTTTTCAATATGTGTACAATTCAACATTATTTTTTTAGGAAACCTAAATTTCGATTTTTTTCTCTAACTGCAAATAATGACTCATTATAATTTTCATGTAGTACAACTATGTTTAGTTTTGAATCGTTCTCATCGAATAATACCATATTCATTAAAAAAAAAAAAACAAAAAAACAAATAATAAATTGCTCTTGAAAACAATATTAAACGAGAATGTTTTCGATTTATAACATAGTTTTCAAGAAAACTAAAATATTTTTTTTTTTAAGTTTAATCAATCTTTTATCTTAACACGCCAAGGAAATGATATAAACCAACATTTACTTTCTAGGATACAATTTAGGCATACAGATTGTAACATTATACGTAATTCAAGTATAAAATATGCAACGTTTACCACTCACTACTCTTTATGAAACGACAATCCTATCTATAATTAAAAGTTATTTAAATCATAAATTGATTTATTCCATTAATTTGCTTTTAATTTAATTTAATTGTTACATGTTTCATTTGCTAAGTATGAAACAAGTATTTACAATTTAAATAACTAATGAGTTTTTATTTAAAAAAATAATAAAAAAGCTTACAAAGAGTACAATCAATTATAAAGGATATTTTTTTACTAAAACGGACGTAAAATATTCTGTTATTATTTTAAAACTGATATTTAGGACTAGAAAATGTCATTGTCCATTTATCTTGGTATGTGATTTTCTTTGAAAAACTATCCATAACGTTATCAACCAAACTGAACTAATCGTTTGCCAAATTAAATAAATTTATCAATGCTTTCAAATTTAAGATAACATTATATAATCATCGCACACTATTGTATGTCAGGTACGGAATTGTCTACCCGACGTGCTATTCTCTCGTTGTTAGCTGCCACCAATTAATCGGTCCGTGAGCGAAGCGACAAAAGACGAACTCTTATATTATTATCTAAGCAGTTTCTTTTCTCACTCAAACTTCCTCCGGAGGAACTAGCTAGTTATAATCAGGATCTGAAACTCAGAGATAGACGTCTAGTCATGATGCTTGAGATACCGAATTTCTCAAAACATAAATTACTCATAGATTTCGAAGCCTAAAACACATCAAGTGAAAACTAAAAACGAATGAGTTAATTATGGCCATAATCCAATTATAACTATGCACAATGCAATCGTTTATTCGCTTTTTTATTTTCAAATTAATAACATGATTAGGTACTTACGTTGTCTTAAGAATACAATATTTCAATAGTGACGTAAAAAAAGAAAATATGTCGAAATATAAGAATACCGACAGAGGTAATGAGAAAAAAAAATGTCTACATGATAACCGTTCATTCATGAAAAATAGCCCCTCCTTTGGAAAATCTTTATCGTCTCTCTATTTGCGTGGGTACGTATACGTGTATTTTTTTTTTTTGCAAATATTCATGAGTTTATATATCTTAAATCTTCCCCGGTTAGGTTCGGTTAGGTATTTTTTATGAAACAAAATGGACCAGTCTTGAACAAGTGATACGGAATAAATTGTATCGTATATTTTACATATTCATTTAACGCTTGTCAATGTCGAATTTGAATTTATTAACAAAAAAAATAACATTCGAATTGTTCAAAAATGTTTGTGTACACATTTGATGAAATCAAAAATATAAACTGCGTTATTGCAAATGGATATTGTGCGATGAGTGATAATATACATCACGTTTTGTATAAACTATATTTTTACCGGACATAAAATATTACATCAGTTACAAAACAATGTCGCGACGAACAAAGATCAAAGAAGTAATATTTTACTGCAATACTAAAGCATGGATTTTACCCATTAAATATCAACACTCGTAATTTTTTATTGGGAAAAATACCAAAAATATTCTGACTTGTAAATATGACATGTATATTTTACCAAATAAAACAATGTTTTTGTGGATTTGTGTTTAATTAAATGGATGAGAAATATTGTTTAATAAGCATAACATATTTGTCTATGGCTATTGAGTATAACAGTATTTCTGTTTTGAGGACGGTGAAGCCTCGATCGTAATTATAGAATGTTTTATTTATTACCAGTATCGTAAATCCGTAAATATGATAGAAAAGAATACACATTTTTTGGTGTTTAATCGTTATGAAACTTGGAGGAGTTATATCGTTTGCTATGTTGATTTTTATTCGGGAATATTAATTCAATAATCAATTAAAAAAAATCTGTTTTGAGTAAAAAGTGACGAGCGTCTTGAGTTTTTTTTTTTTATTTGGTTTTGATAGCGGTCATTCATCGAAAGTCGAATTTAATCGTTTTTGTTGTTTGAGCGAAATGACCGGGGACCCGTGATAATAAAATACATTGTCCGGATCGGAATCACTAACATGGTTTTCTTTATTTGATTTTCTCGCGATTTGTTTGTTGATTGTTTAAATCGGTGTAACTTACTGGTTTGGAGCTCATTGTTGGATTTTCGTTTAAGATAATTCGATTGCTACTAACAATGTTATTGATAAACCATCAGCCGATTAATACGTACGACGTTTGTCCAATTGTCTTGTTTACGAACGGCTCTGTCATTAGGTAAGTGAGATTCACCTCTGACGAGACTAAAAATGTAACTATAGTTTTTGTTTTGAAATCAACACATACTTTGGGAAATCGATAATTTACCGCACTCGCTAAGTGCGTTTTTTCGATTGGGTTCCCAGTTTTCACCTCATTCAAATATTAGTTTTTAATAATTTGAACTGAAATTTCAATAGTTTCTTTCTCGCGTGTTTTGGTCAACGGTGGAAAAAATCGCAAACATTTGTATGATAAAAAAAAATATATATATATATATATTATAATAATACGTATTATATCAGAGTTTCCGTGCACTTTCATACGCGGTACATTCATGCCCAACACTATTGAATCAACTTGAAATTATCATTTAAAATTCATAAATTATTCCGAGGATACATAATTATTCATTTCGAGAACAATCAGAACGTATAACTGTACGTGCAAGGTTAATACGGGTGGGCTCCTTCAGAAATACTTCTCCCCAAGTAACACCGGATATTCATATCATTGTATATCATTCTTTGATTTTAATTATTCTATTAATATTACGATTTAATAAGATATGATTATTTTTTGGATAATCGCTGACACATTATTCTTATCGTTATAATATATTCATATTAAAATGTTATTCCTAAAAATATATTCAGTTGAAGAATATTCATAATTTATTCTAATATAACTAATGAAATGAATATGATATTTATAATATTACATTCGTATTCTTTTTTGATTAATAATTTTTGAATAATCAGTGAATATTCCAAATTGAATATTTTTAACACATATCCATTTGAGAATGCTATATGAATAATATTTAACATCATGTGTAATGAATATGACTTTTATAACAATACATTCATATTTTTTTTTCATAATCTATTTTCGAAAATTTTATGAATGATCCAAAAAGAATATCCAGTTAATAATATTTTTTGAAAACATTTTACGACTAATTACATTTATATTTATTTTATCATAAATCATAATATTTAATTATAATAGGTACTCATTTGACCTCTAGTAAAGAATATCTACAAATAAATAGTGGAACTAATTCATTGTACCTATAAATTGTATTTGTTTTACATTATTTTAATGCAATGTGTTCCAAATTTATACATAATACTGTGAATGAAGTATGTCATTGATAATGAAGATAAATTTATCATTAGGTATCTTATTGAATCTTGAAAATTTAACAAAAATAATAAAATAAAAAATAAAATAGATAAAAAATCCTAACCTAGGGGGATGGAAACCCGCAAAACCCCCCTAGTAAATACGCCACTGAGTCTGTGACACAAAAGTACTACTACGTCATAATACATTTATAAAATGTTAGTATGTATATTATAATATATATATATATATATATATATATATTTAAGTAAAACTAGAAAATATCTAATAATGATTTAAAATGCAAATGAAAATTTCAAATATATCTGTTTTCAATTTCATAACGTATTACCTAAATAAAATTGTATATAATTGTACATAAGCACAATATTTCAGTTTTTTTTAATTCTGTAAGTACTAAAATTAATAATTATTCGACATCGACACCTAACGATTTATATGGATAAAGTATAACGTACCTATGTAATGTGCATGATATATCTAATAAAGTTTATTAGATCATGGTAATAGGTATGTATTATGTATACCACACACAATGTTTTACAATTTATATAATTATTCAATAATATGAGAATGTGACAAACTGACAAATGACTTAAGTCAAAACGATTATACTGATTAGGAAATTAGGAACTATCTACTGTATTCTGTTTTAAGTTTTAACGAATCGTCGAATATACAAAGAATATGCATAGTAAAAGGATATTATACAAAAATAGAAATAGAATAGAATATAATGACATATTTATATTATTATATAGTAATACATTATGCTGTGGATACCTAATCAGTTTTTATAAATCTAACTGCCAGGGATTTCCCATGTTTATAGAATATCGCGGACGGGAACAAGAAGTCACGCGATATTGCGATAACGCACCGGCGGGCGGCGAACATGGCATTATTTATTGTTTTAAGGTTATATTTTAATTTAAATGATGTATTGATGTGCCTGACGCCAGTGGTATAGTCGTATAGACGTATTTACTATTTACTATTTAGTAGTTACTTACTAGTTAATAGTTTAATACTATAGTAGTTTATGATTATTTTTTATGCGACTTGCTCAAAACTTAGAAAAACCAAACCAATCATCCTGATCCTCGTGACCACGTTTTTGTCTTTGCAAAGGTAAGTTAACTTTAATATATTATTAATATATTATGATATAGGTAACACGTCAGTTGTTAAAATACAGTAAATGAGGCATTATGGCTGGTTCATTATATTATAATATAGGTACTCAATTATTCACAATGATGAATAGCTATCAAGATTACCATATTACCTAATATGTCATTTTACTACTTAGGTATGTTAAATTTTTATTTTTATTTACAGTCATAGTGTCTTCAATTTGCTTTATGTTCGTGAATGTTAATGTTTACTTACTTATATCAATACTTTTTTTCCATGCTTAAAATTTTTATTTACAGTTATATATTTAAACGTTATTATTATTGGGTTTTATTCATTTAAACTTATTCAATAAAAAAATCTGTCAGTTTCTTTAAAACTCTCAAATAAACATATTGATAAAAGTATCTGGTATAGTTCAAATATCAATGAGTTTTTCAAATAACCTAAATTTTTGCTAAGCATTTTTCTGTTGATTTTTTTCTGTCACTTAAATGCAATTTTAGTAATATCTGAATACCTAAAAAAAAGTGCTTTATTAAAAAAATATATCCTATAAGGTACCTTATATATCTATTAAAAATAATGTATGGTTATTATAATAAATATATTCATTTCTTACCTAAGGTTATTTATTTTTAAGCCATTTTTTTAAATTTGAAAATATCAAAATATAATCACATTATGTTTTAAACGTTAGTGTATTAGTGTAATTGAATTTAATTGAATGGTTTTTTTTTTTGATAGTAGAATACTCTATAGAATACGGAGTTTTATTATGGGTTCTTCAAGATGTAATTCTAGTAAAAAAATTCGCCAATCTTCAAAGTCTCAGTTTAATAAAAATGTGAAGCAACAACTTGAAAATTTGAATTATATTAGAAAAAATAATACAGCATTATCTAAATTATCCGCTAAACATCCTTGTTCTAGTACCTTATGTCAATCTGATTTCGTAAACGAGCCAAACGAGGAGCCAAATGATTTGTGTGTGACAAAAAATAATTTAAATACCATGAGTGTTTCATTTCAAAATGTAATTAAAAATAATGAAGTTACTGATCCAAAATGTTTTTCATCTGGTTCAACATCTAGTTCATCGAACAATATTATTAATAATAATGATTTTGAAAACTCAAAAATATCTATCTCTGATCATTTGCAAGGATGGGCAATCAGGAACAAAATAACACATGTAGCTTTAGGAGAGTTATTATCAATTCTTAGTAAAGAAATACCAGATTTGAATAATCTTCCTACAGACCCAAGGACTTTTTTGAAAACACCACGTAAAACCATTTTGCGTGATATAAAACCAGGAAAGTACTACCATTTCGGTTTAAGAAGTGGTGTTACTAATATGTTAAAAAAAATTGATGTTTCCATTATTCCTGACGTTATTAATGTTGCTATTAATATTGACGGGTTGCCACTTAGTCATTCATCTCAAAGTCAAGTTTACCCAATTTTGTGTATATTAACTAATATTGATATTTTATTGCCTTTGAACATTTTTTGTGTTGGTATATATCATGGTTATGATAAACCAGCAGATTTTAATGAATTATTAGAAGATTTTGTGAATGAGGCTGTTACTTTAACATTAAATGGTATTTACATTAATGATAAATATTTTAATTTTAAAATTTCAATGTTATTATTTGATGCTGTGGCTAAGGCTAGTGTACTTCGAATAAAGGGACACAGTGGATATTCTTCTTGTTCGAAATGCACTCAAGAAGGAGAATACTTAGATCACGTTATTTTCCCTGATATACAATTTACCAAAAGAACTGATGACGATTTTGTCAATCAATCTGATCCAGAGCATCACACTGGTCATACAATTTTACAAAGAATTCCTAATTTAGGCTTAGTCACTAATGTCCCGTTGGACTATATGCACTTGATATGCCTGGGGGTGGTTAAAAAGTTACTAGTTAATACATGGTGTTTTGGTCGACCTCCTCATAAGTTACCATCAAGAACTGTTAGTTTAATATCTGATGCACTATTAAGTCTAACTAAATATATTCCTCACGAATTTGTAAGAAAACCAAGGTCTATTAAAGAAGCTAAACGGTACAAAGCTACAGAATTTAGGCAATTTCTTTTGTACACAGGAGTAATAGTTTTAGAAAATAATTTGTGTAAAAAAAAGTATGAACACTTTTTGACCCTTCATGTTGCTACACGTATTTTATTGTCAGACACATTAATGCAAACAATGACCGATTATGCCGGAGAACTATTAAAGCACTTTGTTCAATCATCCAAATTAATCTACGGTCCCCAAATATTATCTCATAATTTTCACAACCTTTTACATCTTACTGATGATGCTAAAAAATATGGAAACTTAAATTTATTTAGTAACTTTTCATCTGAAAATTACCTTCAAAAAATTAAAAAACTCTTAAGAACACATAATAATGTCTTATCTCAAATAGTGCGGCGTTTAACAGAAGAAAGTACTTTGTCCACACCTCAGCCAGTACTTAAAATAAAAACAGGGAGTTTTAAGTTAGAAAAAAAACACACTGACGGAATTTTAATAAATCATACTTCTGACCCTCAATTTAAAGAAGTGATTTTTTCAAATTTTAAACTGAGTATCAATTTACCGAATTCTTGTTGTAAACTAAAGTGTGATTCTATCATTGAAATTTCAAATTTTGCTTATTGCCAGAAGTTGAGTCAAGCTGTTGTCATTGGCAGAAAATATAATAATGTAAATAACTTATACACCAAACCATTGAATTCATCATTAATTGGCATATATGTTGTTGATGATTTAAGTGAATGTTTTTCATATTGGCCAATATCAAACATTCATCATAAATTAATTCGTTTGCCACATACTAAAGGGTTTGTAGTAATGCCACTACTACATTCAGATGAAACAAATGTATTTTAAGTTAACATTTCTGTTTATCAAAATTCCAACTATGTAAATATTTTTTGTAAATAAAATGAACAGGTCTTATTACTTAACTAAAAGGTACCCCAAAACTGAATCACTAATATATGTTAAACATTTTAATATTTATAAAAGTATATAATATAGTATAATATTAGTATAATGTTACATACAATTATTAATATAAGTCAAGATTCATTGTACACAAATATTTTAATTACCCTATAATATGATGTTTTATATTATAGATGTCAGCTGCCGGCTGGTATGTAGTTAAATTTGTAAAAGAAAAGAATGTAATAGAAGTCATACCAAGTAACTGGATTAAGTCTTTTGAAGAATGCTTCTGGCCTACAAAATTTGGGTCAATAAAATTACAATCGGCTATTAAGACAAAGTTAAATCCAGTTAGTGATTGGAAATTATATCCAATAAAAGTAATTTGTAAACATATGTTTACAACTTATTGTGATGCTTCAAAATTTGCTAATAAAGTATTAGCAAAGAGTTCTTCAGAAAGCGAAGACATAGTCGTTAAAAATATATCAACTAAACGTAAAAAACAAAACAAATATGATCATGGTGAATCAAGTAGTGATGATGGTAATGAAAAACAATCAGAAGACGAAGTACTACCATTTCCAAAGTACAGAAGTAAGTTTTGTTTAACAAATACGTTTATAATTATATATTTATAACAGCCATTTTTTGAATTTAGATGACCCCAAAGAAATTAAAAACTATACAGATGAATCTAATATTAAATATAATGCAGAATATTGCTCAAATAATGATATAATAGTGGTAAATGAAAAAGAAAACATTACTGGTATGTCAAACTTTATCTTGTTTTATTAGTTGTATTCTTTAGGTACCTATTTATGTTTAAAACTAATATCACGTACCTAATTGAATGTTATGCTTTAAAAAAATGTATGATCTTTCTTAATTTTGGTTTATTATTTGCAGTTAATAATGAAGAAAATGACATGGATCTCAATGATAACAATAGAAATTTAATATATAAAGATCAATATTTCAACTCTTCAGGTATGAAATTCTAAAAATGCTAACTTAAAAAACGAATAAATAAATGATGAAATTTTGATATTGAAATTGATAAATTCTACTTTTAAATTAACCATTAAATAGATAGTGAATTTTAAGTCTGTGTTATTTTTGTGTTTTGAATATCTAAACATATTTAATAATTAATAGTCAATAGTTCATTAAAATATTTTTTAATTGCATACCAATTTAAATGATAGTAATGTAGCTACTAAAAAAAAATTGTGTATTAAGTGTAAAGTTATATTTTATACTATATGAATATTTTTCTGAATTTTTAAATGTATTAATTCAAAATATAATATTGGACTTATATAGATAAATAATTTGTGAATATTCATGTTTTTTTTATCATACTTACAAGTTTTTGTAGTATATAAATGAAAATAATATATAAATAGAATTGAAAATATTAATGATAATTAATTATAATTACCAAAAAATATGTGAAAACTAAAATACAATTAAGATTAAATTAAATCAAAATTATAATTTCCTTGTTTTTACAAATATTAATTTGTTTTAAATATTAGATACATTTAAGTTTGATAACTATTTTTGAAATAAAGTTTAAAAAGCCAAAAATTATTTTTGGATTAATACATTTCCCACTATTTTATAATGAATTTATGTACCTATTCAATTTTACACAAATTTTGGATTGCTGACTATCCATAAGGAATTTAAATTTAATTATAAATTATTTTTGATTTATTTTGTTATGGTTCACAGTTAATAATCAAACAGAAATTTTGGACGAAATTAATATTGATATTGATTTTAAAAGTCTAACATCTTTAACCCAAGATAAAGAGAAAAATCACAACTCTTCAGGTAAGGTACTTAGAAATATTTTTCATTTCAAAACATTTTCAAAAATGTGTTTACAGTATTAACAATATATTCGGAAAAAAAACTATTTGTTTTAATTTTAATTGAATTGAATAATTATAATACTTAAATTAATCTTAATAAATAATAAATATCTAGTCATAATACATTATTTTTAAATAAAATCAAATTAAAACAATTGATTAGGGATAAGACTTGTATAGTTATAATAATTATTTATAATTTGTGTAGTTGTATTTAAAAACTATTTAATTTGTAAACAAATTAGTGAAGATGAATTAATAAAATCTAAATGTAGTGTATTTTTTAACTTACTGATGATAATTATTGAAAGGAAACTCGTTTATAAACCATACCTAAAACTTTCTATACCACATTTAATTAAATTTAATATTTTTCTATTTATTTATTTGTTTTCTTTGTATTTATAAAGTACTTTTTTATTAAATTATTAAACACACAATAAATGTAAATGTGGAATAATATGTAAAAAACCTAACCTAACCTGTCTATTGCTGTTAGTTCTATTCATATATTATACACTATACCTGCAATTGTACATATATATATGTTATATTATTTTTATTATAATTATAGAAGTTGATACCCAGGTCTTGAGACAACTTATAACTTTAAACGCCAGAATTAAAGAACATGGAGAGTACCTACATACCATCATGATGATTGTAAACGATATTCAAGAAAAACAAAAACTTATGTGTAATCATTCGTCATCTGTATTATCATCTACCATGTTACATGAAAATAATGAATTTGAAAAATTGTATGAATTGTTCCCAATATCAAATGAAGAATCATTGATCAATTTAAAAGAGGCTTTGACTAATGATAATACTTTGTATGATAAAATGGTATGTATTTACACAAAGATCTTAATGTTAATAAAATTGATTATAAATAATTTGTTTAAAAATTAGGTGAAAATGTTGGCTATGATTGGGGGCTCCAATTTTAAAGAGTTGGTTCGTCGTTTATTACGAAAGTTAATTGCAAATGAATATGCAAAGAATTTCAGTTATACAGGTCATAAAAATAACAAAAGTGCATTTAATAAAACCATTCTTGCATCATTACTTACTAGTGAGTATTTACTATTTTAAATTATTTTGTGTCCTTGAATAATGTTTTCAAAGCTCAATTAATTAAAGTTATAAATAATTCATTATGTCTAGAGGCTATCCATTCATCCCCAAAATTTTCTGATACATCAATAAAAGATATTGAAACAGTGGCAAGTATATGGCTTTCCAAAGCGAATGAAAGATGTAAACTGCAGGCTGAATCAGCTCCTGATCCATAAGTTTCAGATTTTATTTATCTTTTTGTAATTAAAAAATGTTTTAAATAATAAAAGGTTTTGTATTAGTTTTATAGTATTGTATCTATATCAAGTTAAGTTAATTTGAAAAGTGTGTCTCATAAAACATATTTCTATAATTTTAATTTATATATACTATAATCGTTGATTTATACATAATTATGTATTTAATAAGGTATATTAGATCACCAATGATTATTTACTACCTACTTCAGTCATGATAATAATATGCCCATAAAGTAATTTTGCAGACATGATAAGAATATTCTTCTACTTTTCTAGTAGGTATGAAATAATATATGTAGGTATTCATTATTTGAATTTTGGTTGTACATGGCTTAATCAATAGACATTCAAAGAATAATTATGAAAGACTTAAAAGGAATATTCTTTGATTAAGAATAGTAGTAATAGTACAATTAATCATAGATTATTATGTGAATGTTCAAAAATATGAAATGAATGTTCTGGAAGAATATTCATAGAACATCTATAGTCGGCTCATTTTGCAAGTTTTGAACACTCTAAGAAGATTTAAAGAGTATTAATTGAACAATCAAGAATAATCTATGCATAATACGTTTCTTCTTTGTGAATATTCTTTTATTATTTTATGAACGTCTCTGTGCTACTTGGGTCCCGTCTTTATCGTCCAGTCTCGTAGACGGAGAAGCCACAAAAACTTTATTTTGCGACAGTTCCCCAATGAATGAAAGATAGTCAGGCATCGTAAAAACGTCGTCATTCGACTAGAGGGCGGGATCCGCTAATAACGCCAAGCGATTCAGTATAACATTTATTTGATAAGTCGTCGACAAAACCCAGTGTGGCGCCAAGTCCCTTTCTCGGAGCTTTTGTAGCGACGATCTTTCCACTTCGCCCTATTTATGTTTTCGTAGTATTATACACAAATTTTTTTCTCTTTTCCTTTCTCTTCTTGTTTTTCTTTTCTTACATCGACAATGATCTTACACATCTTTAACACGCAAATAATTTGAAAGTATACACGTTTTTTTATGTTTCAGATACAAAGAGAGTGAAACCAAAAAAAAATTTATCACCTAATTACAACGAATTTCAAAGAATATTCTAAATTATTTTGACGCAATATTTAAACATTTATTGTTATATCTTAATCGTACAAAATATTTTACGTTTAAATGTTATTTTAGTTCTAAGTGAAATGGAAAGTATTTCTGGGTCCACTTTTTTTTTTTTACTTTTCATTGATTTTTCGTATTTTCGAATATGAAATATAATACCATATTTAATAAAAATCATCATCAACGAATGTCAAGTTACGTACTTCGTTATATATATAATTATATTTTACAATAACAAATCCAAAATAATTATATACATTTTTATCAAAAGTTTTCAATTAATATAAATTATGTTTTATGAATGATTTTTAATGTATAAATGTTTAATAAAAAACCACGAAGAAAAAATATATATATTTTTTTTAATAAGGTGTTTTAAAGTACGTAACATTATAAATATTTTTACATAATGGATTAAAGCCAAATTATAAAAATGTTACCACATATCATTTTTATTTTTTAAATCAATTCATATAAATGATGTTTATTTTCAGAGAATAGGTGAAAATATAATTAGTTAGGTTCAATATTTTATTTTGTCCATCTTAGTGATTTTCTACTATTACATCTAATAATTTTCTTTTGCATGCGATAGTTTCACATTTAATACCTTCCACTCGACGATATCGTTGTTCTCTTTGGTATCAGTAACATGTCAACTTGTACCTAAACGGATTAATGACTAATTCGTACCAAGATTCGTACAATTTAAACGTTTCTATTTTCCGAAACAAACATTTTTATCAAATTGAAAAAAATAATCAAAATTTCATATAATCAGAGTTAAATCACTATTTGTTTATTTACTTCTAAGGTCTATCTCAAATAAAATCCCAATTATTTTATCTTATGGTTAAAAAAAAAAAATAAATAATAATAAAACAATTATATATTATGCGCTTGGATGCAAGAGATTACAGTTATTTAAATTTTTTTAACAGTACTTAGGTATATTGTATAGGATAATATAATGGTATGGGTTTACCTATTATCATTATAATTTCATAATTTTGGTTTTTTAATTAACCTAAGAAAAAAGAAAATGTTAAACTTTCATTTCACTGAATTTCACTACAAAATTTCTTTATTATTTTTTTTTTTTTTGTTATCGATTTAAAATTTTGAATTGTTAGAGATATTTTTATGCGACTTTTAGGATTTGAATTAAAGTTTTATTTTTTCTGAACACGGAAAGAAGAGTATTAAAAAAAGGACATAGAGCACACCAAAGGATATTCTTAACTCTTCGAACAAAATAATGGTGACAGGTGTATTGCGTTTTGTAAAAAACGATAAATCTTTAGATAATTTCTTTAATTGAACGGTTCTGTGCAAAGCTTAAATATACAAATATACAGTTTATATATTTTGCCATTTTTAGTGAACTTTGACGATTTAGATTAGGTCCAAGTTTCTGTACCTCAAATGTTTAACGTAAACATATTTTTTCACGATTCGTATGATATTTTATCGACTCTGTATTTGTAAAAAAAAAATATTATGAATTTTTTTTTTTATTAGGAAAAAGTTAATGAAGATCCAGCAGAGGAAAGGTTTTCGGAATTAAAGTCTTGTTCTTGACTCTCGAAGCATTATTGTGTTATATCTACTGGCGTTTCGGGGAGAAAATCGTGTATAGTTTATGTAAATTTGTTTGATTTTAATGACTCAAAGATAATTTTATTTATGTGATTAAAGAGTTGACAATTGCTTAATGGTTTTCTACAGAATATGCATTTGAATTATTTAGTAATTATAATTAAATGGGTTCGTGTATTGGAAAACATATTTTTCATTTGAATATTATAAAAATATTATGTTTGAAAGATCCATAAAATTGACTTAAAATTCACGTATGATAAATAATATTATTTTAGAAAACGCTGGAGTAATATCTCACAAACTATTAATGTTTATTTAAAAAAATATATACGAATCTTACATCTATTCACTTGTTGATAAGTCGATTCAAAAAAAAAAAAAATATCCATTAACGTATCCATTAGGTATTGAATGGTGCATATAAATAAAAATTACCACTACGTCCCTTTGTTATCACACAAATAATGTTTATTTCTATCAACCCAACATTTTCACAAAGAATAATATAATTTGTTTTTGTATCATGTGTTTTGACATACATTCAAAAACTACGATAAAATAGGTACCAATCAGAAATATCATAAAAAGTATTCTTTTGTATTATCAAAATAGTCACGATTATCTGTATAACACTGGATATATACAATTTAACTTAACGAAATTAAATTCTTAAAAGTGGCTATAAATTTCTCTAGATGGCCATAAACAATTTCCATTCTGTTGACCAACACGTCTAGAAACCAGGGGTTCGGGGGAAAATTATTTCACTCTCTTATTGATGAATCACGTTTTTAAGAAATTCAAATGCAAGTTTACGGAGTTTTCATAAATTATTTATGAGCATAATATAATGGGTGTTCCTTTGACGAATCTCAAAAGTGAGTTCGATTAGTTTTAAATACATTTTATTTCCTACCTCTTTATCTTGTGGTTTTTCATTTCTCACAAATATAACTAGAATTAATAAAAATCTATTCAGATGACTTACGTTTCATTTGCATGTTAAACTTGTAAAAACAAACGCAAACAATATTCATATTTTGGTCATGATTACGATTTTAATTTCAGGGCTTTGTTTTAAACGAAATTTTAAAGAAATAAAATGATTTTTATCTATAAATCCCTTTTTTTTTTTAATAGATCTTCATATTTTTAATAATTACATTGTGAACAGATTGACTTAAATTTACTTACCGAATTCATTCGTACTATTCAAAATGTTGATATAATCTTTTATCGTATGTATCTGTTCTGCTTTTTTGCACTATCATTACATTAAAATATTACAACTATCTAATAAAAATAAGATTTATTATAAGAGTTATTTTTTGTCATTGGTTGATGACTTTCGATAGGTACTGATCAAATTCAGCACCTAAAGTTTTGTTAATAAATGTGTATTGTGAAAATAAATAATTCTAGATTAAAATTACATAGTTACGATATTTAAGCTCTTAGGGTTGAAATAATAGTATGATTTTTATTTCGGAAAATATACCAATAATTTAAATTAATCATAACAGAAAGTACAAATTGATATAACCGAAATTAAATTTTTTACAAATTCAAAGTTTGAAGAGTTTTATTACTATTTATAACACTGTGCCAATTTAAATATTGGACAGTTCTCGATTAACGCAACAGTAATGATTGTCGTTATGTCTTATTTCATGTTTATAAACACTATACGAATAAAATCGATTGGCAAGTATCACACGGCCAATAGTAAAATGAGGAGTATGTGGTCTATCGCACAGATAAAATTTTATTTTTATACAAATGATAAATTTAATTTTCTACTCAACACGTTAAATAATCAATAGTGGACAATTTTAATTTGTGATTTTTTTTAATACGAAACCACAATAATTTGTATTTTAAATCATTAATTATTTTCAGAATTTTTTATAAGTATCAATCATGAGTGATATTTTACAATTTTAACTAATACTTTTTTTTACTTTTCTACTTAATAAATAAATAAATATATTATATATAAAATGTTAGTTTAAAATTTTAATTATTAATTTTAAATTTAATCTTACAAATTCAAATTATTTTATATGTTTGGTATATTTCAATGATACATTTTATGATTTCAAATTATTTTAGAACGATGTTAAACTCAATATAATGAAAAAAAGCCGATAAGATAATGGTGGTGGAAGTTCGTCCTTCGTCGCTTCGCTCCTCGGACAAGATAATGGTGAGGAGTGTATAGCACTTTCTATCATGGGATCACCTGGTTTACGATAGTTTAGTTGTATGGTACTTTACATTTGAATGCAATGATAAATCATTGTAAGTTAAGTACAGGATACAGGAGTTGGGTGGGATACACGAGATGTATTGATAGATTAGGCATTATTGGATAGATTTTGGAATTATTTTATATTATAAAAAAAAAAACGATTCTGAACGAAGATGAAGATGTCAGCCTTAAATTGTAATATATATTTTATTTTAATATCCTAGATTGGGTTAAATTTACATTTGTCTATTCATGTGACTTCTGCTCGTGAGCATTGGACAAACCAGGATGTGCATAGATAGGGCGTAGGTAAATACCATATTATTTGCCTAAATGCACTATCGTGACGGTACCACCCGACCCCGCCGTCCATATATGCTGAATGTTCCGTGGCTACGTCTATTTAAATATTAATAATTAATAATAATATATAAAATCCGCATGTTTATGGAACTGATACACACATTAAAATAACTGGAAATTGGAAGTTAGTAACGTTCTATTCAACCATGTAAAGGTACGTTATACACCTTGTGTTTACAATCTACCAATATTTTGTATAGAACAGCTGTCAGCTACTGATTATATTATAATAAACTTAATCTATTTAATTATCTTTATCAGCTGTGATATTACATAATATTTTCATTTCTTATCTTTGAATACAAAAATTTTTATACATTTTCAACTACAAAATAATTTGCAAATATTCGTGATTTTGACAAATTTTGTCGATTTTTGAACTTCAACTGCTTATAAAAAAAAATTGTGCCTATGTATTTGAATAATTTTTGAATCACTCTTAGATCAACTTATTCAAAACCTTCTATTACATTTTCAAGCGATTTGGTAGGGCCAAAAAATTGTTATCGACTTTTATAAAAAAAAATCTAAGAAAAATCGAATTATTCAAATGCCTATAAATAGCTAAAAAATAAACGAAATATTTTGAAAATACAACTATGTAAAGAAAATGCCTATTTAAACATTTTGTAAAAGTTTTAAGTTTCTACAACCTATACTTTTTGAATAAGAACAAATATCAAAAATCAATGATGCCTAAATTGTTATTTTACGCGATTATGTGAAAAAATTGTAATTTCAAACACTCATAAAAATTTTTGATTTTATTCCAGTGCAAATTTTTTTACAGATAATTGAAGAAAAACGTATGTCAAACTTTGTACCGAATTTACAATTCTTAGTTTTGAATACTTAAAATTTTATGAATTTTCAACTGCAAAATAACTTCAAATTTTCGCGATTTTCTACACATTTCGTAAAAATATGAACTTTTTATGCTTATAAAAAAAAAATTGTGCATTACGCTTTGAATTTTTTTTTTATACCGATAAGTTCGACATATTAGATACCTTGTATTAAATTTTCAAGAATTTTTGTCCAGTCAAATTTTTTTTATCCACATTTCAGAAAAAAAAACAAAGAAAAGTTGAAAATTTCAATTGTCTATTAAAAGCTCAAAAAAAGTCTAAAGTTTACAAAAATTGTACTACGTATAGATGATTCCAATATAAACATTTGGTGAAAGTTTCAAGTTTTTTCGACTTATACTTTTTGAATAAGAACAAATATCAAAAATCATTTAAGGCTAAATTATTATTTTACGCAATCATGTAATTATTTCGTAAACGTTTGAACTTTAGATACTTATAAAAAAAAATTGTGACTCACGATTTTTGATTTTTTTTAATAGCAATAAGTACTTCTAATGAGGAACCTTGTACTAAATTTTCAAAGTTTTATGGCCAACCAAATTTTTTTTATCCACATTTCAGAAAAAAATAAGTTCAAATTTTCGCGATTTTTCAAAATTTCATAAAAATTTAAACTTTTTATGCTTATAAAAAAAAAGGTGTGCATTTCGCTTTGAATTTTTTTTTTATACCGATAAGTACTTCTTATGAGGAACTTTATATTAAATTTTCAAGATTTTTTGTCCAGCCAAATTTTTTTTATCCACTTTTCAGAAAAAAAAACTAAGAAAAGTCAAAAATTTAAATTGTCTATAAAAAGCTCAAAAAAAGTCAAAAGTGTTCAAAAATTTTACCACGTATAGATGATTTCAATATAAACATTTGGTGAAAATTTCAAGTATCTACAATTTTTGGTTTTTGAGTAACGGCTAAATAAAAAAATCGATTTCGTCGAAAACGGGTTTTGCACAAAAAGTACCGTTTTTTCCTCATTTTTTGTTTGTTTTTCCCGTGGCATTTGAAAACTTTTGGGAATTTTCACTTGTGACCTCTCTAAGGTACCTCCGATATTCGTTTTGCCACCGAAAACATACCCTGAAGTTCAAAATTGAAGCATTATTTCGAGTAGTTATGGTGTACACAGACACAAAAAAAAAAAAAAAAAAAAAAAGCCGATAAGATAATGGTGGTGGAAGTTCGTCCTTCGTCGCTTCGCTCCTCGGACAAGATAATGGTGAGGAGTGTATAGCACTTTCTATCATGGGATCACCTGGTTTACGATAGTTTAGTTGTATGGTACTTTACATTTGAATGCAATGATAAATCATTGTAAGTTAAGTACAGGATACAGTAGTTGGGTGGGATACACGAGATGCATTGCTAGATTAGGCATTATTGGATAGATTTTGGAATTATTTTATATTATAAAAAAAAAAACGATTCTGAACGAAGATGAAGATGTCAGCCTTAAATTGTAATATATATTTTATTTTAATATCCTAGATTGGGTTAAATTTACATTTGTCTATTCATGTGACTTCTGCTCGTGAGCATTGGACAAACCAGGATGTGCATAGATAGGGCGTAGGTAAATACCATATTATTTGCCTAAATGCACTATCGTGACGGTACCACCCGACCCCGCCGTCCATATATGCTGAATGCTCCGTGGCTACGTCTATTTTAATATTAATAATTAATAATAATATATAAAATCCGCATGTTTATGGAACTGATACACACATTAAAATAACTGGAAATTGGAAGTTAGTAACGTTCTATTCAACCATGTAAAGGTACGTTATACACCTTGTGTTTACAATCTACCAATATTTTGTATAGAACAGCTGTCAGCTACTGATTATATTATAATAAACTTAATCTATTTAATTATCTTTATCAGCTGTGATATTACATAATATTTTCATTTCTTATCTTTGAATACAAAAATTTTTATACATTTTCAACTACAAAATAATTTGCAAATATTCGTGATTTTGACAAATTTTGTCGATTTTTGAACTTCAACTGCTTATAAAAAAAAATTGTGCCTATGTATTTGAATAATTTTTGAATCACTCTTAGATCAACTTATTCAAAACCTTCTATTAAATTTTCAAGCGATTTGGTAGGGCCAAAAAATTGTTATCGACTTTTATAAATAAAAATCTAAGAAAAATCGAATTATTCAAATGCCTATAAATAGCTAAAAAATAAACGAAATATTTTGAAAATACAACTATGTAAAGAAAATGCCTATTTAAACATTTTGTAAAAGTTTTAAGTTTCTACGACCTATACTTTTTGAATAAGAACAAATATCAAAAATCAATGATGCCTAAATTGTTATTTTACGCGATTATGTGAAAAAATTGTAATTTCAAACACTCATAAAAATTTTTGATTTTATTCCAGTGCAAATTTTTTTACAGATAATTGAAGGAAAACGTATGTCAAACTTTGTACCGAATTTACAATTCTTAGTTTTGAATACTTAAAATTTTATGAATTTTCAACTGCAAAATACATAGCAAATATACATGATTTTGACGAATTTTGTCAATATTAGCACTTATAAACGCTTATAAAAAAATTTTGTGCCTATGTATTTTTATAATTTTTGAATGGGAGTTAGAACAACTTATGTGGACCCTTCTATTAAATTTTCAAGTATTTCGTCCGAGCTACATTTTTTTTATCAACATTTATAAAAAAAAAAATAAAAAAAATCGAATATTTCAAATGCCTATAAATTGATTAAAAATGAGTGAAATCTTTTGAAAATAAAATTATATAAAGAAAATGCCAATATAAACAACTGATAAAATTTTCAAGTTTCTACAACTTATACTTTTTGAAAAAAAAAACAATTAGCAAAAATCGTTTGAGGCTAAACCGTTGTTTAACGTGTTTTTGTAAAAATTTAAATTTCAAACACTCATAAAATTTTTTTGTCTGAATCCGGTAGAGTTTTTTTTGCAGATAATTGAAGAAAAACTAATGAAAATCCTTGTACCAAATTTTCAAAACTTAGTTATAAAAGAAAAAAATTTTACGATTTTTCAACAACAAAATTATTTGCAAATTTTCGCAATTTTTACATATTTCGTATAAATTGGAACTTTGAGCACTTATAAAAAAAAATTGTGACTTACGATTTTGGATTTTTTTTTATCAGTTATGGAACAACTTATAAGAAACCTTGTATTAAATTTTCAAGATTTTCTGGCAAAAAAAAAAAATTTTATCGTTATTTTAAAAAAAAATACTTAAAAAAATTGAAAATTTCAATTGTCTATAATTAGCTCAATAAAAGTCAAAAGTGTTCAAAAATTTTACCACGTATAGATGATTTCAATATAAACATTTGGTGAAAATTTCAAGTATCTACAATTTTTGGTTTTTGAGTAACGGCTAAATAAAAAAATCGATTTCGTCGAAAACGGGTTTTGCACAAAAAGTACCGGTTTTTCCTCATTTTTTGTTTGTTTTTCCCGTGGCATTTGAAAACTTTTGGGAATTTTCACTTGTGACCTCTCTAAGGTACCTCCGATATTCGTTTTGCCACCGAAAACATACCCTGAAGTTCAAAATTGAAGCATTATTTCGAGTAGTTATGGTGTACACAGACACAAAAACAAAAAAAAAAAAAAAAAAAAAAAAACACACATCATAGTAAAATCAATACATTCTTCACTTCGTTCAGAATCTAAAAAAAAAACACATCATAGTAAAATCAATACATTCTTCACTTCGTTCAGAATCTAAAATTAATATAACAAATTTTACATATAATAACCCAAGGTTAGTTAATCGTTAGGCATACATATTACGTACTACACACACACATGATATAGTGATAATTATTTGAATAACTCATCAATTATTTTCACATTATTACTGGTTGAGCTGATTTTAAAAGATATAAATTATACATTTAAAAAAAAAAATTAAAAAAAATGAATCACCTCTCATAATAAAACAAATTATTTTGAATTTAAAAATTTCGTTCATATAAATAAACCTGCATTATACATGATGAGTCGGATGTACTTGACCAATGCAACAAATTATTAATAAATACTTGAATCAAGCGCTAAAATAATGTTGCGTTTAATTATTTCTTTATTTTTAAAATTCAAATTTAAAACAGTTTGGTAAAAAATTCAAAACATTTCATGCAAAATTTTTTTAGTACAATTTTTAGCTCAAATCTCTAATAAAGAACAATCTGTTCATTTTCAACGA
This sequence comes from Therioaphis trifolii, assembly GCA_027580255.1. Taxonomy (NCBI): domain Eukaryota; kingdom Metazoa; phylum Arthropoda; class Insecta; order Hemiptera; family Aphididae; genus Therioaphis; species Therioaphis trifolii. Next base: position 36,556,276 of record CM050404.1, on the reverse strand, counting down.
TTTTTTAGGTTTGTTATAATGTTAAAAATAGTTTATATTGTGTTTCACAAAGTGTTATCACATATTATTGTATACTACAATTAACTAAATATCCAACCGAATATTAATTCATTTCAAGATTTTTGTTGTCACTCGCAGCTATAATACAATCATAAATAATTAAAATTTATAGGTATTAATCATTATTAATGGAAATCATATTCGAAATCACTGACTTAAACCATGATAGAACGTACAATAATTTGAATCATAATATTCGAATTTTCGAAAAGTTAAGGAAATCATAATAAACTAATGACCAAACTTTAACGATGTATTTGAAAGTCATAATTTTTCTGAAAATTCGGTTAACGAAATATCTATTTTGATTTTTTTTCAGAGTAAAATGATATTTAAAATATAAAAATTTGAATATCAAACATCAAAAAAAAATAAATTGTAATACGATTTTTCGTGGCGCAGTTCTATAATATTTATCAAAAACAAAACAATAATAAATACAAAATAATTAATAGAAAACACGTTTTTGCATTTGTCAAATATATCTGACTCATCCTGTAGAAGAATTGTTCAACTCGAATCTCAACCATAAGTGTCCAAGTGAATCTGGTTTACTAAGTTGCATTAACTTGAATTATGTAATGAAATTCAAACTTAGTTTTAAATGGTATGTTATTAAACACTCGTAAGTGGTCTTCTAATTTGTTCAAGTACTGCGTTTTTGTATATGGTATTACAAGGGCTCAAGACATTTGGGTGCAGAGTACCTAATATTTTCACCTGACAATTTAGAACACGTTTGGGTATGCATAAATTTACTAAGAAGCACATTATACTGTATCAAGTGCACTATTATTGCAATCATTATGGTCAATGACTCATAAAATAAAAAATAACAGAAGACTATTATAATATAAATAGTGGCATATTTTATAATAATGTTTATATAGTAAAACATTTTGAGGAAGTCAAAGTTGATAAAGATGTGACGGAACATCTATCTCGAATCTGTCTACGATTTATTTATTTATTTATTTTTATGTATTTTTTATTTCATATATAAATATACGAATCACAGCGTATAAACAAAAATAAATAAATATATCTACTCCTTTAAGCCTGAGCTTGTGGTAGAATAGAGAGTTGACAATAAAAGCGTATCAAAAGAATTAAAACAAAAACATTTTAATTTCGCATGATAACCATAATTTTTGTGTAAATTAAAAGTTTTAACTGAAATGCAAAGTTTGTACGTGAAATTATGGAAAGTGATTAGACATCACAAATTAATTTATAGAGAACTATAAAAATCAATTATTTTCTATAAAACATGTGATAACTCTAAAAACGTCGTACTCATTTTCTACCCAAACGTGTTACGGACATTGTAAACAGTAATTTAAAACCAAATGAACAAATCAGATAGGAGAATTTAAAAATTATATTCATGTGATTATGATCAGGAAATACGTAAATTTATTATTGCCTATAGGCCGTCCGTTTACATTTTTTTTTTTTTTTTTTACAAGCTGTTTTCGTAAGATTTTTTCGTGGTTACAGCATAGTTCTGTCTTTCGCAGAAAAAATTAAGTCATAAGATAATTATCTATTCAGAATACCAATGATAAATAATGAGACTTAAAAAGAAGTAGAAGTAATTTCGCTTAGTTTCCTCGGAAATACGAGTGTAAACATGTGATTTTTCCTTCAATATCGATTGCTGAAATTAGGAACTATGTGCAATGTATCATGATTTGAATAATTTTATCTAATCCCGAGGAGTGACACAACGAGTACAAAACACTACTGGTTAGAATCATTCAACTTCTTCATTGGATCCGGATTTCCTCTTGGAAAACTACAGACACGTTCGATGGCTATATATCTTTAGCCAATACATTTAATATTTGGCCAATACATTTAATATTTGACACTTTTTATTCAAATACAATAAATCAAACGAGAATATTTTATATTAAACTTTTAGCGCTCTCAAACACTAATACTTTATCTGGTGTACTGTAGATTTTAACATACTTCCATGTGTTTCTGACGGAGTATAAATATTGATGAGCACATTAGCAACACACATAGTATGCTAATCTCACTTATTATTCAGGTGTTAGTATGACAAAGATAATAAAATAATTCATCGTTTTCATCAATATTTTATTTAGTTTACTAAATATACTAAACTCCTTATTTTTTTTATTTTTAAATAACCTGATATTTTACCTAAAAATTCAAATTCGCCAAATTAAAATAATTATTTTCATTAGTTCTAATAACAATTTATAATTGTTGAGAAATTCATATCGGTCTAAAGTTTAAACGTGTTTTCTACAAAATGTATAGCTATCGAAATGTAGATATTCATTTTAATGTTTAATCACGTTAAACGCTTTTATATATTTTATACATTTTATTATTCTTATACTTTGAAAACTAGATAAAACATATAAACAACACTAATAAATTATATCGCAATCGATTTCACCATAAAACAAAAACACTATTACTCCTCGATGGGAATGATTAATATCGAGTATAGGTAGAGGAAAAAATCCATTATGTATCACTTTGTTTTTACGTCAAATTTATTCGTTTTAAACCGAAACAATCACAAAATATAAGTATAGATATAACTTGTACCAACCGAAATAATAATCACAATAAAATAACGTTATTTATATGTAAAATAACAATAAATGTATTAAATATAAATACAAAATATAAGTTACATTTTTAATGGATGAAAATCTTGATTTTTTTTTTTTTTAGAACGATGTACAAATGTAAATTTGTTCTATTGAGGATATTAATCTGGAAATGAAATTTAATTTTAAAACATACATTTATGTTTTCAATTTAAAAACGTATAATTTAATTGTTTAATAATACATTAATTTTGATGGATATTTATTTATTTATAAATTTATATTATACAATACTATAGTGGACTTTTCTCTAGTGGATCGGCGTATTAATGCTAACCAAACTTTTTTACGAAAACTTATCGATGTTCAATTGACTCCCCTGAATTATTAAGCCAAATAAATTTTTAAATCCCTAGCCTTCATTCGCGCTCACTCTATCGTTTTTACGTCCTTATTTGCACTACCAACTATTCTCGTAATCAACCCATGATGGTGCGCATTGCTAATGAGAACCTCGTCTCTTTTGATAATTAGTTGTAATTTTATCATACGTATGTAATGTTTTTTTACACATTTTCTAATAAGTATATCATATGTATATAAATATTAATGTTTATATTCATGTATATTATATTGTATTTTTAGTTATCTGTACTCGGGACACGGCCCGTTCTGTAATAAAATAAAATAAATACTGATATTGGATTCAATGACAATACATTTTATTGTAGATACTTCAAATCGATTTATTTAATCGACATTTGATTACATTTTAAATGTTTCAATCATAACACTCAAAACTTATTAAATAAATATCATATTAATTATTTATAAAATCTAATTCACAAAATGAAAATATGACGAGTAAAATAGTATATTTTACTCTATAATTATTTGAATAAACAAAAAAAAAACATTATTGTTGAAAAAAATTCTCTCAAATACTAGTGGTGTCAAAGTTTTTACTCGGAACATTCGCAAAATAATGATGTAACCCAAGTACTTGAAGACGGATAACGTGTCAAATAATAGCCGTTAATTAATAAGATATTAAAATACACGCGAGGAGTGAAATTCGTAACATACGAAATTTAGGTTTTAAAACTCGGAGAAGTGCCCATTTTGGTGTAAATCACGAGAAAAGTCAATTTAATGGAAATTTATTCAAAATCTTTTATAAACGTATACCGGAATCATATCGACGTCGTAACGAATATGTTTTTCATAGTTGTGAATAGTTTTTAACGACACTGTGGGCCAGAGGTTAAAATGAATACGAGTTTATCGACTTCCCCGTGTAAATGTTTCGGGACCGACCATTGTTCCCATCACGTGGGTCCGATGACGAGGACTTGGAATCAAATTATTCTTGAAACGATGCACCGTATCCGTGTGTTACGGGCATTTACCATTTAAGTATTTCATTGATATTTTCTTTGACGATCTATAATTTAGAAGACGTGTTCATTCGATAGTTCTAAAATGATTTTTTTCTTACTCTGTTTACGGTGTGATAACCACCGGCAAGCAGTCCGATTTTCCGCTAAAAATATAAAATTTTGATTACTTTTCCGATATGTTCTTGTTTATCGAATCGTTCGAGCGATTGAACGAAACATATTAGTTTCTTTGCAAGCTCACAAAAAACACGTGAAATTCAGTACTTATACGCAATCGACATGGGTGGAACTACCCAATAGTTTAGTTTCGAAATCGGGTTACATTCTTGTACGTCCAGATTATAAAGCAAGTAGACAGGGTAAGGGTATGTATTAATTTAGATTTTCAAATTTAGTTCTAACGTAAAAATATGAGACCGTATCGACCTTTATTACGTTATTAAATAAATATATATAAATATACATGTGTATATTATTATTATTGTGTTCATCAAGTTCGAAATCCGTCAGTATGGATAGTTACAATACACTAACTACTACTAACTTGCTATTATCTCAGATTATATTCACTTCCTGTACACGCAGTGGTACAATCTAAAATAGTTTATCCATAGACAATATATTATTTGTTCCAGCTACCATATAATGCTGTATCATTAACGTTGACATCCTTGAAACCTATTATCCTCGATCCATTTTACTTTTAGATAAAAATATCTTCACTTCATACCGAATCCTTTTATTTATTCCACTGACAATTTTCGTTTGTAAATGCCATAAATCACGATTCAACAAAATAGCAATAAAATATTTTCTCATCATAACAAATAGTATGATAATCATTCGTTTTATTTTCTCTGATTTGTGAAACGTCTGTACACTTGTAAAAAATAAAACACTCATAATCAGTGTTAAGCTTAAGTAAATTAAAATGTTCTTTTAATATTATACTTGATTTAATAATATTTCAATTTTGATTACATATTAATTAAGACGTTAATTAAGTTGTATGTCTGATCCAAGTAAAATATTTTTAAATCTATTATTCGATGTTTTATGCCTGTATTAAAATAAAATTACAACTTTTTGAACCGTTGGTTTAACTAAAACCCCATCGGCCTAAAAATATAATCTTAGCGCGTTTAAATTTGTATGCTTAACGATAAATATATATTTTGAGATATTGTAAACTAATTTTTGGACAAGGATATCCGTGTGATAATAATAATAATAAATTGAGATTTTTAACAAAATAATGATAATATTTTAACAAAATAATGATAATACAAAATATATACGAATGAAAACCGAATGGTTTTAACAAAATTCGCTCTTACACCATTGCACTAGGTGTTAAAAAATAATAAAATTCAAAAAGTCAAAATTCTTGTGTGGGAAAACTTGTAAAATCCATTCAAGATGATGTTGTGTTATTTATTTAATACAAATCTTTCTTCCAACGCCTATACAGTTTTCCAAAATTCGATTGTGTTAAATGTAATATGATTAGTATCTACGTAAAATGTATTATGTTCAATAAATAACAGTAAAAATGCATTACCATATAAAACGTGTTTGAAAAAAAAACACTATTTCCATCGCGAATTTATGTTGTCGTGAACATCTTAATTTTTCGTTGTGATATTAAGAAGTATGAAGTAGGGAACTTGAATTCGTATTAAATTAATACGAGTTGAATATTAATTAGAACTAAAAAATATTATTAAGTTCAATGAATTTTTATTTAGACAAAATAAAAATAAATAAATAACTACCCAAAATACTTCAAAGTGCCAAATCGTGTCATATTGTCAAACTTAGGTAGTTTTATGTTCCCCGCATAGTTTATTTTAGCAATGTACTAAAACTTACACTCCATTAAAAAACTAATAGGAACTTGAACTTTTATAAAAATACGATAACGTTGAATAGAACGAAATTGTTTTAATTACATATAATTATAAAATACCTTAAAATGTATAGGTACAATTAAAAAGGATAAACTCGCGTAAGCTTGCTCATACCATCGAGAATAATTCTAAACGATATAACTAAAATAGCTAATGACAGACTATAAATAAATGGGTTTCAACTTCTTTAGAATTAATTATTATAATTAGGGTTTTTGAAAATGGGTTACATCTAGATGAATACACGTACATAAATGAATTTGTTTTCTGTGTTCTAAATAAGCATTTAGTAATTAATTCAGTAAACAATCATTTATTAAATAAAAACAATTGATAACGTACACACATTTAGATGAAAGTGTATAAATTATAATATTATGTTAAGTACATAATATATTCATATTTTTTTTTTTTTTTTTTTATAAACTATGTGTGTCCTATTATGATTGCTGAACCGTCTACAGTCGTTTAAACACATTAAATGACTCCAATTCCGGTTACAGTCGATAGTTATCTGCACTTATAATAATTAATAAAATCCAAAATTGAAATATAAAACACGATTATAACACTAATACCGTGCAAAATTAAAATCATAAAATTTATGTACATACATAAATACATTACTGTCTTAAGTCTATAATTTATACGTATATATATTTTTTTTTTTTGCTAGTTCAAATTTTAATTTGTATGAACTTAAAAAATTAGTTATTACATATTTAAACAAAATTATAGGTTGCCATAAAAACTTCTCAACGTATATTTTTCGCGACATAATGATGTATTCCACGAAAAAAGAAGTAATCTAAATTTTAGTTACTGTTTTTTAAAGATTATAAATTCACCGTCGATAGTTACATGAATATTTTTTTCGTTTGATTAAATTCAACATAAAACGCGTTGCAAATAAACTTTGTGTAACGTTTTATAGCTTTTTATCTACGAGATACAACATCAATACATGATTATATTTCCTGCGATAAATTTATTCCAGATCACTACATGTTAATTTACCGATTTACTCGTGTAAAATAATCGAACAAACAGTGTTTACCTTCCTCGTTTATTGGATTCGTTAAAGCGTTCTTTTAATAATATTTTATTATTATCATCATTTTTTTTTTTTTTTTTTTCTCTCGGGGGGTCTTTTTATGACGTAATTATCGTTAACAATAATAACACCGACGGTGACATAATACAGAGGCAAGATAGAAAGTATGGTTTTAAATAAAACACATCAGCATCAGACTTAGAACAATGGTGAGAAGCGAGTGTATGGTAGTCTGCAATTGTTATGCAAATATCGGTGGTGGGTAAATCAACCACCACTGCGACCGACACCCTACCGACGGTACCGGGGTAGAGGGGTTACAATGACTTTTATATTACCCCGACCGTTGCGAGCTTAGGTAACCTACTTGAATTATTATCACTGTAACCCCCTTTTCTAATACAGTTTTAACACTGTACCCGTACAGTACGGGGTCGGTGCATTAGTCGCTATCACTCAAGACTCCACATAATTTCGTTGTCTGAGCGTGGTGTCGAAACCTTATAATTAATTTTGGATCGAATCGATTGTGTTTCAAAAATACCGATGATGGGTTTTTGAAATATACCATGTGTTACTCGTGCTGAAACACGTAATGAAACCAATACGCGTGTTTCTATTGCATTTTTCAATAAATTTACGAAAGCGATTTAATTAACGGTTTCAGAGTGTTTCTTGAGCAACATCTCAAGTGCCAAACCGTTGAGTATAGTGTTTATCGTTCTCGAATCGCAGAAATCGCGGTACGACTTACTCGCCGCGAAACATTTATTTAAATTATTAGAATTTATTCGGAATTTACCGCCATCGCTATTTCGCAAGTGCTCGTTTCATTATGACGACGGACTTCAGAGATTTCGTAAATATTTAACAAAATATGCTCGTTGCGTACCTGGGTCACACTGTTAAAAATGAATAGAATATATTTAACCGTACGTTGGGTGATGTCAAATTACAGTAACGAATTTAAGTAAACTCTTCTCATTTAAATGACAATTGGTACCTTAATCTGCGAAACTCAATTAAGTCACCGTAAGTGTGATTATGCATCATCATTAAATTCCGCAGTGTTAAAAAAGTTTGAAAAGTTTCTTCCATCGTTTGTGCCGTTTCATTCATATTTCACGCATTACGACGACGTTCGAATTTTCGATTCGCGTACGACGCGTTTTCATATTTATCACTCGTTGGTTCTCGTAGGACATTCAAAGTAAGCTATTCAGCTTTGAGCTTATGTCATATTGGAGGTAACATTTGTAAACGCCTTTATGGCTCGCAAATGTTAATGTTTTATACGGTCTAGAAATTGACATATACGTGAGACGATAGGTCTCTTAAAACGTTATCGTGGCTTAGTGTTAGAACAGTGTCCAATCTCACTTCTACACTCGGTTTAAAATTAGAGTTCAATAAAAGTATACGACGAAAATAGTATTACGGATGGTGACATTACACACACACACACACACACACACTCACACACACACACACACACATTTAGCAAATTAAATTATGAACTCAATTAATTACAACGCATTAGACGTTAAAGTTACTGGAGTCTTACACGAAGAACTTTATTGGTAAAAACTTTTTTGTGTTAAATTGCAAACGGTGACAATACGCTATAACGTCTAAGAGTTTTCATTTGTGGCAGTCAAAAAAAAAAAAATGTATATACATATAATATCATATATATATGATACATATTTTCGTATTGTCCAATTCGCTAAAATCGATTATCTCGTTATACGTACGAGTTAAGTTAAATGTTAACTTTTCCACACGAAGAATTGAAGACCACGGAGCTACAATACATCTCCACTTTTTCAAATTTTCCAGGAGGAACAAAAAAACTGTTTAAAAAATTAATAAATTTGTTTTAAAAATTTACAAATTATACGTTCAAATACTTTGGTAATAATTTTAATCGATTTCCTAAAAAAAGATTTCAAAATGTATTTTTAAATACCCCCCAAAAAAAAAATTAAATAATGGCTTGGAGATTTCTAGTTGCATCGTAAATTTTTTTTTCTCATAATATATAAAAATAATGTAATTAATGCGAAAACAATTTTCTTACCTATAAAATTGCATAAATTATATATTTTACATAATTATATACTTTCAGGGATGTAGTTAGAAAAAACGTCGGGGGGATTTATACATGTGAAAAAAATCAATCAGCAAAAAAAAATAAAAAGATTCTTAAGGCTGAAAATCCAAACAACTAGGTACCGACAAAGCATAGTAAAGAGAGGGGTTTACTCCACTCCCCAAACTCTTCCTGACGGGGGATTAAGAAAAACAAATTGGAGGGTGGGTTATATATGAAAAACAAAATCATAATGAGATTGAATTCATATAATATTATTCCATCGGTTGGTGCACCGTAATAAAAACTATACATCTCCATTTGTACGATATATTTGCTTTTAATGATCGGATTTGTCTGATTGTTGCGCCAATCGACGGGAAATATTTTTTGTAAAAATAGCTGAAAAAACGATTGGGCCAAAAATGGAGATGTCTGGTTGTTTCTCCGCGGTATTCAATAGTACGATTCGAGGTCTGTTTAACGCGGTTTCGTTAGGGAATCGTTGAACTGAATTCCAATTCGCTTAGACGACACCGAGCGTTCTATGATTCGTAATTTTATCAAACGCGCGTAACCATTCAAACGGTTTGTTTTCCGTATCTAAACCATAACAAAATTCAATTCCAATAAATTCGGTCAAAGGTCGAAAACGTTTAGACTAATAACCGTCCGACGTAAAGACATTTGCATTTGAAAATACTTCCATTTGGCATTTGGCTCGTTACGGTAGAATCGTATCCCATCGTTTGAACTGCATTCAATTTGAATTTTCAGTTAGACGTATTGATCAAAAAAAAAAAAAATTTCGTTTCGAATATATTATTTTAATTGATCACCACCGCAAAATACCGATACCCGGCAGTTACGTGTAACTTATAATACAGCGCAAAGGAAACGATAAACTCCGGCGTTGTTGAATTAAATACATCAGAATCACACGGTACGGATTATTTAATAGATCGATTATGGTCGGCCGCCGATAGCGATCGTGCGTGGCCGTGGGCTAAATTTAGATTTTATACGCTATTACGGTTCGTCCCGTGGGAGCGATAATATTAAAGTGTCGTAGAGGTCATAGAGCCGCAATAGATGACGTAGATACGACTAATGTCGGTATTATCTACCTGTCATATTTATTAGTTTTATTTTATTTTTATACCTTGTTTATACACATTTTTTCTTTTCTTTCAGACCATAAAACATCCGTACACAAGTACATAACGAATATATATTATATTATATATGTATTATATACAGTGAAACCTCCCTTAACGGACACCTCTGAATAGCGGACGTTTTTATGGCAACGGTGACATTTTCACCACGTTTACACAGGAAAACCCCTAAATACCAGACACTCTAAATAACGGCCACTTTGATGGGAATCGAATTTTTGATTTTCATCATTTTCATCGTAAATATAGAACAATATTGTAGAATGGCTTAAGAAATATCTAATCTAATGTTACTACAATACGTTATTATACTGTGTACGATTATTATAGTTTATCTTATCCGTCCATTATCGCGTCGATGAAAACATTTTTCTAGTTTATGTTCTGTGGTGTTATACTACTCGTACATTTTTAGTAGGTATTCAGTTGTATTTGTGATTCCAATACATATTACATACGAATGTATACGTATAATTGAGATTCTTATTTTGAGATATTATTGAGATTATATGGGTGTTCGTGTGTTCGCAGACAAGTTGACACGACATCTGGTTGACCTCGGCGAGGTGGTCTGTCAAAATTTGTTGAACAGTTGATCGTTCACGTTCACGGTTATAAGTTAGAAGCCGGTACAGAACAGTTTTATACAACAATAAGTATTTAGTCGATTATATTCAATACGTGAATTATATATTCGAGATTCGAGGATGACACACAGTTGAAAATCATGGGTTGTTAAAAAATATGCTTGGACCGTGGCCGTGACTGTGGTGCTCGAACGGCGGTCGCAGGCAAGATGATCCGTTGCCGTAACATAGGTCACGTCCGCCGGCGGCCGGCCGGTGCGTTGCGATACCGATTCCGGCAAATTTCCCCCCTCTGCCCGATAAACGAGGTAGGCGAGGTGTTGCCGGTACGGTACTGTCAGCACCCGGGTTGCGGCTGGGTGGAGAGCTCACGCGGTCCGCGGTGTCGGTGTGTGTAATATACCTACGTCGCCGTGGTACCGTGTCAAAGTTTAGTGTTAGTAAAACACAAATCGTGGATGTCAAAGCTAATAAGGACGCACTTTACAAAACTTGGGCTGAAAATGGAGAAGAAAATGGAAACTGGAAAGTTATTTTTATTTACATTTTTATTAATTTTTGCATAATATCATAATTTTAAATAATAATGTGTACAGCTAATATTTATTTATTATTAAAACAATACTTATATGTATTTAATTATGTTACGTAATTATAAATTCTCCGAATTATTTTCGAACGTTTTTTCCCTTCTGAGTAGCAGACACCTCTAAATAATGGACAAAGTTACAGCGACCTGGAGTGTCCGGTATTTAGAGGTTTCGCTGTATATATATATATATATTTGATCACTAGTCAACTATAAACAAGACAAATATTCTATCCCCGGCCGAACGGACATGCTACCGCATCAGATACGGTCGCGTCTAGTTTCTCGTGACATTCAAAAATACGATTGCGCTCTGAATTACACAACAAATAAATTGCAAATTACTGTTTTCTTGAATTATTATCTATTATAAATCACCTTACAGACGACACCGTAAAGATCGTATACAATTTTACTGTCAGCGGTTTTCCGTCAAAAGAGCGTTGTGATTTTCCGAACGGTTTTAATTTTTTAATTTTACAAGTGTAGCGATAGTTTTAATTTTAATTTAACATAGAGTAAGTCTTGAGTAAGCCATTTTTACCGCTTGCTCGTGTGACATAAAATAGTTTTGTACCTTTGGTTATCTATACTAAACATATATTAAAACAAAGTTATCTATGATATTATTTTAAATTTGAAAATAATAAGAAATTATTAGATTTATAACAAACGGATCTGAGTGGAACTTGGCGGATAATTTTGTTCCTACTTCAAACCATAAGAAAATACAGAATTCCCTAATGAACGACAAAAACGTATACATTGTATAAAAGGATTGTATAGACTTTTGAAAATTTCAAAAAATGATTTTTAATAATGATCTGTTTTATCAAATTTGTAAACAACTCGATTTCATAAAATTTTAATCATAAAGTTAATAAGATTCAAGTAAAAACATTTAGATTTTAAAACGAAAAATTAAAAATTGTCTGAAATAAAACAAAAAAGACCGTAAGATAATAGTGGTGGAAGTTTCGCCTCCATGCTGTCGTTTCTCGGACAATACGATGACGATGTATGTATTATGTTTTAATGAAACGACAAATAATTTCTTTAGTTTAGCGATCATAAGAAAAGCTTTTGTGTAATATATTTCATTTACATATTTTTCCGTTTGCAGTCGTATTACAATATGATTTTTTCTCATCAAAACTTTTTTTACGTGAAATTTTAAATTATAAATCTTCCAAAAATATACTTTTTGGAAAAACATTTTTGTCAACTACCCTAAACTATTGCATCAGAAACAAAAAGAGAGGAAATCAAGATAATATTAAAACCAATTGATCACAATATATTTCACATAAAATCTAAAATGTTTGATTAATGTTGTTGTACAAAAATATTAATCGGATTGAAACGTTATATTAAATTTGGTGAAATGACAATTTTCCAAAACCGGCAAAACCTAGATATTTTTTATACGTGCCTATTTTTAGATTCAATCACTAAACTTTCAGATTTTTTGAATAAGTCATAATTTTTTTTATAAACGTTTAATCGATAAAAGTTTCAATTTCCAAACAATAACGAAAGTCTTATATTTAGTACATTTTAGTATTTAAACACATTCTTTCGGAGTTTTTCCTTACACTAGTTAGTTAAACTATTTAAAAGACGACCAATAATCTGTTTGAAGTCCCAAATAGATGAGTTTTCCAATATTTTGACGTACTGCAAGAAACGGATACTCTTTTTAGTTTTTTCTTTCAATCCATATAAAAATTAAATACAAATACAATGTTGTGAAACCAGAATACTCTTCACACGACGTAAGGTCTTAAATTTGAAAACAACCGGTGGCGATTGAATGGCCTAATTATTCAATTTCATTCACAGTTAATACTGTATCAAGGTAATTCATAGCTTTACGTAAGGGGTGGTTTTCAGTATTATTATTTTATGCATACGAACCGAGAAAAGCCAAGCGATTTAGCACTGTTTAGCATTACTAGCATTTGGAATTAAAACAACATATTTCAATTTGAAAACATCGATTGTTCCGAAGAAAAAATAAATTTTTAAACGCAATCCTTTTCAAAAAATATTGTATTAATCTTATAACACATTTTATACATTATTTAAAGTTATTTTAAAACTCTTTGAGGTGTTGCCATAGTTTGAACTTACTGAAGAAATAAAGGTGCCAAAAGGTAACGTTTTGAGTCAACGTGTTAAACTTTATGAATTGTGTTTTGAACAGATCGTTTGACTTTGAAAACTACTCTTTTACGATTATTTTATAAAAAAAAAAGTCAATTACACGTGTAACCGATTGAAGCTATTTTAGAATAATATTATTATATGAGCTTATATTTTCAAACGTCGAACGATTAGTTAATGGTATGAAAATGATACTCGAATGAAAAGTACTCAATAAATCCAAAATGAAATATTGTTATTTCTCCTTTTCACTTTATTACAGTCGGGGAAAGACCACGTGTGTTAAAAGTGTGTGAAGACATCAATTCGAATGCAGTCGCGTGGTATTTTAACTCCAAAACCATGTGGTGACCGTCGATGTGGTTTAAAGAGTCCGAAATAAAATCTACGAGTCTTTGCATCTCGACATTTCGCATTAGTACCGTAATACTTGGATTTCGGAATATCTCAGAATTCGTAAAACGTGTCGTCCGTAAAATTATCGTATCCCAGTCGAACGCATATAGAATAATATTTACCCCATAAATCATAACGATCGTAAATAAACACGACCGCGTTCATCGGTACGTTTCGGGCAATGATCGTAATGCAAATATACAATAGTTACACGTGTTTCCAAAGATTATATTTTATTGCAGCACGAACGAATGGCGACCCGACGACTTCGCGTTTCGAGAGCGTGCGATATTACATCACAACGGTGCGGAGTACAGCGAAAAAAACGTATGCGACTTCACGCTTTCTAGCACGGGCACGACGAGAGCATTGCTCCTCGTTTAAAACTCTTTGCGGCAGGTCGGGATATATGTAATCCCACCAAAAAAATTGCTTATTCGTCACGGCGCAGTGGGACAAATAATACACTACGAAAAAAAAAAGGAAAATTGGTTTTTCCATTTTCGATCATTCGTTGATTTATTTTATAACTATTTATACCTCCCTATGTAATATTACATATTTCATAAATATTCAATCTCGGAAAGCTATCGTTATAAGTGTCAAAAAATATTTTATCACACATTTCTTAACATTTTATTTTCGAAAGTTTATGCGTTATCTGTTGCTTACGGAATTATCCGATTTGATTGTTTTTTTTTTTTTTTTTTTTTATTAGATTCCAAATGTTTCAAAGATTATTAAATGAGAAAATAATTAAGTGAGGAGGCGCAAACAAACTATATGGAAAAATTGACTACATAGCATAAATTAATCATCGATATTGCACAGCGGGATTTACGTTGTCACGCCAAAAATAACTTTAAAACGTTTTATTGGTATTAGTTTTTTTTTATCAAACTATATGTTTGAATAGATTTTTCAATAAAAAGCGGTCTCAAAAAATTTAAAAAAAAAACAAAAATTGATAAGTCCGTGCAACAAGGGTCAGTGATATTCTCAAAACTTGGTGCACGAAAGAGTTAACGCCTCGGTCCCGAGAGTCTACGATCATCTGCGATTTACTCTTTGGACGTCCGAATCACTCGTGTAGGGTGAGAAATACGCCCAGAAAGTGTACCCGGACTCGACGCGGCGCGGTCGCGGACGACTGCATCGCCCGGTATCGTCCCGCGTGCACTTGTGTGTTCAAACGACCCTTTATCGCGATTTGGCCGTACATTCGAGCACGACCGTAATGTTCGAGACGGCGACCTCGACAATATTGCCAAGGGCGCGTCCGGTTGTACGCGAAAGGTATGAGAAAAGAAGAAAAAACGAGTCTCCTGGGCGCAACAACCGCGGTACGAACGCCCGTATCAGTTTTCGAATATCAAATCGGGTTTAGAATAATTCCCTCTTCGCCGTCCCCGTTCCACCGGAGTTGAAATATGTGCGTTTTTGTGTGCATTTGCGTTTTTTTTTTAAATTTGAATTTGTGTGTGTATGTGTGTGTGTGTGTGTGTGTGTGTGTGTGTGTGTGTGTGTGCGCGTGCGTGTGTGTGTATCCAGGAAGCGATTGACGTTGAAAGCCGTGGAATATATATATATATATTTTATGCGTGTACACATAGATGTGTACAGAGCTCGGATGCGTTAATTCGATGCAACGAGCATAGTATATATAAATACAATATTTCCTCGTGTGGTACAACTGTAGATATCTTTGACCCGTGTAATCCAATTACCAGACTCGTTCATGCCGTGAGATTATTGCGAACGAGTATTTCTGTGTCTATGACACTTGGGCGTTTAATATTGAATGTCGTAAGTAGTTTAAAACTAACTGTAAGAGCCGCATACTGAGTCTTCTCAATATAATCTAGCGGTTTTCAATATGGCCCGTTAAACATAAACTATTTGCAGAATATCGTAACGTCACATCCCGTGATTCTACGAACCGAAAACCTTTTCATATATACCTACGTGGCATTTTTGTTTTTTTTTTTTTTTTAATCAATTATTACAGCCACGTGCCAGGTATCGTGCTTTGAGTTATATTAACACGATGTGTACACTTATGAATACATACATAATATACACCGTGCCACGTGGAGGATTACACAATGCGATTCAACCTAGAATAATGCTTAAATTTTAGTCGTTTTTCGTGTATGATTTAAAACATTAATATCATTAAAAATAAATATTTATATCATGTTTTCTATCAGTGTAATAAAGTGATTTTTTTTTGTTTTATAACGTATTAACTTTTATTTATACCATTATATTACAAAAGGAAAACATTTTTGGAAATAAAATTGTTTACATTTGTATTATTGGACCGTTAGTCTAAGATACAATATCAGTTTTGAAAAGGGAATTAATAACAGTAAATGTTGAATGGTTCTGAAAAAAATCCTAAGTAACGATTATTAAAATGGTTTAGTATATTTTGGTGAGTGTATGAGTAAAAACATATTATATTTTCAAGTTTTAAGATCAAAAAATAAAAAAATGTCAGTAGAAGTGAACTTTTAAAGAACAAGATATTTCAAAGTTCTATTTTTAGTCCGAAAATCGTCAAAACTTTAAAAACTTTTGTCAAGTTTCAAGTAATTGTATGCTATTGCTTATTTGTGTAGGTATGTTGAATATTTAAAGTTTCTAATAATATTACTTTTGAATTTATATCTAAATAATTAAAATTAATTGATTAAAAGTCTCATTTACGACTGATTTCACCATACATACAATTTTTATTCGGAAAATGTTCCATGCAATTGGAAAAACAATTAACAAGAAATAAAAAATACTTCTCGAAAAACAATTTTTAATCCGCCGAGTTGCTGGGCGAAAAATATGGGCAGTCCTTACTGCTTCAAAAAGTGTCACCAAAAAAATTAATAAAATGAACATCATTGTAAAACCAATAGGTCTTCGCTTTACTCAGAATCTAAAACATATAAAAAAATTGAAAATAAAATGTGATTATAGTTATAATTGCCATTTAAGTAAATATGAATTATAAATTTCGTCGGTTCATTTCAAACATATTGGTATCTGAAAAGAAATTATGTAATTAGATAATATTAGGGTTATATTTATTAAATAAATATTTTTTTATGTCTTACATGGAAGGTGCATGCGCCTCCAAAAAACCCCAACGTTTATGCATACATTTTGTTTTTTATATTAAAGTGTTCATTTTCAAACAAATAATTGTTAAAAATACCCAAATACGATAAGATTTGAGAATCATATGAGTATCATACACTTTTGGTGTAATCTATTTTTCATTGGTTCATGACTTATTCACCAACTATCATTTTAACATCAACCACCTCGTATCAAAATTTTCTTATTCTTAGTAAAAATAACTTGAATTAAATATATATTGGTATATTTCTTAATAAATAATACAACATAAATAAGTCACAAACACGTTTTTAAATTGTCTTACAAATATTTGTTGGGATTATTTAAATATAATTCTGATATTGTTTAACATGTTCTTAAATTACGTTGAATTTATGCGTTAATCTACAGCTTAAAATACTAAAAAAATAATACGTTGAATTAATTACTACATTTTAAAGAAACATTTCTTATTTTTAAGTCATTAAAATAACACAAATTGAAATTATACAAAGGAAAAAGCCTTTTGTTTAAACAAATAACGATAGTTCATATTCTTCGATGAGTAAACTCAATTAAAACATATTATTTCTCAAAATAATTAAGTTATAAAAGTTTTATTTTATAACGATCTTATTTAGAGTCATGACAATATTTGTTTATAATTTCAATAATAGTATTTCCATAAATTATTTATATACGCCTAAGATCTAAGTGACATAAATAGGACTTTGAATATATTTTCCAATGAGAGAGAAACTCCGTTTTATTTCAATTCAATAACAATTTTTCAAGACTATGCTCTTAATTTTTAAAGTCGTACCTCTATAATAGAAAGTGGAATATAATACATTATACGTTTACAATATTTTTTTTCAAAAACAATCTACATGCTTTATGTTTATCATTTATAAACTAAAATAACTAATAATTATTTTAATTTTCCAGAAACATTTTTTATTGTTTTAAACACATATTAATTTAAATTTTTTTGCAAAGGTATTGAATAAAATACTATACATTTTTAAATATCTCAAAACTCATTCAATTATATTGCTATACAACTATAATATTATCCACATATTACCTGATATGACTTGGGTCTAACGAAAACTTCGTGATAATTAACTTAAAAATTAGAAAGGGAGTCAAAATAACCACCAATAATTATTATAACATTCCTTAAATGTTATTATTAACTTTGGTGTATTTAACGTTTAAAAAGCTTTGGAATGTTAACTAACCTAACCTTACCTAAGTAAAAATCTGATGTTTCTACTCTTTTCTTACATTTTCCAGCCTTGATTTATGAGCATGGTATACAGATCTATTAAAAAAATGATCTTATACTGTGAAAAGTGTGAAATCATCACAACTGATTATTATTTTTTGATATTTGATTACCGAGAGTAATTTTTATCGTACTTTTATTTACAAAAGAAAGGAGTATGAGTAATAATTTGGAGGTTGGGGCATTATTTGCCATTTTGAACTGCAAGTTTGACTAAGACTGTTGTAAGGAGGGAGAGTAGTGGATTTATGAGAGCTTGGAAGTCACTGATAAATTTAGATAGTGAGGAACCTGTGTCCAATTTGTTGTTAGATTTTGGAGGTTCTAGGTTTGAGGTTACATTTGCATAAGTTCTATTTTGGGAGGATGAGGGGTTGGACTCCGCCGAAGTGGCCTTCGCTGCGGTTTGTGGTTGGGATAGATTGTTGATTGAAGTTGGTTGGGTGGTTCTCGGGTTTGAATTACGACGTTTTTGAAGTTCCTTATGAATTTGGCATCCTTCATAATTCACGGGATGATCACCTTCACATAGCGTACATTTGGCGGGAAGATTATGAGGTATTTGACATGCTGAGGTGATGTGATGTTCAGCACATCGAACGCATCTCGGTGCGTGTGCACAGTAAGTTTTTGTGTGGTATTGAACTAGATCACTTTTTTATACGGTTATTCAATTGGTATGGAGTATGTGGTCTATACGGAAAATTTATTTATTTACTTCTGAGTATTCAAGGTCGATGAAAAAAATTTGTAATTTTATTTTTGTGGTTTTATGTAAGACATTCGTAATTTGGCGTACTTGAAAACTGATTTCTTCTAGGGCTGTTCTAATTTCTGCTGTGATGGTAGTTGGATGGAGGTTTCTTATTACTATTAGATAGGCTTTGTCCTCTTGCATTTGGTACGTATGGAATTCGGCTTCTGCGTTTTGTCAGAAGTATATTATTGCTCAGTAGGTTTCTGGATTTTTCGTTTGAATTTTTAGATTATTAACGTTTGATTTAAATAAGAAGTTTTCAAGACCCACTAGGTCTATGAACTCATAGCGTAAACATGCAAAGACTTTTACTCCTTTTACTATTATGGGAGGGTGTAGATGTGTGATTTTTTCTTGTTGAGGGTTCGCTTCGGTGTTAGTTAAAACTGCGTCTGGGTTTGATGTGATTGTGTCGGCTTCAATTGGTTCGGATTGTGATGGTACTTCAAATCGATTTTTTGATGTAAATAGTTTTTTATGTCTGTTGTTATTTATAGTTGGAGAGTTAGGTTCTGAGGAGCTTGAGTGATTTCTTTTTTCGGTATGTTGTGTCCAACCATCAATGTTTGGACTATTATAATTATTTGGTGAGAGCGAATGGCTCAGGTCGGAATTGTTTGTAGGTATGTTAATACGAGCAACTTGTATATCGATTTTATTGATTTTATTAGTAGTGTTTATATTTTTGCAATTGGGTTTTATATTTGGCGATAGTGGCATGTTTGATTCATGCGCTGCGCTACATTTGCGATAACGCAGCAACTGTTCGGTAATTACGACACTCGCGATAATGCAGTAATAACGGAATTAGACGCTTAATAATAATTACGAAATTTACTCGATTCACATTACGATAATACAGTTAAAGTGATGTTATATTATTATTAATAAGAACTAGTAGATAGTTTTTGAAATTGCGATTTTATGAACAAAATTTGGAAAAATTTGGACATAGATGACCAAAGTTGTATTGACATTTTAATGGAGCGACGGAAAGACGTGCGTTAGATACGGCTACTCAGTACTCACACGGTACATATATATCATAGATTCTATCTCGGTAGTCATATGGAAAACATCGGGATAAAAATACGTTCATTCAAATTCATTTTTTTTTCAAGTTTCGGTTTTAATGTTAATAAAATTGAGAATATTTATACACACTGGTGGTAATAATAATAATACACTGAAAGTGGGACAAGACAACTAAAACTACGTTTTAAAACCTCAACATAGTGTTCCTGCGTTGCACTATGGGGCTTCGATGGGATAATTTGATTACAGTCGGTAACTATTTAGAAATTTGATATTTTTGCCAATAATACGATCATAAAATTAAGAATGTTTTGTTATATCATTATATTTTTCAAACCCTGATCACAAAATTAAATAACGTATTTATGTTGCTTAAGAGAGAAACTTGACAGTCGGATTGATTTTATTCTGAAACGTACTTCGTTATGAATATTTTGTGGCCGATAGGCATCAAACAGTTGACAATGGAAAATGTGTAGGCGTTTTGTTTGAAACTCAGCTAAATTGAATTTGATTTTTAACAAAAATTATGTATTTAAATTGTAATTTTTAAGAAAAATTATACAGTGATATAAAAATTTATACGTTTTTTATCAGTTTAAATTGCGAGTAAAGGGAACGATTTATTGGTTTTACAATTATGTTTTTTTTTTTCTAGAGATACTTTTTCGGGAAGGTGATAAAGTTTTTCCGAAAATTACGCCCATACAATTTTGTAGAACAGAAATTTGATTTAGATCGTACTTTGAGGAGTAATTTTTCTCTGTTCTCTATTCTCTTTTTCAAAGCGCAAGTAAAAATTTCCGAAAAGTTGAGTAAAAACCGTAAAAATGTACGTAAACGAGATTTACATTTAATCGATTTCAGTTGATTAGTCATGACTTAAAAATTAATAGCCCTTAGATCTTAAAACGTTCACTTATGATAGATTGTCAATACTTCTATAACTATGTATATCAGATATTTTATGTAAAAAATAAAAAATATGTATTTGTCTTGGTATATGTAATAGGTGTATAATATCTATAGTAAAGTTATTGTAATTTTCTCGAAGCAAATAAAATATCTTAAAAACTTATTTATTTTGAATATTCGGCTGCATAAAAATAAATTTTCGATTTTTAATTTTTCAGGATTATTTATTTCTTTTTCATAATTTTCAACTCGAAAAAACGCGAACATTTGTCTCCGATAAATAAAATATTTGATACCTTTAATGTCAAATCTAAAAACAAATAATAATAAAATTAACGTAAAATGAATGTGTAATATAAAAGTTTAAAAAAATAAATAAATAAAAAATATATTATAAAGTACTCATTATGTCACTAATTAACAAAAAAAAAAAAAAAATGGTAATATCACTGCAAAAACTTTCACGTTAGGTTGAACATTTCTGAAATATTTTATTTTAAACCCACATTTAATTTTAGTAGGTACTTCGAAGTTTTCAACTTGTTCTATCCTGTATAGAACATCAATAACAATCTAAAAAAAATATTGATGTCATATTTAAATAAGTATTGAGATGTATTGCACCACTTTATACACGTATCAATCAGTTCTATAATCCATGGCTATCCATGGTTTACTTGACCGATATTTGGAATTTTTTTATGTATATATAGATATTCTATTTATTTAGAATAATAAATAGTTAGGTTTTAAATTTTTACTTATAATAGTTTATTTTTATTTAATATTCAACTACAAAGTTTTAAAATAGAAAAAAATACCAAAATAAATAAAGGTTAGGAATACCAAAATAAATAAATGCGTTTCATGGTTGCGTTTAATACGTATTTATGTATAATTCATACGTAGCTTTGAAATATGTGACCAATTAGAAATAATTCAAAGAGTTTTGAAAAATGAATTTATACAAACTGAATAATATTTGTGAAATATCACAAATTTATTACTTTCTCTCTCCGAAATATACATTGTAAAACGATAATTTTACATTTTGATAGAGATTTTAAAATCAGTAACCAATGACCAGGAATCGCATTATAACAACGACAACACATTTGTGGAAATTGAATTAGATACAAACTATTTACATTCAGCAGTGTGTAGTAGAAATTAAATTATAATTGGCAACGAGCCCTCTTTTCGAATGAACTGATTTAACTGATACTTTAGACTGAACAGTAAAATAATAATAATAAGCGTATTTTGAATTGATATGTTTGTGGTATTATAGGACATATGTCATATGTATCTCGTAGTAAGGTGTCATTTAAATTTTAACTATAATCTAATGTTAAAATGTTTTATTTTTTTTAAATAGTATCGATTGCAACCATTATCAGCACATAACGAATACATCTCAATTTTTCATTATTTTTCATACATACGACGTTTCATTTATTTAAAATTGAAATGTTTATCATCAAGCTCATTTTTTAAACTTGGATTCTTTAATTTACTTTTGTTCGCATTCTAAATGCGTCGACTTGTTTAGTTATGTTTAAGATCCAAGGAAACTAAAGGGTTTTAGAGACTTTAAACATGGTATGGTATAACATATTAACAGTGAAATGTGATTTCAAAATATAGATTATAATAGAATAATAGTATTAAAGGAGGTAAATGATTTAAAAACGTAATTCGTAAATTTAAAATAATTAGTTTTTATCGGAAGAGTAAATAGTTTAAACATATTGTTGTGTGAACGCTCTAAAATATATCAATATTTGTTTGACTCAACAATAACAAATAATAAAATAATACATATAAGTATAATTGTAGCATCATCACATGCAATGTAATTATTATTTTTATCCTTTCAAAATACCTATGTAAATAACAGAATAACGAATAATTTAATCCTTAAATACGCCATTTCGAATTTAAATGAATTAAAAATAAACAACTCATTTTTATTACTAATGGAGCGTTCTTAACTTTTGATTTATACATAGAAGGAGTCTTAAACAATTGAAACACCTTTTCAAATAAATAAACAGGGAGAAACAATAAATAAAATAGTTTTAGTCTTTATCGCCTTATCGGTAGGTTCTACGTAGTAAACATAAATTAAACTTTCACGACTGTCGCGAATAAATCTAACGCTGTCTAAAATTGGAATTAATTAAATCATTGATCAAACAACAAACCGATTAAACCTGAACCGAGTTATAATGAAAAAATTCTAGGTGGTTATAGTAATTACGTTTTGAGATATACGACACTAAATTAAATTTATATTTTGATTCCTGACGTCACCTAATAGTAAATTATCAATTATCAAATATTCGTAGGAAATAATAAAACGGACAAACAAAAACAAAATTTTACAATCTAAAATAATAAATTCGTTCAACAAGTTCTAGTGACTTTTCGTTGAATTATGTTTGAAAATAAATACATTTCGAATAAAGGTTCTAGGCTTTTTTTTATTATTATTATTATTATTATTATTCGTGCATATATCTCTGAAATGTCAATAATAATACCGTCAATCCGAAATGAATAAATGCTTTTCCGTAAGCTCGCGATCTCGAGTACTGTGGAATGGAAGAAACGTATTGAAAACGGATTTGAGAAATTTACCATAGGGCTCGACTTCGTTTACGATAGGTATTTTACAAGTAATATCAACGAACCGGTATAAATTGTATTACGTAATAATGCTTAGGCGTTTTATTAAATGACGAAAAAATAAAAAAACACTCGTAATTTTGTAAGTATGTACCTATATATGTATGAATCATATTTGCCGGATTTTATGATAATAACGTCGAACGCAAGCCAGACCGTGCAATACAAATTAAATTACAAAATACGATAAAAAACCAACCGATATAGCACGATGGTACGGAAAAACGTCTCATACTAGCACAATGGTCAACAGGTAAATGTTACATTGAGAATTGAAATCGACAGTTCCATTCGTACGTTGTTGGGTTCTTTTTTTTTTAATAGACTATGGATATGATATTAAGGCGTACTATATGTACTATTGTATTCCATGAAAAATTATTTATTTTTCCTTTGAACAATTTCTCATTTCGTTAAAATTGGCAACCGTTTTATATGGTTTTATTATATAATACACATCATGCTCAGAATTACTAATAAAAATCATAAATTGATTTCGCAAGAATCCCGCGAGTTCTGTAACTCTTATTTAGTTTTTCGTTTATCAATAGTGGTTTGACAACGTTTTCAAATACATATCTGACCGTACTTGAGCTAAATATATAATTTTGAAAACGTTTTTCATTCGCCTAAAAGATGTTTAGTTCTTAATGTTCAAACCAGATATTTTATTGTGGTCAGAACCCAACATTTGTGACGTTTTAGTTGATAATACACAACGATAACAATTAGTAATCGTTTCTTTGACATTCAATATACACGTCAACGTTTTCCACGTTTGGTCAGAAAGACGATTTTTTTTTTCAACCCAAAGCTTAAAAATGTTGAATTTTAATGTCCGACTCAAATATTGGTAGTAGTAGGTTAATAATATATTCACACATATTTGTGTAAATTACACATTCAAATTTTTTAAAAAATTTGTTATTTTATTATAAAGTAAACACTTTTATAAACTCGGTAGTATATCATTTATATTACTACATACGGTATTTTATATATTAAAAATAGCCGATATTGTTATTAATACCACTATGTTGTATTTATGATCTATAAAACTTTAACCCTGCACACGTCACGTCATACTTAATTTTAAGATTAATCATGTGATTCGTATGGTATTTATTATCAGTAACAGTATAATAATGTTTCCGGTAATACTTTGTTATATAAAAAAAAAAAAATTAATTAAAAGTAGAATTATTGTTTGGTGGCATACACGACCGGCACTAAATTTTCTTCCACCACATATTTTTCAATAAAGGTATACGTATTTACCAAGTTTCATACAGTTTTTTTTTTTTTTTTTTTGATAAATAGTCACTTATTCAAGAAAGAATGACGGGGTTCTTACGCAAAATGTCAGTTTTTTTTTTAAAAATTCAATTTCATAAAATGTATAGATTTTAGATTCTGTGTGCAGCAAAATATCTTTTGGTTTTACAACCATGTTTATTTTTCATTTTTTTCCTGCGAACGTATTTTCAAGTAGTCAGAACGGTCCAAAAGTTCCATCCGGTGATATAGATCTATAGATCGAAAATTGCATGTGAATCGTATCTTAAAAAAATCATTTTCCTCTCCTCTCAACAGTATTTCCAGGCACGAGGAAAGTGACATTTCTAGAAACTGATCGTAGATACTGATAATATACGAACACATACGATTCCTAGGTACATACCAGTGAAATTGATGATAATAACGCAAATGCTTTTAAAAACTTGGAAATAAATCAAAATACAATTGTAAGGATCACCTGATATAAAAAAAAAAAACTTTAGAAGGTTCAAAAAATAATGATTATACATGTTTGGGTATTCTACCGGGATGATTACTTTACAAAAAAATAGCTATAATGTTCTCAGAAATTAAATTTCTTCTAACTAATAACAATCAAAGTTACTAAAATCATGTAAGATCATATGATATACCTGTCAAGTACACCAAAAAAACTTTTGGAAAACATTTCGTTGGTTATTTAGGCCCACTCTATTTTAACCAAATGCCGATTGTCGATTGGAAAAATATCATATCTGAGAAACATAATAGAAAGAAAATAATTTATAAGTGGCTATGTTCAGAAATAATTAATTAGGTCAAAACTACGTGATACTTATCACATATGTTTGTGACCATGTAACGCGTAATATTTCTAAATTTGTTTGAAAGAATTTTGTTTTTAATAATGTCTTCTCTTAATAATTATTGTTTTTGATCATTCATAATTTTTTAATTTTTTCTGAACACATTAAGTATAATACCTATGATTATGTCGTAATTTTAAATTAATTTGTACACATTATCTTATATTTATTAAATATAAGAATGCAACTCTCTACTCCATTACAAGCATGCTCACAGGAATATTATATTTAAATGTATTTACTCGTATATATAAATATTTAAATTTCTGAAATAAAAAAAATAATAAAAAAATAGCGTTTATTCGCACATTTTATTTATTTATTTTTTTGTAAAAATATTTATTTATTATAAATAATTGAATAATTTGCAATAGTAAATACTATCTACCAGTTTTAAGCTAGGCTTGTTTTTTTGGTAGAGAGTTGCTATGATATAACATATAGTACTCATACGTTACATTTAATTTTATATTTTCCATTGTTGAATGGCAATTTTGACACACCAACTTACATTTAAAACTAAACAACTAAGAATAAACGTACTAACTATTTTAGAGAATCTATTAAACAAATTTACAACGATTTTACTCAAATTATATTTTTCTCAACTCCTGGGGTTACAGAACATAATTTGCTTAATATAAATTGGCATGGAATTAAAAAAGTGTTTTGCTCGCACACATATATGTATATGTATATAAATATGCACATACACGCATAATTCTACTGATATTTTAAGATACGAGAGGTTTGACGAGTTACCGCGTGAAACTTATAACGGTTAAGCGGTTACGGCGTATAAGTTTCCGCACGAAAAAAATACACATTTACGGATGAGTTCCTATCCGATATAATAACACGTCGATTGATCCGATCTACGTATAACGAATTCTCGCTCGGGCACGAATTATTATAAACTCAAATTCTTTAACCGCTTTGACTCGAGACTGACGACTTTGATATAGTTTGGGCGGTTAAAATTTTGCTAAACTAATCGTATAAGAGTTCACGAAGTAACGCACGTTATAAATTACGTATCGGTACGCATTGTGTAGAAACTTTCGTATGCATATATCCACGGGCGGAGTTGACCTGCTATAGCTCGTGCACGCATTTGCCCCGATACGAAACACGGCCGACTCACAATAATTCAATGTTCGAGGGACTTATGAAAAATTTCGAGTCGCCGAGTGCTCGAAACGCTAAGATGTCTGATATAACGAGTGAATGAAAAAAAAAAAATAATAAATATGAATTACCGTGAGTCGCGTAGAATACAAGCATATAAAAATTATGCGAGCGTTCGTGCACGATACGTTTTTTGTAATTATTTTCAACAATAATAATAATAATAATAATAATAATAATTTAATGAGGTACTAAATTTAATAAAACATTTATTCGATTGAAATTCGAATTGTTATTTTTCTGTTTATCGACGAGGATTTCAAAACGGTCGCGGTCGAATCGAAATCACCGTAAACGTACAACTGTAGACACGCTATAGTCACGTCGGCTTGCCACATCGCCAATATTTCATCCGGCGGCTTAGTATATGAAAACTTTATCACTACTTTGTTGCCGAATAATTTTCTTCGGAACTTTTCTTCGTGTTTTCACTATTATCGCGTAATGTTTTCCGACTCACTACTAATATTATCGAGTGGTGCGTTTTCGGTACACAATCATTTTCAGCGAGTGTTTTTCCGTCTTCGTCGGATTTGACTTTGGCGCCTCACAGATCGAATAAATTCGAAACATAACGAGTGACGCAGACGAATTCAAGCATTTTTTTTCACGTTAATAAAAACGAGTTCATTAATGTCGAAACGAAAAAACAGAAAATCGTCACAATCCCGTGTTCGTGAAAGCTTTTTCGAAAAGAACCGAGTTTACCGAAATCGCATAGCTAATAATTAATCCGGCACCGATCGGCGAGCGTGCACAGCCGCCAGTCTTTCAGGGCTCGCAGTTTTACGATAATAATACATCAACGACTATAAATTCCACCGACAGGTTTGACGAGGATGACACTACCAGAAAATAAAGTAGCAAACGGCCGTATAACGTGCGTATGGTTCGATATTACTTGTCCCTAATTCATTTTAAACCCCCGAGCTTTGTATCTGTCGAAAAAAAGGGGTTATTATTGTCTTTCTGCTGACAAAGCCGTAGGCGAAGACATATGTAATAGCAGATCAGGTGGACTTTGCAGGCTTTACGTCTGTTTGATCGGTCTGATGGTTATATAACGTAGCGTATTTAGTGACCGTCCTATCTTTCAACGAGGTTCATTGAATCGCTGTCAATCGAGAATTACCCATATTCGAAGTCTAATCGAAATCGAACGGTATGGATTCACTACAGAGTAGGTGTCCGAAAGTTATTGTAATCGTTTAACATTTATAAACCGTGAACGATTCCAGTAGGTAAGCCTTAAGATTATCATATTTTCGAAAACAAATAAATACAGTAATTGACAGTAGTGAGATGACACACGTGTTAATAAAACACGATTTAACGCAGCATCAAATTATTTTTTACTTCGACGCGTTATTCGTCAGAAATGGTTCACCAAGTACGAAAGAGAATTAACAGCGTTCGAATTAAATCAATAAAATTACATTGGATCTGATAAAATACTAAAATGGAAAATCATACGATAAATTCACAATCGTCACAAAAATTAACAAAACCTTATAATTATTCAATCATGAAATGTTCCATAATTATTATTGTTACATCTGTACGTGTAGTCGTACACCTGCAATAATTACGTTAGTACATATTTATAAATTTCCAATCATCTACGGTGCAAAGAAGTAAATAATTTGATTTTTAACTTTCAAATCGTGTTACACCCATTGATTTTAACCTTAATCACTGTCTGAAAACTAAGTTTTCACTGCTTGACGTTTCACATTGACAAGTAATAAATTATCAATCAGTACCTTTTCAAATGAGCAGGTCATGGAATTCGCGGTGATAATTGTGGCGGTTTAAATTTTAGAATATTCGATTGTATTTTACCAAACGACTGAAGGGTGGCTGAGTTTATGAAGCTCCTACCCTCTATGTGTGTACCCACTAGAACGTATGACTATAATATATCTTATCGTTTATGTAGCACATATGTGTAATTTTCATATTACGTTTACACGGCGTAATAGTAGATTACCTGTGTGTAATGCGTGATGCTGTTGGGTCGATAAATATTGATATCATCGCGATAATATTAACGCTGCGAATTCGACGCACAGCGGTCGCGTTGGTTTGATAATAATAATTAAGATTCGACGACGTTTTATATATTTTTTGCTATAAGAAAATCACTAACTCTTTGTCATTTGTTTAGGGTTCAGAAGTTTAAGAAATGTCTTAAACAAAAATGCGCAATAGAATTTTTTTTTATCCATTTGTGATTAATTTTACCTTAGTTACCAGCGTACGTACTTCTACTGCACTTACGCACCATAGATGTTCTTCGCTTCTTGGACGAGATAATGAGTGTGTTATTAATTATTAATTGAGACAAAGATGATATTATAAACCAGGTTTTTACATCGAATATTTGAAATTTTACTAGGTAATTTCTAAACTTCTAGATATGTTTAATAGTTTTAAAGTTGTATATACAGCCCGAAAAATATGGAATCATCTTTTCAAACGTTTTTTTAAGTCAAAAATGATATTTGGTGAAAATTTCAAGCGCCTAGTGCTATTATTTTCGGATTAATGACCAAATTCATTAAATGGATTATGTGGAGATCTCGTATATATCGAATTTTACCGTTTTTACTCAACTTTTAGGGAGTTTTCCTCTCACTTGGAAAAACTATCGAGAACAAAGAAAATTGACTGGTTGAAAGTACCAACTAAATCAAATTTATGATCTATAGATTTACAGGTTAAAACTTTTGAAGCATTATTGCTGCCAAAAACAGTAATAACATATACACAAAAAAGCAAAAAAAAAAAAAACATCATTGTGAAACCAACACATTTTTCGTTTCACTTAGAACCTAAAAAATAAATACACAGGAAAACCGTTATGAATATTTTAAAATAAAGTACATCAAAAAAATTTCACATCAGCTGGATTTTTTCTAAAAATGTTAAATAGCATTAAAATAATAAATAATATATATTTTATCTCATTTTATATTTACGTAATATTTGTTTAAACATAAAATCATGGCTATATATAATATGTAATCCGTGGTCTTAAGTAGAAAATGTATTTGGAAAAAGGATAAATTTAACCTTTACGTTACCGTGGAATAATAAAAAAGTACATATTATTACTTATTTACAGAAATTAATGGGCTTTTTGTGATGTTTCATAATTTATTCGTTCTTGGACATCTAATCTTATCTATATAAATGATAACTACGAATGATGGATAATAAGATTGCAGATTTTTGTATGTAACAAATAATAAAAAGAACGTGCTTCTATATTTAGTCAAAAATTATCAATTTTTTTTTTTTTAACTTATGTAAAATATATAACAATATGACATTAATATATAGTGAAAATTTCAATTTTTTAGCAACATTATTTCGTGAGTTATGATTAGACAACTAATTTTGATTTAGTGAAAGTGTTGTTTGAAAATATTTTCGTAAAACCAATAGATCATTCGCTTCGCTCAGAAGCTAAAATATATATAAATTTCAAAAAATGAAGCTTTGATTGTCGCTCGTTTGATAAATGATAGATATGTTTATTATTCTATGACAATCCTAAAATATTTTGAAATTTTAAATAAAATTTATAGATTTGATACAAAATAATATACCTGTGAAAATTATTAAATTCATGTTTTGTTGGGACGGAGTGGCCGAGTGGACTCAGGTGACGGTTACGACGCGTACCGTCGCCGGTTCAAACCCGGCCTCGGGCAGTCTCTCTAACTTGGACAGGAAACAACTGTCTTCGGAGAGAGACTGCCATCCCCCCACTCCGGGGCATGGCAGAAACCTACGGGTGCCCCACTGCCCCAATAGAAATTCTACCAAACCGGCATCCGAACTGTAGACTCTAGAGTCTAAACTCCCGGATAACTATGCCACATGAAAAAAAAAAAAAAAAAATGTTTTGTAATTTAACTATTTTACAAGGACCTATACATATGTGTGTGTGTGTGTGTGTGTGTGTGTGTGTGTGTGTGTGTGTGTGTGTGTGTGTGTGCGCGCGCGCGCGTGTGGGTGTGGGTGTGGGTGGGTGTATATGTGTGTATATTAATAAATAAAAAAATTTAAAAATATATACAAAATAGAGTATAACATGAGATAATATAAGTCAATGTTTTCTTTTTTTATTCTTTCTATTTTTTTTCTGTTTTTTTTCTGCCCCTTCTCATTTTATTATTAATTTTAATATTAACCTAATTGTTCTCAATACCCAATGGCCTTAGTAGCCATGGGATAAATAATAAAAAAAAATTTTAAAAAATATATAAGTCAAGTTTTGTAATACTGATCACTTATCATTGATCACATTGTTTCGATTTTAAAAATTATTCTCAACTTGTGAAAAGTGACATTATAAATATATTGCAATTCTAAATATTACATAGGAAAGAAACGAATACATCAATCATAGTGTGTTGTGTTTCTATACATGTTTACACGAATTTAACATTCTTTATTTAATTAAAATTAGTTTTATAACGCAAATAAGAAAAAATGAGTGTATTTGATATAAGATGAAAATTTGATCAGGAAACTCTGATTTTCTCTCAGCCACTTTAATTTACTAATTACTTAAACTCTTTGTCGAATAATAAAAATAAAAAATAAATATGGAACAATGTACGATAAAATATATTTTAAAAAAAATTATATTCTGTATCAAAATATTGTTTTATAAATAGTGTGGTTCCAATATTTAAAAACTAAAAGCTTATAAAATTAAGAAAAAAAAAAATTTAATTTAAAAAAATTATACACGAAATCTTAAAAATTGTATTTATCATAAAACTATATTCAAGTGTTACATTAGGTATTAATTTAAAAATAATGAATTAACAAATATTACCATCTGTACTCAATTTATAATTTTCAAAAATGGCCTTTCTAAAAAACTCAAAAAAACGTATCACCTGTTAGCTTGATTATGTTACTTTAACTATCTCAAAATTTAAAGAAATATTTAATAGGAAAAAATACATAACTTACTTGAAAATATGAAAAAAATCTAAAAACTTTTTATACGTTAGGCTAAGTTATGAATCCGGATAATTTTGAGTACAGAATGTTTAGAATAAAAATTAATTAAACAACTTACCTATTAATTGGGGTTTTACATAATTATTTTCACTGCGCAACTACATTTTAATAAAGGTATTAATTTTAATTTAAATTGGCACTAACCATGTCATAGGATGCCATTCAATTTTCATCGTTTTCCCTAAGTAGTATCTTTATTGTTATTAATAATATCATAGCTATTTAGTTTTATCGTAAATGTTTCACAAGACCATGACTAATTTTAATTATTAATATCGCATGAAACCTTACTCGATCTCTTCATTGGTCGTTTCACCGTTTTAAATTACATTATAATCTCAGAGGGTTCGACGGTTTTTGGTTAAAACACAATAGTAACTACAACCTAAGTTCACCGTGACGAACATGGTTCAGTTTAATCCACACGGTTCAAAACTGAACTTCATTGAAGGAAAACTAAGACTGTCAATCGTTTTTTTTTTTTTTTTTTTTTTAATTATTATAAAATAAAATAACAATTCAAACTCAAAATGGTGCAACGGCCGCTAGACCTACGGATTCAGTCGTTTTTCAACTCTTATGAATATAGCTCTATAAAAATTCAAAAGTGACGACGAGAAATTAAAAAGTACAATCGCAGTTAAGTTTCATAGCACAGTGTTCAATAACATTTATTTCATATCAGCTACTACGTTTATCTAATAATATTAATCTATTAATACTTTATTTTGGTCTTGTATCTCACAATATCAAATAATGTACAAATGATTACTTGTAAAAAAGGGCTTAGCCCGTTAACATTACAAAAATAAAAAAATTAAAATATCACAAAAGTGATTCAAAATGTGTGTGACGACAATTCCAGCATATACATATTCGAAATAGAGTAAAACGTGTGAAATGCTAGTTTCTCCGTGGGAAATCTATAATGCCATTGTAGATTAGTTATTCTCAGAGTACAGATTTTGAGGTTGATTTTTGAAAACCTAATCGGCGCCAATGTTTTTCCCGCCATCGAGTATTTGTATTTTTTGTACCTAGTTAATTTCAGTGATTGAAAAATATTAATCCCTACAAAACTCCAGTTTCGATTCCATATTCGATCGAAAACAGCGATTTCAAATGTTTATAAATCATATTATTAAGATTGTGGTGCGGTACGTGCAGTGTTATGCTCAGATAAAAAAAAATACCTAGATAAGGGTAAGATATATGAAATTAAAAATATCTAGATAAAGATAGATAGTACAAAAATGCAATTTATCTAAATATAGATAAGTAAAAATTATTTCAACCAAGATAAAAATGAGACAAAATGTTTATATTAAATATAAAATAATAAAAATAAAAATTTCAAACGAAAACTTGTGTTTTTCTTTAAAAAAACTTTGGATTCTCTAGTTTACAATATTTTTAATTACATTTTAACAGCACCTTGTATAAATATAAAATGATACAAATGATATATACCTAACTAATACTACTCATATTTATTTTTTCTTAAAGTTGAAATATATACAAACTTTTTCTAAGCATTTATTTCTTATACTTAGAATAAAGCAATTTAATATTCAGTAAATATTAAAATGTAATAACCAATAGTACTTAACCTAGTATCAGGTCAAAGCTAATGAACAACATGTTACAATACAATATTAAACACTTTACTGTTTCAGATGAATTCCAAGACTAAAAATATGTTTATATTTATAGATTATGTTTCATAAATATAGATGGGAATTTTATATCTAAATTTATATTTTATTTTATTGCTATAATCATCGTGAACCGATTACATTGAGTGCAGACTACGTTTTTTATAAAATATTTATCTAGATAAATTTATATAGATATATATTATTTCATCTAGATAAAAATTAGATGACAAATTTTGTTTTTATCTAAATAAAATAATTATATAAAGTTTTTATCTATATGAAGCATCTAGATAAATTTATCTAGATAAAATTATTTATGGCACAACACTGGGTACGTGTGCAGTGCGGCTCGCGACGACAGCGCAGCGCGTTGTATGTGTTTGTTCGCAGCTCAACAATCGCTACGTGTTCGGTCAAAATCCGATTTCCAAAAAATTCAAATCGCTCTAAAACTTAGAGTTTTACACCGATTGATGTTTTTTAAATACTAATATTTCCAAAAAAAAAAAAAAAAACAAACGCATTCGTTTTAGCTGGAAAACATAGATTCTCGTTTAATTGTCAAAACATCATATTTTTATGAGCCAGGTGGACTCATAAAAGTAATGTTGTTCAGATACTATTCCTACAACATATTTGCCCATTATATTCGGCTTAACGGGTTTTTACCCAAATAACCAGCGAAAATAACTAAACTGTTTTTTGTTCACATTCAGATAATCTATATAAAATGAAATTAATTTTGATGATTTTATTATAATTCATAAACTTATCCTTTTAAAGGGTTTTTTAATTGCATTTCAATTGATTTTTATTATTTTTTGATTCAATTTGTTTACCTGATTTGAATTGTGGTCCATTTTTTCGTTTTTGTTTTGAAATATTTGAAAATTAAAATATATAACAACTTTTAACTTACTCTTCGTCTTTTTCATTTTTAACTTTATATGGCTAAATTTATGTTGTGATAAATGCAGAGTTTATTATAATAACTTTTGAGTTTGAAAAAAAAAATTGTATTTCAAAGTATGTACTAATATTACTTCTATTCATGCATATGCAATACAAAAACAGTTGAGAATAAAATCAAAATAAATTGGTAAAATGTACACTTTGTTCCTAGATTTTAGACGTTTTAAGGTATTTATAATGTTTGTAGGTGTCAGGCGTCTTTTATAGATGATGCCAAAACTGTCCCGTCTGACGTTATGAGTTCTGTTATATGATATTATTTTAAATTTTAATGAAGTGCTAAATCAGAAGACGAATTTTCATCGAAACTCAGTAGATAATTGTGTTTCTACGTTCAAGTGTAGAAGTGTTTTGGTAAAAAACATATTAATGTAATAATGTTAAAAAATTCGAATTTTCAAATAACAACCGAATAACCAACATCTATTTATTGATAAAATGATCTATTTCGTTGTATTAAGACACTTATAGTGGATATTAAAGTTCATCGTATTTTTAAATCAATTATTATGAAAATCAAAATTGTTCAAGTTTCTCTGTGAAATATTCTCGATTTTATTTAAAATCTAAATACATGTTCAGTGAAAATGTCATTTTCTTAACTTCTATATTTAATTAATTAATCTAAATAACTAAAATAGTCAATACATAAAAACTTATTTACGACAATCGTACCGTTTTGATTCAGATTTTCAGTAATTTTTACCAACGCTTAAAAAAATTATTGAACATTTTGAAATTTTACTTTTTTTAGAATAAATTAGATCAAATTTCTTTTCTATAGAAAAACTAACCTTATCTTTTGACTCACTTTTACTAAAAGTCAATGTAATTTAACATAAAAAGAAAAAATACATTTTAGTAAAACCAAAACATTCTCCTCTCTACTCCCAATCTATAAACGATTTTAAACGATATTAATACATATTTGTAAATGTTTTTTTCCACATAAAAGATGATTTATACCGTATAATGTCAATACGAAATTGGAAAATTATTCCAAATTTGCATATTATTCTTCAAAAGATTAATGTGTTTGTAATGCTTTTATACTATTTATACAACGATAATGTATTTTAATGAAAAACGACCATAGACGGCGATGTAAATAGGCAATTTAGCTACATTCCGGTCGTGTTTCTTGTATGATTTAACTGAACAATAATATGATCTGACTAATACGTAATATTAGGTATTTAAAAAAAAATATATAAATAATATAATAAATTAATTTGTATATTATTATGTATTCACGGCTTATGTATACATGGAAACTATGAAAAATTCATATAAAGCCATTTGTGGTTAAATAAAAGGATATATGTAACTATATAACTTTAACATAAATATTAAAAAAATATATTTTCAATCATAATACTTTGATCAGAACGAAAATACACATCGTACAGAATTTATGTCAATATACTTATGTATAGGTACTATTTATAATACCTACTAATTTTTTTATATCAGTCTTCAAATTATAGGATTTTCAAAATCGTAACATACGTCATTCACAATTATAGATTTATTAATTGCTTTATGTAATCTCTTTATTAATTTATGTTTAAGTATTTTGTGACTTGAATCCAACATCAACGTAGAAAGTCTGTTATTTGAGAACTTTAAACATAATTTTTGAATGAATATTTTTAGTCATATTTTTACAATTTATTCATATCTAAAATATTGAAATACTTGGAAATTTCAGTAGTTTGTTGCGCAAAATTAGTTAAGGTAGTGCATACATAAAAATATTAAATGCCCGAAAATCGGAATGATAATTGTGGTGACGATGCGTCCTTCGTTGCACATTCCTCGAAAAATATAAGATAATGGTATGGGGTCTAGAGGGTTTAAGATAAGCCATAATTACGATTCGCGATACGTGCATAATATTAATTTCAATTGTTTTCAAAAGAAACCAATGATAGATTATTATTTTCGGGAAATATTTCCTACCAAAATTCAGTTAGAACATAATTTTATCAACTAGTTTAGTTTCAAAGAAAATAAAAACTCTATGATAAGCTGTTGTTCAATACACAATCCAATAGTTGCCGATTAATGTTTTATTCAAAACGCTAAACGCAACTTCAGGACCACAATCCGAAAATATGACAGTATGCATGAAAAAAAGAAAAAAAACTAACACAATATCTTCAGAATCATTCTTCGATTCAATCAGTATCTAATAAATAGACATTCAATTAATTCGGTTAACAATGATGCATATTGAGCAAACACAAGTCATATTATTTCATATTAAAACATAATTATAATATATATTGGTGTTATGAATATTTTTATTTTTGAATACAATTATCATAAATTAAAAGCGGTTTTGTATAAATTGTAAACATTTCAAATTTTTCACAATTATACGTTACATTAACTAATAATTAAACACATTTTCTGAACCTTTCATGGCATTACAAAATAAGTCTTATAATTTTACGAGTTAGTAAATATAATTAAACTATTTTTTTCTGGTATACTGTTAGAAAATACATTTATTTACAAATTAAATATTTTATGAGCCACAAACATTTTTTTTTTCATGAGAAAATTTCACTCGAATTATTGTCTCCAGCCTTAGAGTAAAAAAGATGAAGCCGTAGCTCTTTATGTTTCTGTAGATTATGTACAAGAGAAGTCAATTAATTTGAATTATGTACGACGTATTCTAAAATCGAATAAATTTCCTTACATCATTACAACCATAAACGTATATAACTTATGACTATTTAGAACAAATAATGAACAATTTATTTTTCTATTTCTAATGCATTTTTCGTGTTTTGCTGCTTTTTAAAAAGCCTTGTTTGAAAATAATAAAAAAACAAATTTTTCATCGTTTTAATTCTAATCCGTCAGGTGTGCAATTATTATGACTTATGACTATAATATGATATGATCTATTTATCCGTTAGCATAATCGTATATCATATTTAAAGCTTTTTTCAAAAATAGGGGGAAAAATACTTTTATTGCTGTTCACAAAAACGGTTCAATAATGGTATTAAGTGTCCAACACGTGAACTAAAAAGGGACTTTTGATTTTGTGCATGCGTTTTATGATTTATGAATCGATGTAACAGCGTAAACTAAAGTTTTGAATTTCACAGACGGAAATTCAAAACAAACGTATATGTTGATTTAGCGAAACGTTTCACTTATCAAAAATGACATTGAGGAACTGGTGTTTCAGACAATTTTAAATGGCCTTTGATCATATCGTATACTCTTAAAATTTAAGACTATTATATTTTGAAACAAAATAATTTTGGTGAAACAGTAATTAACTACCCAATTAACACTTTGTTGCAAACCATATTCATTTGTGGTCTTAATGTTCTTAGCTCAAAGTATTTTCTCCTTTACTAGAATGATTTTAATTTATAAACGGACCAAATTTATGGACTCGAAATTGTCGGAAACTATGAATTTTAATTTTTGCAATAATTGTTTCTTATTTTTCAATCGAAAATGGGATACCATACTACAAATATTTTTCTAATACAAATGTGTTATTAATTATAACTCCTAAGTAAAATACACGCACCAGTTCTTAGCTATAATCATTAAAGTTCATTATTATTTAAGTGATAATCGAATTCTCTTAAAGCAATCTTGAGGTTATACACTCAAAATATGCAATTATAATTTGTCTGTAAGAGCAACATTACTATTGTACTAGTTCAATTATCAATTAATAATGGTAAACACTTTAATGTTTTGTTCTATTTAAAAACCATATGATTACGATTGATCTAGCGCAGTGCTTCTCAACCTTTTTATAACGGCCGCCCCCATAAGAAGCAAAATATTTGTTAACGCTCCCCCCCTCACATCATTAAAATAAAAATTAAAATAATATACATGACATTTTAATATTAAATAATTAATAAATATAATACATATATATATATATATATATATATATATATACAAATGTGAAAATAATTAAAATAAAATGTAAAATTTATGTTTAAATATAATTTAAGAGGATAATTAAAATGTTTTTAAATGTATTGATCAGTGAGATGGTTGTGCTTGGTGATCCAAAGCCAATTTTTTTACGTTTGGTTCAAAGTTTGTGAGATGAAGGCGTAAGTCTCCTCTTTTGACGATGTCGAGTCGATTTCTCTTTTTAGTTATTAGATTCGTTACCGCACTAAATCCTCGCTCAACGAAGTAAGAGGAAGGGAAGGCAATTAATAATTTTTGTACGACAGTCCACAGCCCAGGATAAATTCGACTGATAGTAGACTGGAGCCAAAATTCTGTGAGGTTTTCACCATTCTTAAAACTTGCTTTTAACATCTCGTTAGTGGAAATTTCGATCATTTCTTCTTGATACTGTAGTTTTGCTGATTCAATATTTTCAATCGATAAAAACGAAAAAATTTACCAAGATAAATCTTGGTGCGTTGCTTTGAACAACAAAAAAGTTCACCACCCCCCTATCACCCAAAACGAGCCCACCACCCCCCCACCGCCCAAAACGAGCTCACCGCCCATCAGTACTCCTTCACCGCCCACCGGGGGGCGATATCGCCCCCGTTGAGAAGCACTGATCTAGCGTAAAAACAAATGAAAATATTGTTCAGAAAATAAATTAAAAACAATACGGTTAGAATACTTCAAGATCCTAAATATTTATTTAAAAAATAAACTGTGATGGATGAATTCACCAAAAAAAAAAAAAAAAACAAAAACAAAAACTAAGACTTAGTCTTAAAATTATATTTATTCCATTATGATTAATGTAGTAAATAATTTTTGAAAATAATAAGAATATACATTTTTTTTTCAATATATACATATATATATATATATATGTGTGTGTGTATGTGTGTGTAGTAAAAAAAACAAATTAATAGTTCTAAAACATTGATAAAACACTGATAGTAAACATGAAAGCATAGAATAAAAACTTGTTAAATCCTTGTTGAACTATAATGGTTTAAGCTGAAGACAAAATACACATTATGGTAATTTTATGGCTTTTGAATGTTTATTTTACGTTCAACAGTTGAATTATTGACTTATTATGTAGTTCCAACGTTATGACGGTATACTATCTATTTTATGAAAATAGTAGAAATTAATATCATAGATCATATTTTATAGGTTACAACACTTAATATACGTTTAATGATGTTTTTCTTTTTTTTTTATAAACATTTTGTGTGGAAAAATTAAATGAAACATCTCCCTCTGTACCTCCTACCTTTTTTTGCCTATAGAATTGTTAATTTGCTAAAAATTGAATAACACGATTTCAACTGTACACGTTTTCTCTCGACGTTTCATATTGTATATGTCTCTACAAACAATTTACATTTTCCTTTTTTGTTTTATACAAAACTCGGAGTGTTTCTGCTCTTAGTGTCGCTTACAAAAAATCGTAACTCTAAGTGACAAAAAGGTCGAAGAAAAATACCTACATTTACTTAAGTATTAATTTTCTTTTCAATGTAATTTGTTGAAGAGGTCCTTTGACTGCCATAAAACCATAAATATTTAGAATAATCATGTTTATAACATGTTTAACGTGCATTTTGACATAATTGTTTTTTCAGGCGCGATTTTCACTCAAGAGGACAAAGACAGCACCACGGAAGTAGCATTTAAGTACGCTGTGTACAGGATAAATAAAGATAAAGCAATCTTACCGAATACAACGCTCGTGTACGACATAGAATATGTTTCTCCGCAAGATAGTTTCAAAGCGTCGAAAAAGGGTATGTAATTGCAGTAAACTAAATATTAGTTTAAACATTTTCTTCAAAAAAAAATCTGTCTGTAACTTGTTATATTATGATATCGGTTACTGTTAATTTTGCAAGTAAAAAATTGACATCCACACAGAGATTAAATTGATAATAAATGTTCGTATTTTAGATAAGTAAATTGATGAAATATATTTTCGAGCCTAATCCAAAATGCGTGAGTATGATGGACAAAGTTATATTTTGAATTCAGTTTTTCGATTCAATCGTATTTTACAAAAACTCTATGTACGTTTCGCCTTGTAAGTTTTCACAGTAATCATGAAAACCATTTGATGTTTTGACGACAAATATAGGTTTCATAATTTAATCGGTCATGACAACACATATTTCTTTAAAAATTTAATTTTATTATTATGAGAACGTAGGTACCAGGATCAAAACTCGTTACTTGTTAGGTAATTGTAATTATGAAACTAGTCAAAACCAATATTAAGTGGAATCGATGTGACTTGTTTTAATATAATAATTGTCATAGACTTGTCCAAAACTTTCTCACAGGGTGTGCGTAAACTATTTAATTTATATTCTCTCAATAAGTCACCAATGCTCTTAAACGGGTATTTCTTTAAATGGGTAGATTGTACTTGAAATTATGGATATACTTATGATATAATAAAATAAAATTTAAAAAATGCTGAAATCATTTTTTTTTTTTTTTTTTTTTTTTTTTTTATTACATTATCAACTAAATATGTTATTTATTGCGAATTGCTCATTAAAATAAAAACTTCTTAAAAATAAAAACTTATATATAACAAATATGTTCATTATGAGATAGTTAAAGTTCAAGGTGACGTTGAGTATTGTTTAGATGTTTAAACTCTTCAATTATGTCTTCTGGATCTGGTTGAGTTACCAATTCCTATCCAACAAATATTAAAATCATCGATTCTAATCGATCCTGTGTAATACAACTTCTAAGATTAGTTTTAACTAGGCTTAATTTGGAAAATGATCTGTCGCAAGAGCAACTTGTTACAGGCATTTTTACAAATAGAGTTAAAATTTTGTAAATATTTGGAAAACTATTAAATAAGCTACTAATAAATCAACGTTCTACATAAGCTAGTACTTGTACTGCTAATAAAAGCATTAGTAACACTGATAAAATAAATAAAAAAAAAATTAAAAAAACACGGAAGAATATAATAATATTTCTAAATAATTCCATTATTTGAATTATTACTCAATATTTTGTATAATTTTAAAACGAATAATAATTTAATAGCACGTTTTACATACATTTGACATTGAGCATACAATACATTTAAGACACATGAATAATAGAGATACTTTGAACAATTATTTAATACCTGTTAACACATCAGTCAAATTCAGTTTTTTATTCTGATTTTAATTGTTGTGATCTCCATGTTTTAATGTAATTTCTGGGATGTAACGAATGTAAATATAATTAATATTAAAATTAATTATTTTTTATTATATGAAGTATACATATAATTATACGCTTACCAGTAGACACAGTGACATAGTATTACTATTAGTAATATTATTCGTATTCGAAACTGTATTAGGATCCTTTTTGAACCAGAAATCATGTAACGTCTTTTTACACATGATTGATTATATAAAATGTAAATAACAGCTATATACTAATTAAAAGACAATATTATTGACGATAGGCGATTTCTTTGGTTGGAAGTTGGAACTGCGTGTCGCGTGGTAATTCAAGGTTTGTCTTTGTATAACTACACCTAATACTATCTATAAATATTCGTAACTTTACAGCTCTTTGGTGATAATTATTCTACTCTATATCCAAGGTGGATATATATGTTTTGTGATATAACCCCCTCGCCAATATCTATTATCGGACTTTTTATAGTGATATATTGTTTTTTACCTATAATCGCAGTAATTCATATTCAGACCATACAGTAATACATGGAAACGACGTAATAACTAATAATCTATGATTTAGAGAACAATTTATTTATAATCGTGATTAATTTAAACATTTTCCAATAGTTCATAATATTAATATACAATTATCAATATGAGCAAATAAATAATTAAAAGGTTGATATAGGCCAACGGCACTAGTCACCTGATCTCGCAGGGGGTGCAGGTGCATACTCTGCCCCCCATCGTGGACACTAGTGATGGCCAACGATATAATTTTCTAAATCGATATCGTTTAATTTTTCTCGATATCGTATCGCGATATATCGATAGTATAAAATTATCACACAATAACAAACGCACAATGCTCAAAACACGTACTTTTACGAACGAATAATCGAAACTTAATTGAATGCATAGGAATTATTTACCAAATGGCACCAAGTACAGTTGTTTCAATGAAAATAAAAGATAAAAATGTATATAGTTTAATATTTATAATACCACCTGGCATCTTATAGCTATAACAAAATAGATAATCCGTTATACACTAATAGCTAAATACTCATTTACTATATCGGTTTATATCGATAACATTTAATTGGATATCGATATCGTATCGAAATATCGATATCATTGGCCATCACTACTGGACACGCCTACGGTAATATTGTGTAGTTTAACGATTTTTCTTTTGAACTGGTCGAATCACGGTGACACAAGACGTGCGCTACGTAAATTCGTAACACACAAAGCGTATCGCAACACGAATGTGTTTGAAAAGATTGAGTTTGCTCAATTAAATCGCCATTTCGCGTAGTGCACGCGGGTAAATATTATACTTTTGCGGACAAACGTTCCCGGTGTGAATTCGTTAGAAACGATTCGACGTAGTACACGTATTTGCATAACGCGTCGAGTGTTTGAACGGAATCTTTTACGCACCTAGGACGTACGACGACACGGAGTGCCGAGTGGATTTATTGTCGAAATGAAGGACCGTGACGCGCGTAGCTTAATATCGTTATTTCTTATCGGTCACCGACACACGCCAGTGTGCGCGACACGAATGTCCCGTCGTCGGCCGGAGACGAGCGTTCTGCGGGACAGCGGGCCGAGATACGGGGACAGTGCGTGCGCGCGCAGTAATAGGTCACGGATAAAGCCGTATGAATGTGAAACGATACACGGTGATGGAAGGAGGCGGCGAGTAAGTGGAAATACACATAAATCATTCGAATCTTCAGAAAGACCCGCGTTATTTTACGGTTAATGTATATGTGCGTTTCTCTTTCGTATTTTTTTTTTTTTTTTTTATACATACACATACATATACGTACGTAGGCCGCGCGAGCGTACACATTTATTTATACAAAATTTTGAATAGCCGTGGACTTATACAAAAGATTTCCTGCGGACGTGGCACGGCTTCCGGAGACGACGAGATTTACTCCCGTCGTTCAGCCAGTCGTTTAATGTAAATTTTCCGCTGACAATAAATAGCCTCGGGAATTCGGTGACCATTCCCTTTCTTACCTTTACAATCCCGCGGTCTCCTTACAGTTTGATTAACTGTAGTTTACCATGTCGGCCACTAAATCTAATAACCGTGTAACGGATTTAGCGAAATAATTTTGAATAATACCGTTACGCCGTGACGTGTCCGAGTCGGGCCGTACGGACGGTGAATTTGTAAAGTTCAAAGTGTTTGCGGAATAGAGGTTCGCCTCCGCGTTTTTATTTATTACGATGCGAACGCGGCAAGAAAAGTATAGTTGTTTTGCAAAGAAGTGCGTTTTTTCAAACGTTTCGCAGATGCAAAGTCAAATGTTTTTCTGTTCACGGTGAAAATTTCATGGAAATCGGTTTGACGAATCGGTTAATTATATTATTTCATACGAACTCGGTGATTGAATAAAAAAAAAAAGTGTTTTGAACGAAATCATTTGTAAACCACTGTATCATATTACTGTGTTATAATGACTCTTTTCAAATTGATTCAAAAACTTTTTCC
The DNA here is from genome assembly GCA_027580255.1 of Therioaphis trifolii. NCBI lineage: Eukaryota > Metazoa > Arthropoda > Insecta > Hemiptera > Aphididae > Therioaphis > Therioaphis trifolii. The sequence goes on along the minus strand of CM050404.1, from coordinate 36,511,755 downwards.
TTTAATAATATACATCACGTGATTTATTTTTATTTTCACTTTATCTCTTAGATTGTAATTATTTAATAATAATTATTTCGTTTTACATACCATATTAACGCGTAATGATATATGACTATAAAACAAACAAATTTCTGAATTCGATTTCAATCTAAAACTATCTGAAATCAAAAATCTAGCCTTCGAGTTATGGATGAAACAAACTTTACACGATTTAAAACGGGTATTTATTCATTGTTTAAAGCAATATAATTCGGCAGGAAGAGTTCACGAGAAACATTACAATTCGAAAACCAAATATTTCCAGACGATTTATTTTTATGATTAACTTGTATTTTATTTTTGTGTCGTAAAGTGTTCATACAAAACGTCTACGCAAATACTTGTATTCCCGAAAAATAAATATACGATTCATAAAGATATTTAATATTCTATACGTACAATAAACGATTCAGAGTTTAAGCTAAACTAGGTAAATATCAGTGTTTAAAATAAACTAATGTAGTACAAATAAATTTTAACATTATTTTATTTTGCACAACATTTTAATGAGTTCCATATTGTTTAACACGTTATAATATTCAATATTTATTTTGCACCGATTTTCCGAGTATCAATCAAAATTATTCGCGAATAATAGAGTAACCGTAACCAGTTATTGATATGCAAGATCACAATTTGTACAAACCTCTTTTCGTTATAAAATAAATTGTATTTAATGTTTTTTCGTTCAAACTGGTGGAAGATCTAGAATACATTTTTTTTTTTTTTTAATTTTTAAAATATTCTAAATCCATTATCAAAAATATTAGTTGCGTATGGTGAAAAATAAACGAAAAGAAGAATATTCATCATGATTACAGTATTACGGTTTTACGACACGTCATTGCTAACATAATTTTTTTTTTTTATTTGACTGTATTACGAATACGTATACACTGTGAAACCATAGAAAAGCGGACATTTTCTATTACCGTAATGTTGTACGCTATTCAAAGGGGTTCACTATTCAGATGCGTATCAGTTCATGTGAGGTATATCCTCGGTTTCGAGAAAACGTAAACTATCAGGAAGTCTCCGTTAAAGGACGTTTCACTGTATATTTATATGTTAATAACAGATCCTTAAGTCTTATTAAAACATTCGTGTCGCGGCCTCGTCTCAGTAAAATCCGTTATCAGTTGTACGAAAAAATATTTATATAAAACGCAATAAAAAAAACTGTACGATATATTATGATATTTTATAATAAGCGCCTAGACAATACGCTATCGTAATAAAACATTTTTATTTTTATTTTAAAATACAAATTAATTTCGACCGAAAAAACGTATTTTATTCAATTAAATCATCTCGTATGATAATATTAGGCATGAAAAGGCAAAATTTATGAACTCGTAGCATGTGTCGATTAAATGTTAAAATTTTATACTTGGAAAAGATAATTACGTATGAATATAATGATTGATTTCCATTAAAAAAAAAAAATGACGTTTAGGATACCGATGAAATATCCAATAAGTATAATACGATATCATACATTAATTTATTAAAAAAAACACTGATATTTTTTCGCATTCTTTAGAATTGTAAAATTTTAAATTTATATTTCATTCATTATATATATATATATACCACAGTTAAATTTAATAAACTGTTGATGAACGTATCCTCGTATTCAATGACTCATGTATATTAATCAAATGTCAAATAAAAAAAATGTTAATTGAATTTTACTCGCGTATAACAAAAGCTCGTTTTAATTTCATTATTTGTTAATTAAACTTTTAAATCATACATCTAATTTGTGTGAAACATATTATGATACGAGCTCTCATTTTACCAAAATCTTATCAGTTGCCAAATTTAAAATTAATAATTATATAAGATAAAACGAAAATTCAAGTATGACATAAAATTCTGACCCTAGCTGTTTAATTCTTTACCGAAATTTATGCAAATACGCTTATTATGTTTTGAGATATTGCCAACATTTTTTTTTTCTTTGAGTTTCTGGTTAAAATACATATTTAAACAACTACTGTGATAAAATTAGTGAAAAATATTGTATTCATTAATTACAAATCAACTAAGATAAAATAAAAAGGTATTTTGATGTAGATCACTCTACGTAAAAACACAAAAAAAAAGTATTTTTAATAGCAAATTTATCGATACAAACTCCAAAGAATCATTTTAAACATTTGTGTTGTTCGCGTGTTATTACGTGGTAATATTTCAAAAGTTAATATTGTCATATTGGTTATAATATATTTTCACGTTTATGATAATCACAAATATACATTATTATTTATCGCGGATAAAAAATTCGTTGTAAATTTTAATTTTCAGATTAGGTTTTATTAGTTTATATAGCCAATGTGTATATTTTGACAATAACTCGAGTTAATTTTCTTTGGGAAAAATAGAAATAAAAAAAATAGTGTAAAATTCTTTCTCGTTCAATACATTCATACAATAGTTACACTTGGACACGAATTCGTATAAAAAAAGTGGACCAACAGATTACATCGTTGAATTATTACTAACTATTGCGTGAAAAAAATCACTACGTTAATAAATACCACACACCATGATTGAGTACCTATACTAGTGTTATAAAAACTAAAAAAATACTTTGTTCATAATACATACATTTTATTTGATTCGATAATTAATTAATTAACTTAACGTGAAAAAATATGTTTTTAGAACTTAATATTATATTTATTGCATTTATTTTTTTCTCGTAACGTACAATTAACGATATTTGATTTATTGGAAAATAATACTTTGATCATACCGATTACCTCATTTACAGCTACAGATATTGTTTCTCAGATGTGTCACTTAATATAAAATACTTTAAAAGTATAACTATACAAATTATTGATCTAATTTCTATCAAAAATATTCGATTTAAATAGCCTAAAGTATGACTTTGTTCAAGAGTATTTTTTTAAGATTGATTTACGATCATGCTATTCAGAAGGTAAATATTTTTAATTTAATATCATAATCTACGTTCTTAACATGTGTTTCAAAAGGTGAATTCAAGACGCAAAGCATAGTTTGTGTAGATAAAATTATTTGTCGTGTGGATTGTCTCGAGTATTAAGAGCTTTGTCTTTCATTTTTTTGTTTTTTACAAAACGGTACGGTATAAGTTTATTTACATAAGCACCCTTGTATTATGCTTCAAAGGGTCCTTATTGATCGATTCACCTTTTACAATGATATCCGTAAAAACTTATTTCTATACATCCCCGATAGCCCCCCCCCATATTTTCATATCAATATCAGCTTTATACTATTAAATACACAGGGCTTGTACAAAAATAACGGTTAATTTTTCCACAATTTTCCTTTTTGTGCATTTTATTTTAAAAAACGAAACAAAAATGAAAATCGTATTCCATAGTCCTATACGTTTTCAAGTTGATTTACGCAATATCTTGTGACTAATCGAGTTAAATAATATAAATTTAATACCATAAGCAAAACGACCATCGATTTAATTTTATATTAGTAAACACAATAGCTTTGTGATTTACGAACGAACAAATGTGTAGTACGAAAAAGAGCTGTATGATGTGTCGTCAAAAAATCTACGAATTTCGTCAAAATTCTTCTATTAGAACGTCTTTAACAGTGAAACATAAATACAACGCACGTTATATTTTTTATGCCACGATATTTTGTGTATTGTGTGTTCAACAAATGTTACGAGCTCTTGGATGTATGCGATATCACGGACACGAGCATTAAACATTATTCCATTGAAAAAAAATATCTGGTTATTACATATATATATATATTTTTTTTTTTTTAATATTTATATACACCATACTATATATAACTATTAACACTATCACACTATAAAGGTATTCGCTATTTTTGTAATAGTAGCGGTTTTTGTTGTCCTGGTTTTGACATCGTTATTTCTGACGCTGCGATAAAACTTTTGCCGGGTTCATCATCTCGGATTCAAACACTTAAAACATATAAATATTTCACTGTGAAAATATTTTTTCTATCGTGGAAATACCATTTTTTTCCCCTCGAATATCTCCTAAATCTCTGACAAGCACATCACATTATACAGTAACAACTATCTGAACACACACACCCACACTCACACACACACACACACACACACACACACACACACACACACACATATATATATATATATATATATATATATATATATATATATATATATATATCAAATAATTGGTATTTTATTTTCAATTAATAAACTATTTATTATTTTATAAATGCAAAACAAACGTTCGAAAGTTATAAAAAAAATTTCTCTTAACGCTTTGCTATTATGGCGTAAGCCAATACTGTAACAAGAAAAAATACCTTTACAGATGGTAATAATTAAGATCATGAATATTGTTTTTTTGTATAGTTTGTTTCCAGAAAAAAAAAACCTCTAAAGGTTACTATAAAGGTTTAGTTTTTTAATTAAAAATGAAGTCATTTCTACCAATTCAGTAAAGGTATACGATAAATGTAGTAATGTATCATTCAAACATTTAGATAAAAGTAATTTGTGTAAATATATAACGAAAATTAAGTAACATATTTAAACGCATTTAACTTTTTCAATATTCGTAAGTTTGAGACATAATTTCTTATATTTATCGAAATATCAATATTTCTAAAAACTCAATTAAATATGTATACCAAATTATTTTCGAATAATTATCTTTATGTGGATAAGAATAAAAAGTAGTTACTTGTCGTTACCGTATATGTATAAAATACATTGTATACACGATAAACACAAATGACATCTTACTTTAAAACGATAAATCGATTCGGTACAAATTATAACGCTCGTAATAAACATATTATTTATTTAAAATATAAATGTTCAATGCCATAAAAAACCCGTATATTTAAACGCATGTACTAGTGTTCCTTTACGGGGATTTATTCTTCAATTTTAATTATTACGTTTCAATTGTTTTAAGTATTTAAATTAAAATATTGTATTTATTTACGTGCTAAACTAAAAATAAATAAATGATTGAATTAATCTCGTGACAAATAATTATTATAGTTCATTATATCATCAAGTATTTTAAATTAAATGAAAACGTACTTTTTTTGATTTAGTACTGGCTCGAATTTTTACTTAAAAAAATGTCGTTAGTGTGTGCATAATAGCAAGTATGGATTTATACTTAAGGTCCCGGGATTTTATGTACTCATATATATATATATATATATATATATATATATATATATATATATATATATATATGTATATATATATATATATAATATATGTTACGGGCTATGTGGAATACCGGGCAATGTGTACATTGCCCGGTCAATTTGGTCCTGCCCCGGCAATGGGAACCACAATGTTTTTTTTTTACTAAATATTTTACAATTATCATTTTTATTTGTATAATGAATTGTTATTTCATTTTTAGCCATTTATAATAATTTATAGTATTTAAAAGTAGTATAGGTACTATTATTAATTTTATTAAATCTTATCATATAACGAATATTTTAAAACAATTATAATAATAATAATAATAATAATAATAATAATTGTTAAATAACTGTTAAATAATTTAAGTAATTTATAATAAATTCAATTCAATTCAATTTCACATTAAACTACGAAATTTCGGAAACACGCTGTAAAAACTTGTTTTTGTTCCCTATTTAAGAATCATAAATTTTCCATTCTGATATGGCCATATCGGAATGAAAAAATTAATAGCTGTCTTAATAAAATCAGTCAACGATATATTATGAACGATAATTTATATTTTCCACTAACCAGTCCATTTGTACAAATCGAAGACGTACCGGCAAATTCAATTTCATTGCGAGAACCAGCCCGCTCCTTTTCTCATTTAGGAGGAAAGGGATATGATCGGTGTTCTTGTTCACAGGGTAGCAAAACAAACAAATGTAAGTGTAGAAAAGCAGACAGATTATGCAATTCCGAGTGTTATGCTTCTAAATCGTGTACAAATAAATAGGTAATATAATAAAATAATTTATAAAAAAAATAAAATGATAATATTCGATATTTTTATTTTTTTTTTTGTTATTCCATCAAAATATTTGTGATATTAATATGATATATGAATATAATTAATGATTGTTTATTTAGTCAATATTATTAGTTGGTAAAAAAAAACATCGTGGTTCACATTGCCCGGTATTCCACGTTGCCCGTAACATATATATAAATATATTATATAAAAATAATAAATATATTTTATTTATTTTATATTATATAAAAATATATATTTTGAAAATTTAGGTGGAACTAAATATAAAAAACAACTCGTTAACTACTGCTATCCGTATAATCTCTAGCCAAGAAAATTTATATACATAACTATGTAATTAATGCAATGTGTTATATCATTGTATTAATTCATTGAATTGTATAATTATATTTCTCTTCCATCGAGGCTTAGACAAATTCGTTTGTACAAAAAGTTTGGTATCGTCGGTTAAATCTGTATGCGACCGACGATATATGCATTTTCTTGGCTTGAGATTATATGATGATATATTTATATACATAGATGATATATACATATATATTATCAGTCTGTATAACTACAGAATGGTTTTCTATATGTACTATATGAATATGACGGTTTCGGTATAACCGAAACCTAAATTTGTACAAAATCCTACCTTTAATTATCCTCACTTAATTGAATTCTTTGAAGTCGATTATCAAAGTAGAAATTAATATACACGCTATATCATTAAGACTGCATACGCGCTTGCTCCGATCATTAATCGTAAATCTTCATTAGAAATTAAAAATAATTAAATATATCGATAAAAAACTCACGATTTCTAAAACTCGCCACGTTCAGACGGTCAGATCAATCCACGAATCTGTGACCTTTTTAGTGTACGTTCTTTTCAGTGGCATGTTCACGTTACCTGAAATAATGCATGGTTGTAACATAAAAAATCTGTTCAGACGTCACTTCAGCTGAAGTGATAGCCCATAAACCGTATTATTCGTGCGGTCCAAGAGCAGATACCGTGTGTTTTGAATGCCTTTATATTTATTTTATATTCAATGTAAAATATGTTATGCAGAAAAGAAAAAAAAAACTAGGAAAGACCATAGATTTGCATTTTAATTGTTTATTACGATTCTCTCGCGCTCATTTTTTTCGGTTTTAAATAAACTGTGGTAAATATCATTTTTGTAGCTGATTTCAATTACAAAAGAATAATTTAAAACTTATGAAAATAATGTTTAATACTACCCCGTATATATCCGTAAACATCGGATATATATTTATTTAACGAACAATTCTTTACAATAAGTTGAGTATTCGTGTGCTCTATATAATACTATTAATATATGTATATATTTCTTTTTTCTATTTTTAATAAACGCAGTTACATTTTTTTTTTTTTTTTTAGGTAAAACTTAACTAGTATTAAAAATTTTAGACCGATGTTATCATCCTATTATATATACGTAAGCAATTGTCATAGTTTTGCCTCCTAAAACAACAAATAAGAAAAACTTTTGGTTCAAAGTTGAAACACTAATAAATTCCAACAAAAAATTAACTTAGCCAAACACATTATGGCAAACCAGAATCCGTACTTCTAAGAATTATTCCTGTTTGCCAACCGAATTAAAACTGGTCTAATATTTTATGTCGTAAAACGAAAAGTTTTCATTTTAATATAATGCAACAGAAAATGTCATTGAAAAGAAATTTTTTGAGTTTTATTAACTTCCTGGTTTATAATCATTAACGTCAAAGTGACGAAAAAAAAATGTAATCAAACTTTTATATTTGTTTTAATTGCACATCTAAAAAAAAAAAAAAAAGAACGAGACATGGAATCATGGTGATGATTATTCGTATCATTACTTTCACACGACGCGAATCAAGATGTAAGAAGATGTATATGGAAATTATTATAAAATAAAGTGCATGTGTTTATGGAATATTTTAAAGTTTTAAAACGTCTCTGAAAAAAATGTTAAACGACAGAATTAAAATATGACACTATCCATCACGGACTGCATTATTAACATTTTAAACATAAAACGTAGATTTTCATAAAAATGAATAAACTATGAGTATATTATGTACATATAATTTCAACTATTATACACGTGAATTTACTATGACGTTATTCTATCACGTAATCTATTTTGCTTTATATATAAATATATATATATATATATATATATATATATATATATATATAAGTTAACGTGTAAAAACCCGATGGACCGACACTTCCCAATAACCCAACTCGACGACTCAAACGGATTTGGCCACTGCTATGAATAAAAAAAAAATAAAAAAAACTTAATATTAAATAATAAATAATATATAAAATTTCCCATTTGAAGTAGTGTCACTGGGCACCCTCTTCACTCATGCCACCATGACTTGTAAATCGTTTATCAACATTGCTTATTGTAAAAAAAATTAATACAGATTGTATATTATCTTTTCCAATGATACCTAATAAAAAGAAAAAAGAAATTACATTTAACATTTTTATTAAGTGAACCATCATACGAAATGGTCTAATGTCTATGATCGTTTTGTCAAAACATTATTTTACGTGCAGGTTATTAACCGTTTGTTTCAAATGTACGTTAAACAGATTTAAGTTTCGTTTTTAGTTAAACTATTTCAATATAATTTTCCCGAACTTTTACCTTGAAACAGCCCTGATGATTCATAACATTTAATACATCTCGTCCGTTGTTTACACTACTGTGTAATCTATACGCTCATATATCATAATAATCTAAATTTAGTTGACGGTACAAACTACAAGATGTATACGTGAACAGTGAACACCGTGAAACTTCTATTACGGTCAACTGCTAATAGCGGATTTTTTTTTTCTTGAAAAAGAGAATATTACCAATTATTTTCCATAGGTAACCGTTTGAACCCGAGACACTTTAAAAACGGATACTTTTATCGTTTTATGACGATATAATTTTTACCATTTTCATTTTAAATTTATAATTATCGTTGAATATGTAAATATGACCCTAAACCATCAAGTAACATGTATCGTTATTAGTTTTCACTAAAAGCTCGAATAAAAAAAAAATATATATATATATATATATATATATATATATATATATATATATATATATATCAAAAAAACCCTGTATCGTTATCGCTCATATTACTTGAACGACCATTCGTCGAAATGCTGTCGCGTCATCAATTATATTTTTTTGATCCACGTCACGCGGAGTTGTTATGTTCATATTAAGTTGTGTTTGTGATTTCGCTGAGCGCTACGTGATGTTTTTAAATAACAGTGGAACTTCTGTTTGACGAACTAAACAGTTCTAGAAAAAAAAAATAAAAATAAAAAAATTCGCTAAAAAAATAACATTTGTTTGTTTTAATTAAAGTACTCATTTTTACTGTTCGAAATTTATGAACACAATAATAACATGTAACTTAAAATATGCACGGCAATAATAAATAAAAGCTATTACGATGTAAAATACAATAATGTATCATATAAAGATTTTTATTCTCTTTGGATTCTGAGCGAAGCAAAGGATCAATCGGTTTTACAATTGTGTTATTTTTTTTTTTGTCTGTTATCACTTTTTTTTTCTGATAGTCATAACGCACCAAAAGTTTTATCCGGCAACTTTGAAGATGGAAGATTTGCATGTAAATTATACTTTGAGTAGGTTAGGTAATTCGGGGTGAGCCTCTCCCACTGTTTTGGCTTCCCAGGCCGGCCAGTGGTGGACCTGAGCCGTCACAAAAAAAGTACGTCTTCGGCCGACGTGTTCGTTCATTTTGTCTGTCGCGTCAAACAGTCGATTTCAAAAACGCGAAAAAATACGCTTTCTCCGCAGCAACCGGGTAATTGCACGGAACGGCGGCGCACAGTGATCGAAAACCATAATTTACACGATAAAAAGTATATCAGATGAAAAAAATCAACAGAGTTCAGATAAAGTTAGTTATTAAAAATATCTATTCGATATCACTTTCTATCAGCATCATTCGGAGACGTAACCGACATTTTTTTACCACATAAATGTTGACTTTTTCTTCATTTTATCGCGGCTGCTTTTTCTCATCAATGATATTTACTACGGATCAGAGTTAACAAAAAGTAAATGAATTAGATCCTCATTCACGGTTGACATAGTTTGTTTTTTCGGTATGACGCCCCCGGAAATTTCTGAAGTTTTTATTTAGAGACTCTTATGCTCGAATTTAATAAAATAATTTTTCCAATTTTTTTTACCTAAATTTCATCCCACTTTTGTACCATTATAATAATCTCAAAATTGGTTTTATAACTATTTTCTAATCTTGAACATTTGTTGAGCATTTAGATTGTTCTTACTCCGGGGAACATAAAAAATTTGAAGAAAAGTGAAATGGTTATTTCCCCTACTCGAACGTGTTAAAAAAAAAAAGAATAATTTATAGATATTTATAAAAAAATTATTCTAGTTAAATATTATACTATGAAAAAAAATCCTCTCCTTACAGACGAAAGGAGACGCAAATAAAAATGGTATGAATAAAAAGCTTAGAAAACGTACTACAACGTACATAGTACGGATAAGAAGCAAAATCTAACAATTTATATGTATGATTTAAACACAATAAAATTGGTTAAAAAAAGTGATATTCGTATTTTTTTTTTTGTTTTTTTTTTTTTTTTTGTTACTACTTTATTTAACTTTTATCAGTAGAATAATGTTACTGTATAGTGTATACTTAAATTTCGGTTCATTATCCGTAATTTTACCGAGTTAAGTACTAAAACTAATATGACAATTCGTCGAAAAAAAAAACAAATCGAGAACGAGTACGCATTTAATTTGAATTTTCGCATACAACTCGAACGTATCAGTTCAGACAGTGACATTACTGACATTATCGATCGTAATTACAATAACTTATCGTATAAATAAATGCAGATAACATTTTCTTTAATATGGAAAAAAATGTAATATCCTATCTTTTGATCGTCTAAGTACATATTTTCGACCACTATGCGTTGCGTTGTAACATGATATTGTACTGCGTATATTACTGCAGAATACCCGGTGTGCCGAAGTCGTGTGGTAGCGAGCGGGTGAGTCGACTCGCCGAGAGCATGTCTTCGGCTTAAGATACGTTTTATTTTCGTTTTCATACACTCTTTCTGCTGCGTGAAACGTTTCATTTTTGGCGTCGCGGTTCCAAGAGAATAACATGAGACTTACATATATATGAAACAACACATCGTCCATTTATTGTCATTGTGTCCGTAATACACACAATTGTACGTGTGTATGTGTGTGTGTGTGTGTGTGTGTGTGTGTGTGTGTGTGTGTGTGTGTGTCACGTGTATTATTAGATTCAGATGTAATAAAGTTAATGAAATCTAAAAATAGCGTAGCATTGTCGGGTCAGCTAGTGTTTATCGATTAATACCAAAGGTTAAACTTGTTAAAAAGTTTAAGTAAAGTTAAAAAGTTAATTTTTTTTAACTTTTCAACTTAACTGGTTAATAATTTTTGTTTTTAACTTATTAACTTATTCAGTTAATATTTGTGTTATTTTTATTTATCTTTATAGCTACATAGCAATAATGTGCAATTAAGATAATTATTTTTTCGTCGGATTCTCAAAAATGTAGATCAAAAAATGAGTAAGTATATGTATAAAAATAAATATCGTGGTCTTTCTTTTTCCTGTTTGAATCGATGGCTTCATGGCTTGATGGGAATCACCAAAGTATTGCATCCGCGTGACAAGAAATACAATTCTAGGGGATAAAGCATTTAGTCGTTTGACATATTATTAATATAAACCTACTGCCTATTCGTCTTTCGTTATAGATACGAGTATGATAAAGATATATAATGAGATTAGAAAATAATATAGGTACAATCAATGGTATAAAAACATCAAATCGGAATAATATTGTTAGTTTCACCATTGACTTTGATATAAAATATCAGGACTACGGTAAAACTTTTTGCAATATTATCTCAATTCAGTAAAAACTATCTTCAAAGCTACATATATAAAATTATATATATAACATTTATCATTCTTATTTCTTTTTTTGATTGGTAGGGGTATTAAATGATCGAGGTATAAGGTATTTTAGTATTTTTTTACATCTTGTAACAAAAATTAACGTGTGAACATTTTTGTATGATCGAATAATTTATTTTTGCGATTCAGCCAAAAGTATTATTAATTCATTTTAAATTATGTGAAGACGAAGTCTGTAAGTTTAAGGTAACCATTTACTGTAATACCAATTAATGTTTCATCTATACTTAGTTTTAAGAATCTTGGTATATATTTCTATAAATAAAAATACTAGGGCACTTTATGACTTGCATGTAGATTGAAACATTTATTCAACTTTTTCTAACTGACTGAAGTTAATTTTATTTCCTGTCTTAACGTTAAACTTATCGAGTTAAATTTTTTCTTCGTTAGCTTTGAACTGTATGGACTTTAATGGAATCAACGTAACTTGTCACAGTTAATTATTTTCATTAACTCGCCCGCCTTTGATCAATACACCATGCACCGAAAGTCGACCAGCACGAACGTGTTCGCTAGCCGCGAGCATAACTACAATGATAACGAGAGCTAACATGTTTCAATCGTCATTCATTACGGATTAGACTGAAATCGTAATAAAAACCACTAACGACCGATAAACACATCAAATTATTGGTTTGCGGTCTCTGCTGAAACGTGCTGTTGAACCGAGACGATTGATAAGAGTAATAAGCATTTTGGTTTTTGCAAAAATCAATGCGTGAGCCGCACGCGGCTCGCGAGACGCAAGTCGGTCACTCCCGTTGTACACCCATAATCATATAGGTTATGCAATTTACTGAGATACGGGTACGCGATCATGAGTGTATAGTTTCGTATGCACGATTGACGGCCCATGTACATCGTGGAATAAATCATGATATTTCAGAATTTTTCTAGGAATTTTTAAAGTTATTGTGAAATTATAATAATTCGAAATCAATTCGTTAAACAGGAACTTTTTTTTAGTGATAATTTCATGGTTTCAAAAAAAAAAAAAAAAAATGTTTCGTCGACAACTTTGTCAGTGAAAAGTGTCAGTGTGAAAAATATGGACACAAAGTCGAATGATTAAAGAAAATAAAATTACGATAAAAAAAGAAAAATAAATACAAATACATTTACATCGTTATTACGCGTTTAATAAATGTGATTATTTATTGACGTACGAAATACAATTTAGTTCTCCCACAATAAACCAAACCTTTTCCAAATAGCGGACAACAGTTTTGTGACCCAAAGTGTCCGGTTTTTAGAAGTCGCATAACATTTAAATTACATTTCGAGCGTCTTTTATATCGTTCGATTTCAAACTTAATATGATTCAAAAAATATTATTAAATCTAGAAAGAAATCTTATAAAATATCACTGTACTCTTCAATGAAATATAACAGCATTTTAGTCTGTACCTAAGACTATGCGTAATATGGCATTAGTATAAATACTCGATATTGCTGAATACTGTGTACCAAAATTATATTGATCAACACATTATAATCCATAAGCATTAAAAAGTTAGTAAACCAAATGCGATTTTTTAAAAAAAAGATTTTAAAAAAATTGGCGTGAGTTTGAGATGAAGGAATTCCCCATTGTTTATATCTCCCTTCTTGTAATTTTAGGAGGTAAAAAAAAAGTACTACGATCTCTGAATATCTGGATCATAGTAGCTTCAGTCACGGGGGGAGGGGCTCCTGGTAAACTCCCTGAGGATATTTCTCGCAACTACGATATAATAACAAAAAATCAATAAATCCTTCGCTTCACTTAGAATCTCAAATTGATGCATGATTTTACGTAAACTCAGTCATTTAACTGTAGTAAAATATTTCAAGTACTTATATAAACTATAAATATACAATAATATAATAATCGATTTAACACCATTTCATCACAATCAAAGACTGATAAAATTTAAAATTGTTTATATATATATATATATATATTTCGTTTACATTAAACACAGTTGAAATTTCATGAAAATATAATTATTTTGAACAACAGACGATACCAAAAAAAAAAGATGAATGTAGACGTCTTAACAAAAATTCTGCACTTATCTCTTAATGCCAACTAAAGAATTTTATTATTTTTACTAGTGTTATCATTAAAATATAATTTTATAAATACTGAATATTGTATGTACCTACATAAACAATTATAACATAAAATGTATATTATTTATAGGAGAATATACGTACATCTATGAACATCGTGCTATGTATCGAACAACAATTATTAATATTATAAATGGTTCTTAAAATTATATTGAAAAATGTAATAAAGTTACGAGTAACATAGAGTAATTGTAGTTGGTTGTAATCATATCGAAAAAGTAACTTAACTATGTTGTCGACTGGAAAGAAACATCATAAAGTACTGTGATTTATAGTTTTATTGGTTAGTTCTTTGTGCCTCAATAGTCACTGCACTTAGTAATATTATTTCGTATTGCTTCTTATTCTACACATTTACACCAATAAGCGTACGAATACAACAAGTATTAAAACGGGGAAAAAAACGAAATTTTCCCAAAAAGAAAAAAAACTAAATGGATTTGAATTATGTTTTCAAGATAAAAAAAAATTAAAAAGATTTTTATCGTTTATCATATGTAAAATTAACAGTGGCTCATTGATTTTTCTCAAAAATTCATATTATATGCTTTCTTGCGATTAAATGTAATGACAAACAACCGATTTACATTCGTCTGGAACGTTTTTATTTTTCAAAATAATTATTTCGTATCGTTATTAATTAGAGTTAAATATATTTACAAAACGGATTTAATTATTAGTCGCGTAATAACTATAATGTTTTCATTGTTATCTTAAAACGATGTTTTACTATACAAACATAATAAACGCACACATTACTATTATACGATCATTTGTTTGCATACGCCCAAAATTGGCTCGGTGTCAATAAGCTAAATACAAAATATTATAAAATTATTAATATCGCAAAGTACGAATAATCGAATGGCACGATAATACTCGTTTTACACAATCCGGTAGAATTTATTGGTGATGAAATAACAATGTGTATTCAAAAGTAGTTTTTTTTACCTGTACAAAGCATTCGATCGTTATGTTTCACTCGAATGACATCAAATATGTATACGGGTTGTCTGGAAAGTTTAGGAACATTAAATGTTTGTAAGTAATAATCTCAGATGATTAAATACTATAATTAATTAATGACACTTGATTACACTTAATAAAAATTAAAACTTTGCGTTACAAATTCAATAAACATATATATATCACATTACACACATCTTTGATGTTTACACATTATCGCGTAACTGTGCCTTTCGCTCATTAATAAAAGCGTTTAAATTTATTAAAAACACTATTGAAATAAGTAATGTTACTTATCATCTAGCCATGTATTTTAATTCGATCGAAAACAGGTATTTTTTATTCAATCATAAACATTCAAAACACAAAACAATAGTAATAATAATATTAGTATATGTATATATATATTTTTTTTTTTTAAGCTACCAATATAAAATTATTACAGCTTAACAATTACAACTAAAGATACATTAACAAATAACAATACAAGATATAAAAAAGCCCAATAGAAATATATACTGACGAAAAAATAAAAAATAAACCAATCAGTGATTAAAAAAGTTAACAAACAGAAACCTACAATAACAAAAAAAAAAATAATAATAATAATAAGAAAAAAAAATTTAACAAACGTTTGAGGAATTTTAAACCAATATAATCAAATTAAGAACCCAGCATTTTCGAAGAATTTCAATATGAAAATAATAATGGCTCTTGAAAAGGAATTAAGGATAATTGTTGGTTCAAGTAAAATAATATTGTTATTATGTAAAAAGCATAGTAATTTAGATCGGGAGCTAGATAGTGATGGGCAATCGGCGAGAATGTGTGAGAAGTCGTAAAATAATAACAATTCATCGTTAAATAAAACAAGAAAAGATTCACACGCGGTTGAACCTCTGATCATGACCAAACACCTCTCAGATGTCAAACACAACATCAGACGTTTTCAAACGTTTCGTTGAGGGAATAATTAAATTATAAATGCAAACCTTTTAATAGCGGACATTTTCGTACGGCAGACAAACGTTCATTTCCCGTGGGAATCCATTACAGACGTCGAGGTTGCATTGTACATGATTAATATTTTTAATATTTAGTTCGGAAGTGTTTCGGTTATTTCGGATGCTAAAACGCTTACTTAAATTAATTAAATTCCAGAGAAACGCAATCCGAATGGTTTCCGGACAAATATTATAAAGGGCGACCGAGTTATACGTCCCGGAGTATCATACGTGTGTACTTCAAAACGAGTTTATTGTCACACACATGTGGTGAACGGATATAGTTCGACTGCGCTGTGTAATAAGGAGAAAACATTAAATCCCCTTCGTACAAAAGAAATGCGGCGCGGAATCGTCTGAGCTAATGTGTACGCGTTTTGATGCGTTTTGTAAAACGGTTCCTTTTTATGTTAACACCGCGGTCATAACGCGTTTCGGGGGACCTCAAAAACGATTCCGCGACGATTTTTCCGGAATAGTATAGATTTTATACGCACACGCGTTTCCGCGCGTCTTAAAACACGACGTCGCCGTGTTTTATTCGTGATTCGGTAGAGAACATAAAGGAAAAACCGACTCGGGCACGACGGGTAAGATGATGGAAAACAAACAGGTGACTCGCTCCGCTCGTTCGGAAGATTACCGACTCGATCACGTCGACCACTACCGTCGTTTATGTAGTGAAAAATCACCGATGGTAATTGCCATGACCGAAAAGCGCCGAAAAACATCCCTTGATTTGCAATGAAAAACCGGTTCCGGTAGATCGTACTTAGTGCCCTACACGGTCTGGTCTACGCCGTTCCAGACCGGGCCGGACCGGACCACGGTCCAGTCTTTTCGATCTTTGTGAACAGGACCCGACCAGTAGCGGTGGTGCGGAAGGGACGGGTATTCTAAACTTCTTCATATAATAGAATTGTATTTAATTACTTACTAACTAAATATTCAAGATCATTTTTTTACAATCGGTCCAGCTCGGTCTTATTCTTGTATTGTTTTTTTCAATCGGTATAGTCTTGGTACTTTCTAATGCAGTAAACATGAAAAGATACGGTGTCCAGTTTGGCTTTGTTTTTTTTTTATCGGTCCAGTTCAGTCCTGGAATCGGTTAAAATGTATTAGTCCGGTCTGGTCTAAAAAAAAAACGGACCGTGCAGAGCACTAGTCGTTAGTATACGACGTCACGACCACTATCTCGTCAAGCGGAAACGTCGTATTTAAAATCATGCGGGATCGTTTATGTATACATATTATATATATATATATATATATATATATATATATATATATATATATATTTATATATATATATATATATATATATATATATATGTATATATATAAATGTATATATATATGTATATGTATATATGAAATTCTTACACAAAATCGATTCCACAAATTTTGCATATTTTGGTTCTCCGCGTTGTTCGAAATAAATATGTTAATACGCCTTGGCAAATATAACGATAAATCAAAAGACGTTTCATAATATGAAAACTGTAAAATATCGTGAGATATTTTTTAATTCTTTTACGTGCAAAATACCAAACAAACGTATCGTGATCGTATTTTTATTTTTTTTTTTGCACTTATAAATATGGATGTCGATTGTTTATTTGAACGATTGAAAATCACAAAAACTGTGCACTACAACGACTTACGAACTCGTGATTCTGGGGCGATCGATTTTAATCTTAACGCGTGCTAAACACTGGTTGGTTTTTACCAAGGACGGGCAAATTTAAGTTACTAGAGCAGTGGTTTTCAAACTTTTTTTGACCACGGCACACTATGACCTCTACTATTAATACAGTGAAACCTCTGAAAACAGGACTCTCTCGGTAGCCGAAATATTGTCCGTTATTTAGAGGTGTCCGTTATTCAGAGGGAAAAATAGAGGAGAATAATATGTTCCTGTCCCCGTAAAAACGTCCGCTAATTGGAGCTGTCCGCTATTCAGAGTTATCCATTAAGGGAGGTTTCACTGTATTCTAAAAAATTACATTACCGATACATTTTTTACGGGTGCAATTATTATTATCTAACATGACTTATCTTAGTCGCAAACCTTCGATTTATCAATATAATAATATACACTTAAATATTGCAGATTCACAACGGTTGGACGCATCGATTTTCGTAGGTACATCACAATAATTATTCACGTCGATCGGTCATTTAAATGAAAAAAAAAATTTTCAAAACACCGCGGCACACCTAGTGAATGCTCGCGGCACACCGGTGTGCCACGGCACCCGGTTTGAAAACCACTGTACTAGAGGGCCAATTTATAGAACTCGAAAATCGAATGGCTCGTGGAACATAAAAAGCAAAACAAAAAAAAAAAAGGTTGATCGTAGTTTAAAATTTGCAATTGGCATTTATTTTATATATGTATTGAACATTGTATCAATTTTAGCGCGGGCCAGTTAAAAATGATACGCCAGTGGCCCAAGCAGGGATTGCTTTGTATAAAGTATAAATAGTTGTGGTGTGTACTCGTGACCAAATGTGATTCATATGACGTGCGACAATCGGTTTCGTAACCGATCGATTGCCGTAGCGTTGTGCATTTTATAATATAACTGATGTCGTTCGTAATTTATAATTGGAAATTATCACGATGAATATCGAAAAACGAATGGATATCGTTCACTATTGGACTCTCAACGTAGTGAACGATGAATTTGTTTTTTAACCACCCGTTTATATTTCGCTTCAAAAAAATAATCGCACTCGAACAAGTTTCTTTATACGTCACATTTGCATTTTCATGCAAGTCAAAATACATAAAATCGACGCTACTAATAATAAAATACTGGTTGTATCTTAATAGTAGGTATATGTATTAACAACTAATACTCACTGATTTATCGGTTTTATTGGCTCTACGAGAAACATGATATTTGATGATAATTGATCACGTTCGGACGACGAATAAGTGTAGGTTTGTTGGTGAATTGTATGGCTACTTTAATTTTTTAATGTATGTAAAATCCAAATAGTATTGATGATGTTTTTAGAAAAAGTCATTATATAGATAATTTTTGGAATAAATCGATGATTAAAATCGATTTTATTATTCGTGAAAATGAACCAGTAGTTTAGTTAAATTTTAGATTCTGAGTTGAGAAAATAATTTTTTTGGTTTTACTACAACGAATTTTTTTTTTTTCATGTACGTAAACATTTTTCGAACTCAAACATAATTTTAAAAAAAAATTGCATTAAGCCCCTCTAAAGATCAAACACTTTTATTTTAATGAATTATTAACTAACGAACCTCAATATTTTAGATTCTGAACGGAGTGAAGAATGTATTGATTTTACAATGATGTGTGTTTTTTTTTTTTTTTTTTTTTTTTTTTTTTTTTTATTTTTTTTTTTTTTTATTTTTGTGTCTGTCGACACGATTTGGGGCAGTAAAAATGCTTCGATTGCCTTATATAGCAACTTTTCTGAAAGGAAATTGAATCTAGTTGGTACTTTGGGGGGTCAAAAGTTAAAAATTTTCAATATTTTTTTAACGCGCCGGGAAAAACCCTTAAAAAATGAGGGAAAAACGGTATATTTTACGCAAAACCAGTTTTCGACAAAATCAAATTTTTTATTTTGCTATAACTCAAAAACTAATCGATGTAAATACTTGAAATTTTCACCAAATGTTTAGATTAGCGTTCTCTATACACCGTTAAATTTTCAAAGTATTTTGACTTTTATTGAGCTAATTATAGACAATTGAAATTTTCAATTTTTTTAAGTATTTTTTTTTAAAATAACGATAAAATTTTTTTTTTTTGCCAGAAAATCTTGAAAATTTAATACAAGGTTTCTTATAAGTTGTTCCATAACTGATAAAAAAAAATCCAAAATCGTAAGTCACAATTTTTTTTTATAAGTGCTCAAAGTTCCAATTTATACGAAATATGTAAAAATTGCGAAAATTTGCAAATAATTTTGTTGTTGAAAAATCGTAAAATTTTTTTCTTTTATAACTAAGTTTTGAAAATTTGGTACAAGGTTTTCCATTAGTTTTTCTTCAATTATCTGCGAAAAAAACTCTACCGGATTCAGACAAAAAAATTTTATGAGTGTTTGAAATTTAAATTTTTACAAAAACACGTTAAACAACGGTTTAGCCTCAAACGATTTTTGCTATTTGTTTTTTTTTCAAAAAGTATAAGTTGTAGAAACTTGAAAATTTTATCAGTTGTTTATATTGGCATTTTCTTTATATAATTTTATTTTCAAAAGATTTCACTCATTTTTAATCAATTTATAGGCATTTGAAATATTCGATTTTTTTTATTTTTTTTTTTATAAATGTTGATAAAAAAAATGTAGCTCGGACGAAATACTTGAAAATTTAATAGAAGGGTCCACATAAGTTGTTCTAACTCCCATTCAAAAATTATAAAAATACATAGGCACAAAATTGTTTTATAAGCGTTTATAAGTGCTAATATTGACAAAATTCGTCAAAATCATGTATATTTGCTATGTATTTTGCAGTTGAAAATTCATAAAATTTTAAGTATTCAAAACTAAGAATTGTAAATTCGGTACAAAGTTTGACATACGTTTTCCTTCAATTATCTGTAAAAAAATTTGCACTGGAATAAAATCAAAAATTTTTATGAGTGTTTGAAATTACAATTTTTTCACATAATCGCGTAAAATAACAATTTAGGCATCATTGATTTTTGATATTTGTTCTTATTCAAAAAGTATAGGTCGTAGAAACTTAAAACTTTTACAAAATGTTTAAATAGGCATTTTCTTTACATAGTTGTATTTTCAAAATATTTCGTTTATTTTTTAGCTATTTATAGGCATTTGAATAATTCGATTTTTCTTAGATTTTTTTTTATAAAAGTCGATAACAATTTTTTGGCCCTACCAAATCGCTTGAAAATTTAATAGAAGGTTTTGAATAAGTTGATCTAAGAGTGATTCAAAAATTATTCAAATACATAGGCACAATTTTTTTTATAAGCAATTGAAGTTCAAAAATCGACAAAATTTGTCAAAATCACGAATATTTGCAAATTATTTTGTAGGTAGTTGAAAATGTATAAAAATTTTTGTATTCAAAGATAAGAAATGAAAATATTATGTAATATCACAGCTGATAAAGATAATTAAATAGATTAAGTTTATTATAATATAATCAGTAGCTGACAGCTGTTCTATACAAAATATTGGTAGATTGTAAACACAAGGTGTATAACGTACCTTTACATGGTTGAATAGAACGTTACTAACTTCCAATTTCCAGTTATTTTAATGTGTGTATCAGTTCCATAAACATGCGGATTTTATATATTATTATTAATTATTAATATTTAAATAGACGTAGCCACGGAGCATTCAGCATATATGGACGGCGGGGTCGGGTGGTACCGTCACGATAGTGCATTTAGGCAAATAATATGGTATTTACCTACGCCCTATCTATGCACATCCTGGTTTGTCCAATGCTCACGAGCAGAAGTCACATGAATAGACAAATGTAAATTTAACCCAATCTAGGATATTAAAATAAAATATATATTACAATTTAAGGCTGACATCTTCATCTTCGTTCAGAATCGTTTTTTTTTTTTTATAATATAAAATAATTCCAAAATCTATCCAATAATGCCTAATCTAGCAATGCATCTCGTGTATCCCACCCAACTACTGTATCCTGTACTTAACTTACAATGATTTATCATTGCATTCAAATGTAAAGTACCATACAACTAAACTATCGTAAACCAGGTGATCCCATGATAGAAAGTGCTATACACTCCTCACCATTATCTTGTCCGAGGAGCGAAGCGACGAAGGACGAACTTCCACCACCATTATCTTATCGGCTTTTTTTTTATTTTTGTATAGACAGATTATGGAAAATATGAGTAAAATGTGTGTATGCTAAATTTTGATGAAATATAATTAGTCATTTATTTGTAAAATTAAAAGCAATGATGTGAGAATTTTAAAATTCGTACCAAATTCCAATAAAACAAATACAATATTTAAAAAAATTGACCATTTCAGGGATAAATATTTAATTTAAAAAATATCTCGTTTCTTGAAACATATAGTCTTAAAAAATTTTAAATTACAAACCTGGTGAATATTAAATTTTACTAACAACAGTTAAATTCACCTCATATTTTTTCATTAGCATTCCAAGTTTTATAAAAAGTTATGTATGAATGATTTTCATATCTACATAAAAAATGATTATGACTCAAAAAATTATTTTATTTTATGCAAAGTACTAGATTTCTTTTTGATTTAGGTTTTCATAATTTATAATTAAAATTTATTTTTTTAAGACTTAAAATATTTTCAAAATTTGTCTTTAGCTTCTCTTAGAATCATCTATAATATATATATATATATATATATATATATATATATATATATATATATATATATATATATATGTATATATATATATATATATATATATATCTTAACTAAGCAATTTCTATATTTCTATAGCAATCATTCTGGTAAATTTATTTTATCACCGCTTTAGTCTTTATATGTAGCTAAATGATACATTATTACAAACGTGAGTAATAAAAATCCAATGAATATGGACTGTTGTGTTATTTTTTCAAAACAAATTTATATTTTAAACTTGGAAATCGCATCGATAATTGTTTATTTCACTATTAATATTGAAGACGTGAATTGTCGAACTTATTTTATAGGGGGGGATTCGTCTTGTCATCTTAACGCCTATGTCGTAACTAACGAAGTTAGTAACTTATTGGTGATAGAATTAGTCGATTAGATTATTGAAGGATTTAATGTTTGGTGATGATGTTGACATCGTCCAAAGAAGTTTGTAAAACAATTTTTTTTTCACGATAGTTTATTAGAAACTTGAAATTGAATCAACGATTGACTTTTGCACACATAGTACATTATAACTAACAATATATATTATGTAAAATAATATTATTTCGAAATATTCCATGTGTATATATTATATATATATACAAATCAAACATACAACAATATATATTTATATCTATTAATAAGTTAGCGTAAATCAATTTCAGTAGATTTCTGGTACGTCTAATGTTAAGACGAATTGCCTTTTTCCATCGTACATCAACATCTGAAATCAAACAAATTACGATAGAAAGGTAAGCGAATTTTCCTCAAATCGAAATCCAGTAACCTCAGTAAGTACAAGGAGTCGACGTTTTAATGGCGTTTTAGGACAAACATTAATAATACACGCCAAAAATACACCCATTGGCTCCGAAGGGTTGAAATTACGACCATTGAAACATTACAGAAACCTGCAATTGCTTTCTGTAGTTTTGTTCAATTAATTCATTGTTTTCGTTTTCCTAGTCTATTGGGGAAAAAAAAAATTATAAACAAAATATACGAATCTTCAGAATACGTTAAATTAATGTTTGCTTTTGCTGGACACCATACATATTTTATAATGAATTTAGATCAAATAATACATAATTTGATGTAAATATGATATATATATATATATATATATATATATATATATATATATATATATATATATATATATATATATATATATTGATAACTACTAAAGTTTAAAATACAAACAATCAAAAACATGCAATGCAGTCATTAGTCAACTGGAATAACAAATTATATGATGGTGAGATATTATTAAAGTAATGAGTGAAATACTTTATAATAATAAATACGAAACAATTTTATAAGTCAAAATAAATTCCTAACGACTATAGCATGTACAATAACTCGAAAGACTCTGAATGACGGTAGCATATTTTTTTAAAAACTTTTTTCTATACATTAAATGTTTCTCTACCGTGTTCATTAATTTAAATTTAAAACTTACAAAGCATTATCGAAGCACCTAAGTAGTTTTAAACTTGGTTTCAAATTATGTCGACTATGACTTAATGTCTTACTGTGATTTATTCAGATAGTCCTTTAAGATTCTGAGTGAAGCAAAGGATCTATTTGTTTTACAATGATGTTCATTTTTTTTTCGGAATCCATTTTTTGGTTCACTTGACTTTATCCGACATCTTCATTCGGCAACTGTATAGATCGGAAATTGCCTATGGATGGTATTTCGGGTTCATTCCTATCTCTTTTCAATCGTTTTTCTAGTCGTGAGGTAAAACCGCCAAAAAACATGGTGAAACGGTAAAACTTTTGCCAAATCGATTTCAGTTATTTAGCCATTACTCCAAAAGTAATTTTACTAAAAACTCGAAATATTTACAGTATATTATCAACGTATTGTTACACATTTTCGAAAAAATTGATAACTATAAGCTTAATATATAACTTAAAAAGACCTCATTTTTGAAAGGTTTTTCTAATAACTTTGTGGTTTTTGATAAAAAGTTCGTCAAATGTAAATAAAACATATGCGCTTAAATAACGATTCTCGAAAAATTCCAAAAATTCTTTGTCAAATTTTTTTTTTTTAAGGGTTTAACATTTAAGGATAGATTTTTACGGACCCTGCATTTTTTACATTAATTTTCAACTAAATATGTTCAAGACGTTATTGGTCCATTCAATCATAATGCAATCTTTAAATTGTGTAACCCGTATATTTTCACACTGGATGATCGCTCACATTCGTTTAACCGAAGAAATATAATATTCCGGTTCTTTGAAATTCAATAACCTTATTACCATTATTTTGTTCGATTAAGTCAATTCATGCTTCAAAGTATATATGGTTTTTTATTGCTATAATTTATGGAAAGAAATTAGGACGATCCAAGTAAATAATAATATGATCGTAGTGCCGATTTACTATTTATCCTCGTGTATCGTCACGCTTTTTAGATGTTTTTTTCGATTAAATATACACTGTGGACTTTCAATAATTAAATTTTACCAACTTTAAAAGGCTTTCATATAAACTCGATGAAAATATTGTGACGTATTATTTATCTAAGATAAAAAAAGATTTTATAATTTACATTTAAAAAAAAAAAAAAATAAAAACACCTCTTAATTTTTTTATTTTGTTTAATCGAATTTTTAAAATTATCGTTGTCGTTTAATATTAATGCTATATATGAGTGTTAATTTCAAAAACAGAGATGCAATATCTTACTATACATATCTTAATAGCTGTACCCTCGCTACTAAATATTCAGTTAAATAAAATTATATCGTAGCACAGTAGGGTTCAATACAGTGTTAATAAATTATATTATAATATGTTCATTATTAATGATAAAGAGTACTTAAGACGATTTCCGTTTACGTCAAAATATGGTTCAAACAATGTATTCACGCCTGACTTTGTTTATTAAAATTTAATTTCAAGTTTCGAAATAATCGATACGTCTGATTCCATCAAAAATGCAATTAATCAAATTGTCATTATTTCGCGTGTTAAAAGTTGTCAATATTAACAAGGAAAGTTTGAAAGTTCTGAGTATTGTTTCAATAAAATTTAAAATTTCCGTATAACGTTGTTTTGATTTATTTCGACACGAAAGAAAACACGAAATTATGAATAAACAAATACACCGTCACAAATTGTTCATACACCTTCATTATAAAATTTAAATAATTGGAACGTGTAAATATCTACGCTCTTTGTATAAAATATAATATGACCACTTATTTAAGATTCGTTGTATATTTAATACGTATACGCGCATAGTTTGCATCAAGTATAAATTATGACATTTCACTATGCATCGAGTGTAATATTATAATCACTCGAATCTTTTTGTCCATCCATGGAAAACATTATTCCATATTTTGTGTAATAAAAATAAACTAAATCAAAAGTACAAAATAAATCAAGATTACTCTTAAAATGATAATTTAATTTGTTATACATACTGATTTGTATACATAGAATACACACAAATGCATAATGATTATTTTTACTTCGAGTTTTGTAAAAAGTAAAACAAGTACCGACAGATGTTAATTTTTTTCATACAAGACTTGAGTGAAAATCGTATTATTATTCCAAATCTATTTTAATATGACACGAATTGATAAAATTGTACGCGCTTAACATTTTACAAAATTAAACTTACAGTTAAAGGTACAATTTCATCGTTTTAAATGTATAGGAATAATTTATAACCTAAAAATATAATTTGTTAAATTATTTCGAAATGTATTCAACGCCTACACCATAAAAGGAAACATATTTAAAAATACATAGTAAATCATATCATCGTCTTATTAATTACCTACTTATTGATCAATAAACTAATATTTACATTCAGCCCGTGGTTTATTGATTAAATATATATTTAGTATGATAGATAATGATGATGAAACGATGAGTACAACCTCGTTAGAGAAATTTTGAAAAAAGTCCAGTTATTTAAAAATAACTAGTTAAATTACCCATCGATTAATTATGAGTAAGTAAACTTTATAATATTATGAAATCAATGCTCTACGTTATATAATAAGTATGTTATGTATTAAAATGTGTCCGTGCACCATAATGTATGTGTTTAGAAAAACATGAAATGGAAAATAATCTGAATTCTATTACTTCATTCAAATTACTTATATCTGTAAAAAAAAAAAAAAGTGATATACTTGTATATTCGTCATTGATATTGACTCCAAATTTGACGTTTTAAAGTTTAATTTGATCGTGAATTTTTTTAAATTTAAAGAAAGATTATGTGACATTACATTTTGAATACGTCTTGCCGAGATTGAATGTTTAAAATAATCAAATTACAAATTATTTAACAATTTAAATTTCTTGAAATCGACAATAATTGATTTGAGCTTTGAAACGATGTAACCGAATCAATAAAGCATTGTTTCGCAAACTATGTTTCATAGAATCCTGGAGTTCCATGGAGATCACTCATGAGTTCCATCAAACATAAATACTTTTCACAAAATACGCATAATAATAAATTAAATATAAAAAAATATATAAAATTTACACTTATACGTGTGAACCGCCGTTTTCTGCATATTGTGTATCGAAACAAATTATACAGGTACCGCAACAAAGTTGATGCCGAACTTGACGCAAGGACGAAAATGCATCTCTCGTCCATAAAGTCTAACATCGATTTTATTCTTAAAAATAAATAGCTAGATCACTCACTTCATCAATGTTACAATTCAAAAGTTCCGAGTTTTTTTTCAGTTAATTTTGAAAATAATTGTTCGAATGAAATAAATACGTACTGTTATCATTTGAAACGATAGTAATTTGTGTAACTAAGACTAGGTGTGGAACCAAATTGTAGGGGGCTGCACAATACTAGTGAACATTGAAAAAATGCCCCACCGATGAAAAAACGTTAAAAAAACGCTGGTATAAAGTATGGAACTACATTTTTTTTTTTTTTTTAATTATTATTATTAATTATTACTATTATTTTAATTATTATTATTAACCGTCGGTGGCCGGAAC
Organism: Therioaphis trifolii; assembly: GCA_027580255.1. Taxonomy (NCBI): domain Eukaryota; kingdom Metazoa; phylum Arthropoda; class Insecta; order Hemiptera; family Aphididae; genus Therioaphis; species Therioaphis trifolii. Next base: position 36,484,132 of record CM050404.1, on the reverse strand, counting down.
CATTGGGCGGTAGTGGCATGATAAAATTACAACAATTGCGTAGAGCACTATACACAATCAACAAAGTAAAGGTATCTTAAATACTAAAAGGTTTGACGGGATGATTCGGAGTTGTTGATTAGATCGGTTATTGTGGGAATGAATTGTAGTACCTATTTTTTTTACTCGAGCGTAAAAATACGTTTAATATCGGATACGGATATTACACCACGTGCATATACTAGTTTTTGGCCGTTAGGAAACTATGATCGTTTTTTATTTTTGTTTTTTCGTGGCCAGTTTTGAGTCGAGTGATGACGACTTCCAAATGTCTTGGTAATTCGCTGAGGAAACACCGATAATGTGTGTTTTTTGTTCGATTTCACGTGATTCGGTGGATCGAGATGGCCATTGTTGTTTGCCGTTTGGAAATGCACTTGTTTTCAATTAAACGCTAAATACTTATGTTGTTGACTGGCTGTTTGAGACGACTCGGACGAGGGATGATTCAGAGTTGTGGATTAGTTCGGTTGTTGTGGAGATGAATTTTAGTGTGGCGGTGGTGGAATTGGGTCCGGTCTGAGTGATGTGACTGGTGATTGCGGTATTTTAGTAGGTACTTTTAAAAATTTTTTTTTACATGATCGTAAAAATACATTTAATATCGGATACGGATCTTACACGACGGGCATACTAGTGCATACTAGTTTTTGGCCATAAGGAAACTATGAGGGTTTTTTATTTTTTCATGGCCAGTTTTGAGTCTAGTGATGATGACTTTCAAAATTCCTTGGTAATTTGAAAATACTGATTAATGTGTGTGTGTGTGTGTGTGTGCGTTTTGTTCGATTTTACGTGATTCGGTGGATTGAGATGGCCATTGTTGGTGCCGTACAGAAATGCGTTTGTTTTTAACTAAACAATAAATTTAATACTATTATGTTGTTGTTTGAGACGATTCGGACGAGGGATGATTAATAGGGGCGAGATAGCGTTATTGGCCGTTTGGTCGGCGTATTTATTTATACCACGTATATCAAACCGACGCTTTAAAAAGCCGTTTGGTTGGGGTATTTATATTAGTTTCCGTGGATATCGGAATTACCGGGTAAGCGGAAGATTCTGTTTAAAAAAAAAAAAAAAATATTATTATTTTGAAGATTAAACACGTCATATTGTTTTGGTTTTTATTATTGGTGCTGATGACTATGTATAATTATTGTGCAGTGTAAAAGTGTACAAATGTAATATTCATTCGTTCATTTATTGAGTAGTAAATAGAGTTATGGCCTGCGGTGTGTCTGTGTAATACTGGTGCAACGAACGACGCAATGATTCGCCGTAGACGGTTCGGTGTACGTCCATTTTATATTCGCGTGATATCTATGTATTAATGTCTATTTACTTAATGGTACTTAATGGTCCGTGGCTTATTGGTGACCGTGGGTCGAGCATTCTATGTCCTTAACGATAATGAGTTGAAATACCCGTCGAGCTCTAACACATGTCCATGTTCTATATTGAATATTTTATAACGTTTCTAAAATCCGAAAATTTCAATGCGAATTTCAGAAAAAGCGTTCAAAGTGCGTTTATAAATATGTAGTCATACTTGTATTTCCGTGACATTTCAAATAAACCGTGATGTGGGTTAAAATAAAACACAACTACCCAAATCATTTGGTAAATCACCCTTAGCAACAGTACCAAATTACAAATCATAATATTATCATAAATTAATTCAAGAAACAATTAGGTAAAATTAAAAGAACGTTTGATATTGGGTGGGTGATATATTAGCGAATAGCAATGTCATAAATTAATTTTTAGGCATCGTCGCCTCTGGACTGGGATACTGGTAGTAGTTACTATTAATAATAACAATAACAACATAATAACGGAAACAATAATGTATTGACGTATTTTGTAAAGCCGTGACATAATGTAACGATGATTTCCAATCAAAACATACAACTTTTTAAGTGTAAATCTATTGGATCATCATTAATTATGTTGTTAGCTTTCAAAATGGGGTTTTCAGACGATTCACAATAGCCAGACGATTCGCATCGATTGGACGTAAATAGAAGCGTACTTCTATTCCTAGAAATGATAACTACAAAATACAAATAGGGTTCTTAATTTGAAATATTTCAAAATTGAAAATTTCACTCATCTTGAAATATTTCAATGAAATTATGAAATATAAATTTTTTTTTTAAATACTTGTCATAATGTTGGTAAATAATAATATGATATGTATTAGTGAAATGTTATCAATCAGATTCTATCATTCCTTGATTATAGACTTACAGTTTGACCATAATATAAACTAATAATTATTTTGTTACCTACGCAATGAATTTATAAAAATCTATGTGACACGCACAGATATATAAAAGAACTAGATAGCCGACTCAGTGATAAAGTCTCATAAGACCTATGAAGTCTGCCAGCCGTATGCGAACAGGGCAAATGCGATTGATTAATCCATGAAATATTTAATTACACCATGATTTTTTTTAAAACAATAAAATTTAATAACCTAACTAATAATAAGTTTACATAAGATATAACAATGTACCTATAACTTACGAAAAAAAATGAACTTTGCTTCCTTTCAGTCTCCTATTGACACAACCAGACACAGAACAAAAAACCACCATGATGTTGAATTACTTGAATTGCACTTTATAGTTTATAGTTTATAAATTATAATCGAAAAATTGTGTTTCAATCTGAATCCATATAGAAAGATAACAGATATATAAAACAAAATTTTCATATATCTGTGGTTTCAATCACAGAAAAATTATATTTCACGGAATAATATAAAATGTCATGGATTAATAAATCATATTTTGCCCTGCTCGCATATGGATTCTAGAATTCAATTTTATTCGTTGAATCGGCTATCTAGTTGTTTTATATATCTGTGGCGACACGGCGTATTGTGAAGGCTCCATGTTTTATACCAGATACCAAATAATAAAACATACTGAGTTTCATACATTTTAGGTTGTAACCACGGTCTTACAAGATATCTTCTAAGACCGTAGTTGTAACTTTAATGATTTTTGGAACTAGAAGAATTTTATTTAATTGATAATAGTTCGTTATTTCGTAATGATTATTTATTGTCTTATTGAAGTGACATTTGTTAAGTAGTAAAGAGTAAATTTCTTGGAACAATTATATTATTTCTTATTAGAAACTAAATTAAAATGAATAGTAAGTATGTTGTATGTATAAGTATAACTGTATAAGTGTATATAATTTGATTCAGGCTATATTTAGGTATCACCTTTATTTATACATTATAAATTTAGTAAAAAATTAAACACTATAGAACTAAAAGTAACATAAAAAAACATAGGCATTGAGCACTTTGTGCTTAAAAATTATTTATGTTTTCAATGTTTTCATAGAATAGAATAGATATACTACCTAATTAAAACGTGTTTTCTCATCTTTATTACATAATATAACTGAATAGCTCTAATATGTATTAATTGGAAAACAACCCTTTTTTTTATTTATTTTCGGAAAATTTTTATTTTTCTTGTAAATGAAATATTTCATGATACTTTCATGAAATATTTCAAGAAAATAAATTTCATGAAATTTTAGAACCCTAACTACAAATATAACGTAAGCGTCGTAAGCAAATATTTTGATGCTTTTGACTGACTGATATTTATTTTAGATACAAAGTGAAATTTAAAAATTTAGATTCTAACCACTCGACATTTTCATCAAGTATCTACAATATTCTTGTGCATACTTGACAAAAGTTTCAAAAACATCACCTCTTTCGGGCTACACACAGTAGATACATTTAAAATATCTCGTTTTTTGCAAATTTTCATGAAAACAATTTTAAATCATTGAAAAAAAAAACGTGAAGATATAATATCATCTTATTCGTATGCAAAACTAACAGCAATGAAACAATGTCAACAATTATTTATTGACATTATTTTTTTATATTTGTTTTAGTATACAATTAAGATGAAAATCATTGTTTTCACTAAATTAGCGATAGTTTTTAATAAAAATCTAACGAAAGTTTAAAATTATTAATCCAGTTGAAAATTTGTTTAACCAATAGATTCGACACATAATTGCCTATCTATGGTATAATCATCATAAAGATCAACTAAATCAATTATTTTTTATACTTGTTGAATGTTGCAATTATGGCTTACATGAATTTTTTTACGTAAAATTAAAAACGAATGATTTATTTTATTTCATACGATTTGTGAGTTTTTTTTTTTTATACATTTTCATAATAATCGGTTGTGACAATTATTTTTGTATATTAAGCTTCAAGTCCCTAATATGACGATTCGTTTTACGTATATCAACTTGACACGAATCACTACTCGAATTGTTATCATTCCAGAACTACTTTTGCTTAAAACTTGCAAATTGTACCGATTTCCATCACCGAATTTTTCATTATCTAATCAAAATCATTATTATTTAAGTGACGAAACTGCGAAAATGTACCACGGCTATATTATTTATGATAACGCGTGCTTAATTAGGTAAACATTTTCGCAGATAAGTAAATATTTTTTTTTATTATTATTATTATTGTTATACTTATACACGCGCGCGCATGCACAAACGCACCGTTATCAAAGTTTGTTTTTAACGTTTAACGGAAAAATCATACTATATTTTACATTTGATTCGAATAACTATTCGTTATTACACTCGTGTAAAATTATTCATATACACGTAAATAATTATTGAACTTCGCGCAAGTTCCAATGCGTCGTGTGTTTCTAATTATAGCACAACAAAATGACCTCTCCCGTTTAATACACGTTGTAATTACGTATATTATTCTCCACAAACATTGTGTTTTGCATATTAATTGTGTATTATAATTCACATGGTATTTATGGAACAAACATCCTTAATATTTTTAGGTAGGGTCATTTTGAATCTCGTACCCCGTCGGAGGGTCGTTCGAGTACTCGTAATAACAAATAACATATTGCATTTTACATGAACGTATGATAATGTTTAATTGCTTTTTTTGTAAAGAATATAGATAAAAATATAAACTAAAAACAAAACGTATTGTCTATACGAGACGTTATAATATAACTGAAAATTATTCGAAAAATTGTAAATGATGTATCTAAAGTATCTAAAGTTCTAGTTTGTTTCTTGACCACTGCTTGAAGTTATATATATATATATATATATATATATATATATATATATATATATATATATATATATATATATTATAAGTTATATAATATATTTTACTCACATGAGCATACCATACATACCATAACACTACGTGTTAGGTTCAAAAAGAAAAAAAAAGTGTTAATGTGAGAAACCACTTTATCACTGATTCATTCATCACACTTTGATAACATTATGAGTCGACGAAGTCTACTATTTTATAATAAACTAATTTCTATATCCATAGAATATGTATTTGATTTTTTTTCCCCTAACAGTAAAACGTCACTTGTTTTCGTTTAATTCACAGTGTATTCGTGTGATTTAAGTTTATCAATTATTCTTCAATCACAAGGTTAAGTACGTGCATTACACGTTACCAGTTACCACCAAAACTATTCATAACCGATTTCGTTAGCGAGGTTTTTTAACCTCCGAAAAGGCATTTCACCCCTCGTCTCTCGCGGACGGGGTACACAACTACCTCAATTAGCGAACGCCCAGCGGGTCTGCTAAATCTCGTGTACGAGCCTGGTAGTCGTTAATAATGACAGATTCTACATTGTTTTCATTTACCACGCACCCGTCTGACATTATGGAGTTTTAATGGTTTTTCTTCGGTACCCTGATTAATAAACATGAGTCGTGGCCAAAATCCTTTTTGTCCTCAGTATATTATTTCAATTTATCTCCAATAAAACTCTATTCTGGTATTATTACACAGTGTAAAAAGGGTTAAACAAAAAATTAAATCTATGAACACGTCATTGAACTTTGTTGAAAAGAAATTGTTCGACGCGGGTCCGATATAAAAGAAAAGAGTTCTCGGGATTAGATAAATCAAATCAGCGAGTCACATTTAGAATTCACAGTAATGTACATTCCAATTATTACTTAAAGAATACGTTTTATTTTATTTATAAAAATAATCGTACACTTTCAAGAAAAAATAAAAAATAAAAAACAACGCAGTAACGTGAAAACGCTATTTTATCATTGGGTATTCTGTGAAGTATTTTTGTTTTTACTCAAAGTGTTTGCACATTTTCGAATATAATGAGTGTTTTAAAAAGTTGTACACAGAGCTTTCGTCAACAATTCAATAATATTGATTTCAGATGATACGTATACTATTTCGTTGTTGTTGTTTTTCCATAGAATTCGAACGATTAATGGAAACAGAAAAACCGCATAAATTCGTGAAAATAGGTTGTTTCAAACAAAGTCTTGTTTAAATTTTATTCGGAATTCTCTAAACAGTAGTGCACTAGTTTGTGTTCTAAACGAAATTTCTCGAGACATTTTCACAATAGGTTAGGTTTTTTAAATCTTTTTAATCTTAAACAATCGTTTTTTTTTTCGTTTAAACATTTCAAATAGACAACATTGTCCAGATAATGATCTAATATGTCATATTTCGAGTTGAAAAGAAAATCAAAAGAGCTCAAAGTGCGGAGGATTGTAGCCATCCGGAAACCAGCCTATGGACTGTAAAATAAAAATAAAAAAATTGAAATATGAATGATATTACGTGATTAAAAGAAAAACGTTGTCGTGTAGTTTTTTTTTTTTACCTCTTTATAATTTAAGGTTATTGAATTACGCTTTATCGTGACTATAATATTCTATTTTATTAGGTACATTTCAGAAAAAATTATTAGTTTATATTGTTTTATAAAGATTCGCTTTTTTTTTAATCATTTTACTTTTAATGAAGACACGAGAACTTTGATTCATGAATATCTGTAAAACGTCGTAACTGAATGTAAGAGTGTTATCGCTGAATTTTTCAAACTAAATATTTACGATTTCTATTAATTTAAATTTATTAATTTACCAATTTTTATTTTTATTTATTTATTTAATTTCGTTATTTCGAAACATTTATTTATGTGAAAAACAAAAAAATATTCGAAACTTTTACCGGCGTGTTTGCGTAACGGGCAGAAGAAAATAATAAGTGTCAGGTTCAGCTAAGGCGGATAATTAGCCAAGAACCTACGTAAAGAAAGATCAATTGTTTAACGACCCGAGTAGTTTTATACATTGCACACACTCGCATCAACTGGTGATAGCACTCTCGGTCCTTTTTATATCCAAGGTAAATAATGTCGCCAGCAATTATTTTTCTCAATAACCAAATCGAATCGATAAGTGCGTTATTTTGTTTTTGAATTGAAGTATTTTTGTGGATTTATTCTTTCCGATTTCCATAAGAGTAAAAGATAAAAAGTGAAAACTTCCATTTGAAAATTTACGTATTGACACCATAGGTACGTATAATTTGTTTCCAACACTATAAATTATACGATATTTAGATAATAATTCAACAATAATAATTACGACCGTAACGTATCTTTATATTCTGAATTGACTTCAAGGACGTTGCACATTTTATTTTTTGTAACAACTAAGACTTATTGAGACATTATATAAGACAGATATAAAAGTTTCGAATCGCCTTCGACCGATAAATCGATTTGGAAAATCGTGCTCAGATTATACTTTGAGTATATTAAAGTTTCGAAACTTGTGCTGACTATAATGAATTTAGATAACTGCCCGATTTCGAGAAAATAACAAAAACATTTTTTAAACATATGATTAGTTGTCTTCGGCAAAACATTGATTATTTTCGGATAAAACGAGCTCGACCCAAAATAATTTTTTGTTATTAAATAGTGGTGTCGAATTTATCATGTCATTGTAAATAATCAAAACTGTATTAAAATTTAAATAAACAAAACACCAATAATTTGCATCGGGAGATGCGATTTTATTTATTTCGTCGTATACGTTTTAGTATTCTAGGTCGTCGCTTAAATAAAAAAGTCTTTAAGATAATGATAGCAAAGTTTGTTTTTTAATCGTCTCGCTCCTCAAACAAGATAAAGGTGGGTGTGTTACATTTTAAACAGACAATTTTTTCCTTGAGCGTATGATAGTGCTATATAATGATGAACAAAAAAAATAAACGTTGTGTATATTGCTGAAAGAAAATTTTAACAGGATTAAAAATTTTAAATTTAAAAATTGTTGGATTGAATAAAAAACGCCATTTTATGGGAAACTTACAATTTTTAATAAAATCCATTGTATAATCGTGAATAAAAAAATAAACTAATTTACTATGGTGGATATTGTTAGTGTTGTTAGTTAAGTACACATGAAAGATTCTATTAAATTTTTAAGTTTTTTCATCATGAATTTAACATAAAATTATTCAAGAAATGAAATATTTTCTATATTTTAAAAATGATATAATGTTTACCAATATAGTAGAATCATGACTTAGTTATATTTTCCTTTTCAAAGTATTTGAATGCACCACTTTATTTTAAACAGGAATTTAATTTTCATAATAATATGGTTTAATATAACTTATTTATCAATAAAAGAACAATTAATAAATAATATGTATGATAATTTTTGCTTTATAAGTAAACTTGAAAGTTAATAACTAATATCGAAATCAATCTCCAATGATTTTTAAAGATATAATTTAAGTATAAATATATTTTTTTTGAATACTATTTACAATTTCTCATAAAATTTGTATGAAATTTTCAAAAAAAATAATTTGATGAAATATTTAAATTTTAAAACATGTAAGGGCAGCTGTCTATTTTTCAGTTTTTATAAAAAGTTATTTTTCTATAAAACCGTTGAGATATTATGAATATTAGATTCTATTAAAGTTTTCACATACATTAAAACATTATAAAAATGATACGATGTATGGATTAGTCAAATTCTTAGAAGATTACTAGGTAACCTGCAGCGTAAACACAATTTTTCATCAAATTCGGGTTTGAAAATTTAAAAAAGATATAAATGAAACTTAATTACTAGGATTCATAACTGGAATATTTTTTGTTCGTAATTCATTTTTATATTCATAGTTTATTCTAAATAATGAATTTCTAAAAAAAAATATTTGTTTCCCATATTTCAAAAGCCATTTTTCCGATTTGTCGGACAAGCTGATATTTTCAGTTAATTTAAGATTATCAAATCTTAATGCTGAATATAATTTACATAACTTATAATGTAAAAACGAATATTTATTCATGTTTGTTCATAATTAAATACAACTGTATACAAAAAACAAACATTTATTTTGCGCACTTATGCGTTGCTTAGTCAACGTACTCAGATGAGTACTGTTTATACCATAGATTTAGTGAGCTTGTTATCAATATTAAACAAATAAAATACATTTATAATTTAAAATATTGTGTTTATTTTTTTAATAAAATAAATTATAATCCGACTTATTTAGGATACATTACAATATTGATCATAATAGGCAATGTCAATTCCACATTAATGACATAAGGACATGTAAATTTCATTTAAAATAGGAAGTTATATTTTTCAGATTAATGACTTCATCAAAATTATTTCTAAGTTTTTATTAATTTTTTTTTTTTTTTTTTTGATTAGACAAAATACAGTTAGTTCAACAAACTAATTGGATTTTTTTTTCATGTAAAATGAATACGATAATTGTCGAGATCTATTCATTTTAATTTAAAAAAATAAAAATTGAATATCGGTTATTGTAACGTAACTAATAACATTTTTTATATCACATTTTTTCTTCAGGAAAATTATGTTTAAAAAACACAAATTGTTCTTATTTCTACCTAGGAACATTCTAAAAAATTATATTTATAATACTAAGAGCTTAAACTTGACGAATACTTTGAACAAAGTTAAGAACACAAACACAAACCGTAAAATTAAATAATTATTTTAAACTCATTGGATGTACTCATTATTTGTTTTTTAACTCATACGGATCAATCTCGTACATCAATTTTTCTGGAGTTTTTTGAGTGCTCTGAAATTCTACAACTGGGTGAAAATGTTAAGAGACATTTTACAGTCCAAATTTCAAATGAATATCACAATTGTTTCATGTCATTATATTATAGACAAAGAAATACTTAAACAATGAATGCGTATGCATAATACAAAGCATACATATTATAAAAATACATATTGTAAAAATTAAGTAATACACATAGGTACTGTAAAACGTTAAAAATTAAATTGCTGAAAAAAAGATTTTAATTTTTCATTTAATTATTTATGAAAAACTTGTGGGTGTTTTTATTGATTTTCAATAAGAAAGTCATAATTACTTTATCAATTTCAAAAATTGTTTGAAAATGTAATAAAACACATCTATTCAATTCAGACAGTATTATTTACACCCCTATTATTTTGTATTTTATCAATCGTATTCCTATTCCGAGCAGAACGATTGGCGTCTACGTCCGACCGTAAAACTTAGTAAAACGATTGTAATACCTAGTAAACATGTAATATCGAAACCGCGTATACCTGAAAATAAATATTCGTCGAAAATTTCAATCGGAATGATAGAACCGTGGTTATTATTTATTTACGACCGCGTTACGAAACGAAATCGTGTTTGCTTAGCGTTTAACGTGATCGACCAGAGACATTATGCAAATGTATGCATTATCATCGAGTCCTAAACTGATGAAAACACTCACGTGATGAAGGTCTGAGTTCACTCTGGTTTCCAAACATTTGGCGAATATTCCACATAGGCATATGAGTGATTTGAACGTGCAATTCGCCATATTGCCGTTAACCGACAAAACGTGACAAATGTATTTATTTTTTTTTGATTTCTGCAACATTTGAAATATGTGCGTACACTCAACATCCGACATAATAGTGTTTTTTTTTTGTTTTTTTTTTTTTTTTTACCGTGTTAAGTTTAAATTCCATGCGAAAATATGCTAGCGTTAAGTTCATACTCAACTACTTAATTCTCGAGTATTACTGACCACAGTGTTATAATTAGGTATGGTGTTAGCGGAGGGTATGCGGTGAGTATGCGACGCATACCCACTTTCCAAATTTTAAAAAAAGACTTTACTAAAGAAAAAAACCACTTCACGCACTTCACAAAAATTGTTCAATGTCAGTATTCAATTTCGATAGACATTTTATTCTACATCATGTTCAATTGTCAAATTACAAGAGACAAAAAATATAAAAAACTAAAATCAGACGTCTAAAAATATGATTTTATAGACGATACTCTTGTATAGGCATAGAGCTAGGAATGCGGAATGACCGTAGATCATATTATGATGTAATGTCTACTTGTTTTTGTACACATCAAAATAGATAAAATTCACTTTTTAGATTAGCTATGAAAAATCGATGATTTGGTAAAATAACTTTGTGACCTATTTGTTTGTACAGTGTGTTTAACATATTTTGTTAATAAATAATAATCTTATCGATACGTCAGTTCTTTAATTATTCGTCTTTCGACGGTCCGACTAGTGACTAGTGTGTTCGCTAGTTCACACTATGGATAGTTTTGCTATACGATTTCAATAAAATCATTTTAAAAGTTGGACTTTAAACCGTAGAACAACTGACGACAATAGATCTAGAAAAGTAAATAGAAATGATAATGAAATTTTAAAACAAAAATCATGGAATATTCTATAACCTTGATTTATTTAAGTATATTATATTATGCATTTGGTAAATAAATACATTCTATAACGATAACAATTACGTCGTTGAAGTTACTGTAATTTGCTATCGATTTATAAAAATCGAACAAATGTAGAGGGCGAGGGGGTTGATGACAAAAGCCCCCCTGAAGTTGCCACTTTATAGCTCGTGGTTTTGAGCATACTCACATATCATAATTTTAGGACTACGTCTCTGGTCATAATGTAAAGTCAGACGTCATATTATGGCGAATTATAATGCAGTCGTTACGCAGTGAATTCCGCTACAACCAAACCGTTCTAATCGATTGTAATATATCGCACGGCACACCGAAAACGCAATGACGTTTTTAACGATATACGATTTCCGTGCGAAAACCATTGAGATGTGTTTGTTTTGTGATTTTTCCCCTCGCGACGGGAGTCGATAAAAAAGCAAACACATTCCGTTTTTATTGAGTTTACAAACAAAGCACGATGCTCGCACTGCAAACGCACGACGTAATACCAAATATTTATCGTATCGGTGGTGTGTGTGTGTGTGGGGGGGGGGGGGAAGTGTATGATGACGAAAATAACGTAACAAACGCGCGTCTCACATGAATTGCTTACTGTGTAAAGTGATGGCTCGTAGGAATTAAACGGATTGGAAACGGTACTTAAAACTACTAAGTCCGACGTGACGACATTGTTTGATTCACGGATTCCCTGTAATTCGACTCCTCCAAAGAAAAGGGAAGTAACTCGAATTTTATCATTTTTCACTTTTTGTTGAAATGTGATAAAGGAATATGTTCTTGTCAAGGTGGATTGATATTTATCCACCTTGGTTCTTGTATACATATTATACAACATATGTATACATATTATTAGTATTCTTGTCTATGTTCTGTACCTCCCGCGAAAACGGCAGTAACTTTACTACTCCAAAGAGGTTAGAAATCATAATATTAAAATATTTTATGATCTCTCGTGATAAAGTTTCCGGTGAAGAAAGACGTATCTTAAGTTACTTCTATTTTTAAATCAACATTCCCCGAGATAAAGGAAGTAACTAATTTTTGTATTTTGAAATACAACAATAATTTATTGTTTATTTTAACTATTGTATTTTTAGTGCTTAATGATAGCATGCATAATGATATACATACATAAACTCAATAAACTTGACTGTTTAGTGTCAGACGTCAGTAATAATATTATTAATACAATTATTATTATAGTGTTTTTTATTATCAATCATGGCCAACAAAAAAGTAAGTTATTCGATTTTATAATACATATTTATATTATTATTATTACCTATGTTATTTTTATTGATTGTATCTGCGGTTCGTTTGGATTTCAATGTGATAAAATATACACAAGCGTAGCTTGAGACACGTGGCAGGTCCATAAACGAACAGCGTCAATCTCGAAATGAACCAAATTTTTTTTTTTTTTTAAACCCCAAAAACGTAGTTTGATACTTTGATTTTACTTTTCACCCGAGAGGAGTGTTCAGAATACAATAAAAATTTTAATTTTTTTCAATATTTATTTCACTTATTATTGTTATTTTTTTTTTTAAATAGACACACACACACACACACACATACATCAATGTTGATGATCGATTAGTTACATCATATATATATAATTATACCGATCTCTCGTGGAAACGAATTGACTCGATCGTATTACGACATCGTCAATTTTTAAAGCGTCGTTATCGATGAATAGACAGAAATTGAAAATCTAAACGCCGATTTATTATTTTTACGCCGATAAAGCGTTTTCATGCTACAACACAATATTGTTTCCGATGCAATATTAAATCGTAAAAAGTATGATTCATTTGATAGAAAAATAATACGTATCGCGTATGTTTTACAAATGTGTGTTTTTTGATTTCCGTTTGAAACCGTTTGATTGGATGCTAAACGAAAAAATTAATAAACGTTATTTCATTGAAATCTGCGTTTCCCGTTGCGATCAAACCTGTTTTTGAAGCGAAACGCTTTTGTGGTGTCGGTAATGATTTTAATGCAACGCATATTATTCATAGTTTCAGTCACACGGTAAAGCAATTAATTTACTCTGGCCGATAAAACTATGGGATCGCTCTTAAGAGATATGTGTGATGTGATTAATTCATCGCGGAATACCTTTGTAACGAACATACCTGGAAATTTATTCCACGCACGTAGTCGGTTTTATCACGACAAAAACCCCTTTCTAAATACGTTAATTGATAATTACTTGTAACCGATAACTGTTTTTTTTCTTTTCTTTTTTTCAATCGAAAACGTGATAGGGTCGTGCAAACGGATCGAAATGAGTAACCAGAGTAACGTATGTCCTAATGTAAAATATATACATTCCTATATAACTATTTTTCAAAAATTATCTACACTTTTACAATCAATACAACACGACTCGATGTATGCACAACGTTTTGCAAATTTTCGGACGTACGTTTCTGAGTAGCCTGATTATCAAAACTTAACCGAAGCCAATTGTTTACGAATTCGATAGCGTTGATAAATTATATTTTTTTTCTAGAAAAAAGTATGTATACATTTTTTATATTCGATCCAGAGAAATGTTGAGGGGGCTCAACCTCTCTAGCACTGTTAAACTTGTCTTAGTAATATATTTTACACGTAAGGTGACTCATTCGTCATAAAAGATTTTCGTAAGAAGCGTGTGATGCTAATCGTATGGTGATTAAGTGGCTAATTTTTTCTAATGAAATTACGATAAAACGTTGACGATAAAACGAAAAAGATTTTCGAGTCTCGGGTGTCCACTGTTTGGCTATATTCGACCACTATAATATATATTATATTTTAATTCGTAATACAATCGAAAAACATTGCGGTTTACTCGCCGCGATCTATCACATTGTGTGATCAACGCGGTTTCGGATACGTACAAGGGCGCGATACGGTTAATACCGTATGAAAACAGAAAGAAAACGACAACGAAATATAAAAAAATAAATAAATAATATTATTTTCACGCGTGTATACCGGCGGAGCGTGTTAAAGCTAGTTTATACTTAAGAATTCAAGAAACGTACGACAATTTAATGACTACAATAAAAACGCTCCACCCGAGATAACTACTTTCTCTCATTTTTGTTCCGCGCCTTTGTCTTTCCCGCACCGTTATTTTCGTTTTCGTCTATAACGCACGTCGTTCAAAAACTTTTGTCGAAAAATTAATTTATACGGTCACGGACTTTCCGCTATATACGGAATGTATGTGGTATTTATACGCGCACACGTGTATGTATATATTTATATATATATATATATAATATTTATATAAATATGTGTATTTTTCCACGCGACTCGGTTGTTTAACCTTTCTCCTTTTTCACGCGTCAACTCAAACAGTCGCTTCCAAAGCTCAAATCTCCCAGGAAAAAGAAAAACAATGAGCAGGGATGACTGCAATAATAATAAATGTTTGCGAGGAAAAAAATCCCGCTGTCACTTTGGCACTGTAATTTGATTACTCGCCGGATTCCGAGCGTCGTGCTCGCCGGGCCTTAACCTTCGGTATACTTATTTATTAAAAACTTATATACCATACGTACAGCGGTCGATCGGCCGTAACTAGTGGGGGAAAAACCCCACTAGACCCATTAATCTAAGTACCTCGACTCGATAGCCGAACGCCTCTGCATTGTTGATAGGTACATATTATGCCGTTTCGGTATCGTAATGTATCGTGTACCGCGAGTTGAAAAACACAGCTCATAATTTCTGGGTTTCCCGTGTTCGTGGTGAATAATCGCGTTCAAAAACATTTTGAAAGCATGACAAATTCTTTTCCGGGTATAACACCGCGGAAAACAAAATCACACCACGAATGAATTTGCGTGTTTAAATCTTTTTCCCTGGCAATTGCAATATTATGTGGTATTTGGTTGCATTTCGGCACGCCGTCATACCATGTCTGGCTATATCGATTAGGTCGAATGATATTCTTGTATGGATTAGTTTTTGTAAACACCCATACATCTTGAAATCATCACGACGCGTGTGGTTTCATATAAAACAAACATTATTCGTGCTAAAAACCCATTGACTAGCGATATCAAAATGTTTTCCAAAAATCACATTGAATCGTGACGATTTTCAAATGGTAATTCGAAAAAACCCAAACTCTAAATTGAACGAATAAAAATGACGTGAAATATTTGATGTATAACCGTTTTATGAGTCGCACTGAACGTTATTTAATACAAAATTGTCGTATGTGTTCAGTGTTAAAACTGGCCATAAAACATCGACGGTCGGCAGTTAAAAATGAGTTAATCTGCAATATAGACGTTTCGAAACGTATGCGTACATGACGTCACTAATGAGTAAATGAAAAAAAAAGAAACACTATTTTGAGTAAGACGATTTCACAGGTGCAGAGATCGGCGTTTCTCAAACGCTTTGGGTCGTGGACCACTGGTGGGTCCCACTCCAATTTTCGGGGGGACGCGAGATGTTCCAGGTTTTTTTTAAAATTGCTTTCAATATAAATCAAACTATATCTAATATATCTATGCATACAATACATATGTAAACAATGCGTTTATCGTTAAAATACAGAGTGTAACAGGTCTATTTGACAAATGCAATATCTTTTTTTCTATTCATTTTTTAAAACTTTTTTTATAAATACTAAGGCCTTGCGCTACAACAATATTGTCTTCTATTTTTTTTTTCTTTTGAAACTCAAATTTGAAAATTTTAAATTTTTACCACTTAAAAAAAAATTCAATATAGCCATTTTGTAAAACTGATTTTTAGAAAAATATCTGTATTTAAAATTCGAATAAAGGTTGATCCATTTATTTTCTATGGTTTTTTAAAGTTTGTGAAAAAGTTAAGAATTTTATTGTATACCACATAATATTATAACACATATTATTGTATAACACTATTAATTAAATATTATCACATAGATATCTTATTATCACTTTAATATGAATTGAATATTTTTAATCAAGTGTATGTTTTCATGGAAAAGTTAATCAAATCACCGACTTCTTTTGCACAATAATTTTAGTAATGTAATTTTTCTAAAAATCCGATCTATAAAATAGCTATTCTGATTTTTTTTATTTTTAGTGGTAAAATTGAATTTAAAATTTTCAAATTTGAGTTTTCAAAGTACAAAAAAATATTTGAAATCGACAATATTGTAGCGCAATGGCTCAGTATTTATTTGAAAGAAAAAAGTTTAAAAAAAGCTGGTAAGTGAGATGATGGTGGTACAAGTTCGTCCTTCGTCCCTTCGGTCCTCGGACAAGATATTGGTGATGAATGTATTAAGTTTTAAAGAAATGATGACTCATTTCTTTAGTATAAAACGATTCTGAGCAAAGCTTCAGTGTAATATAATATATTATTATTTAAATACTGTTTACGTATTTTACTGTTATTTGCATAATTTTTGGTGAGTTATAATAATTTATTAAAGTGTGTATAAAAAAAAATCCTGACTAACGATTTTTGAATTTTTGTTAGGATAATTAGGTAGGTATATGATTAAGGTCATATTAAATTTTCAGAACTTTTTGTCAAATATTTAAAATTATATTACATAAAAACTTTCAAACAATTTGGTAAATTAAAAGTTCTATATTTAAGTCAAAAGTTTTTTTGGACAAGGATTTCTATACGAAAAAGTGTTTACAGAAAAAAAAAAAAGAAAAAAAAAAAAAAAAAAAAAGAAAAAAAAAAAAAAAGCTGGTAAGTGAGATAATGGTGGTACAAGTTCGTCCTTCGTCCCTTCGGTCCTCGGACAAGATATTGGTGATGAATGTATTAAGTTTTAAAGAAATGATGACTCATTTCTTTAGTATAAAACGATTCTGAGTAAAGCTTCAGTGTAATATAATATATTATTATTTAAATACTGTTTACGTATTTTACGGTTATTTGTATAATTTTTGGTGAGTTTTTTTGTAATTCAACCCTCATAAAATATTCAATTAGATATAACACATTTAAACTTCAATTATTATAAAAATTATAACTCATTAGAAATAAACTTAAAAGAAATCAGACAATATCGAAAAAAATCTTATAATAATTTATTAAAGTGTGTATAAAAAAAAATCCTGACTAACGATTTTTGAACTTTTGTTAGGATAATTAGCTAGGTATATGAGTAAGGTCATATTAAATTTTCAGAACTTTTTGTCAAATATTTAAAATTATATTACATAAAAACTTTCAAACAATTTGGTAAATTAAAAGTTCAATATTTAAGTTAAAAGTGCTTTAATTGTCCTGAAAATGTTGTCCAATATAAAAAAGTATGTATTTGATATTGGATAAAATTTTCAAGTTTCTAGCTTCAATACTTTTTGATTTATGACTAAATACCTAAAATCTGAACAGTGAAAATCTCGTTTACGGCGGATTTTTACCGATTTTACCGTTTTTACTCAGTTTTTCGATCGTTATTCTTGATTACTGGAAAAACTATGGAGATTTTGGAAAAATGACCTCTCTAAAGTACCATCTCAGTTCAATTTCGAATCTAAAAAGTTGCTGGACGAAACTTTTGGACAAGGATTTCTATACGAAAAAGTGTTTACAGAAAAAAAAAAAAAAAAAAAAAAAAAATAAACATCATTGTAAAACCATAAGATCCTTCGCTTCACTCAGAATCTAAAATGAATAGAAAAAAGTTATTGCATTTGTCAAATAGACCTGCTACATCCTGTATGTTGGCCCTTTCAAGTTTCGGAACAGTTATTTTGGTCCTGTAAAACTATGTGCGTAACGATATGAGTTTCCACGGTAAAATTTCGGTCACGATGCTAAGGAGATTGAGTAGCATTGGCATAGATGGTTTATCATATGAACCGACCTAAAGATACGTTTGAAGAAAAAAATGGCATATCGTGAATTGATATTTTAGTTTAGTTCCGTATTTACTAAAACCATGAGATCATCTGTCGTATAACACGGGTATGTATTACTGTGATACATAGGCGTTCTCGCGGGGGAAGATATGGGGGTGATATATTGCCCCTCCCCCAATAGCATTTGTTTGCAAATAATAAGTACTCACAGAGGAATTTTATGGTAAACCGATATTTAAGTATTTCGTATAAATTATAAATTTCAGTCGATAAATAATTATGTGAATTTTTACCATATGTCTCTATAACGATCGGTGAACAGATATAGACAAATATACTTAATGGTATGGATATTAGACTGCGATATTTTTACAATCCGATAATCGTCTGCGTTTATACAATAATCACGATAATTCTGGTCATGATAATATGTTTATGAACGACCAGAGTTCATAGAAGTGCTTAGTGAATAGGTACCTACATTATACTGCGGAAGGAGGTGTAGTGGCACGGGCCCCACAGCTCGATTCGCAATAAATGTTCATACCCCTCCTCCCCCCGACAAAAAATTCCTAGAACTACACTGCTGTTATATAAGTGACAGTATTCAACAAAACTTATCTAGACGTTTGAATCGTACGAATCACGTTCGTCAGTGATTAAATAACACTCAAATACGTTTGATCGAATCAAAGTATGACGCTGAATCTAATCTAAGATATGAATCCACAATAATATGCTACTTTGGCATTCTGAACGAAGCAAAGAACTGTATTGACGTCGCAGTGATGTATGCTATTTTTTCATGTCCGTCATCACATTAATGCAGTGGTTTTCTACCGGTGTGCCGCGATAAATCTATTAATAGTTATATAATTTCGTATTTACCAGCATTATTATCGATATTCAGTAAAAACAAACGCTTTGCACCCGAATGGTTTTTTCGGGTTTTGGGTTTCGGGTTTTTGAATTTTAAATCGAGTTTTCAAACTCGGGTGTATAAAGGTGTTGGGAATATTCGGGTTTTGAGTCCCTACAAATAAATTCGGGTTAAATAGGTATTTACCCGTTTTTAGATTTAAAGTGGAGGGAAGCATTTTTTGGTTTTACTATGTTAATTTGTTTTTGTATACACTTTTTCGGGTAGTAGATTTGGTCCAAAAGATTTATTCAGTATCTTTATAGATTAGAAATCACATTGAGATGGTACTTTAGAGTGGTCATTTTTCTAATTTCTCAATAGTTTTTCCTAACAATGAAGAAAAATTTGGGTTTTTTCAGGTTTCGTGTTAATTCAGGTGCAGAGCCTTGCTAAAAACTGATAAATACCAAACATAAAGATTGAATCATTAATCGTAGATACATATAATAGTGTTTTATATTAGTATGCCCGTGGCAACCGTCTCTATCGTTTTACGTCACGTCGCGGAACATTTTATTGTCTTAAATAGTGTATATGCTATTAAATATATGGATTGGTGTGCCGCAAAAATGTTTTATGAGATAAAGTGTGCGGAATTGTTAAAAAGGTTGAAAACCACTGCTTTAATGGATAGTCATATAGCTGTCTAACGGCCACATTCAGCCTTATTGTATATCAAACCTTATAATATCTTTTTCGTAATTTAAAGAGGTCGTTTTAAAAAGCGTAAAGTATTTTTTTAAATGTTCAAATTTCAATTGAAACTATATCTTGGCACGCCGCCGTTACAATCTACTTTGCAGACACAATAATTGTTGTAATACCGCATAATAATTTTTATTCATTCATTTACTGTATTTTTCTGGAGCACTTTTTCAGGCGATCGATAACGTCCAAAAATAGTACCATTTCGCATTTTCATAGATCAAAACTTTCATTTATTTTTGGTACTTAAAACAGAAGATTTTTTTTCTATTCACAAAATATTATTTAATATTCCGTTAAAGCAGCTAAAAAATTAACTAAAACCGGTTACTGACGAATTTTTTTTTTTAATCTATTTTACTTTTTAGTGATCACTCCGGAAAAAAAATAACTCGAAATTATCATCAAATATCAAACAAATTTCAATACAAACTAGAAAAAACCACTTCTGGGATGGAAATTCCTTTTATTTTGTATACTCGTTTTAAGTTCGAATTTTAACAAAAAATTGATAGTTGAAATCACATTTCAATTGAAAAAACCAATTGTAAACTGAACTTTCTTCATCATAGTTTTTAAATGTCTTAATTATTAAACATAAATTTCACTGTTGGGGGTAAAATTAACAAATAACTATAGACATTTTAAGACCCATATAAGAAGCCTTAACTCACTACTATTAATTAACTGGTTTTAGAATTTGATTAAAGCGAAGGATCTATTGGTTTTACAATGATGTTTAATTTTTTTTTCAACACTTTTTGGGTAGTTAATGCTTCTAAAGTTTCATACGGCAAATCAATAGATCTAAAATTGCATTTATGTTTTATGTTAAACTGGAAATTTTTCTCCCCTCTCCGTGAAGTTTGAAAAAACTGCTGAAAACTCGAGAAAAACGTTAAAATTTGCCATAAACTACACTTTTTTTTATTTTTTCAATACCGTTATTTATGCGTATAAGTATATTCATATTGAATTTTCAGAACTTACTGTCAAAAGTTTAAAATGTTTTTAAAGATAAACTTTGACAGATCAAAGTTTTTTCAATGTTCTATTTTCAGCCCAAATGTTTTTTTTTTTTTGAAACTATGTAAAATATGTATCAACATACCATTAATATATGGTGAATATTTTAGGTTTCTAGCAACATTAATTTCCAAGTTACGACTTATAACTAAAACCGATTTAGTGAAAGTGAAATTTACGGCAACATTTTCCGTTTTTACTCAATTTTTAGACAGCTACCCCTCACATCTATCGAAGACAACGAAAAATGACCATCTAAATCAAATTTTCAATTTATAGAGTCACGAGATAAAACTTTTGGAGCATAACTATTTGAAAAAGTATTTACAAAATAACTAAAATAAATAAATAAACATCATTGTAAAACCCAAAATCACTTAAAATCTAAAACATACGAAAAAAAAAGATTTGCTCAGAATCGTTTGCTAAAATGATGATGTATAGTTTTTATTATTTTTTTTTTAAATTCAATACACGCTTAACCATTTTATTGACCTAGATGCAAATAATTTCTGATCGTGCAAAGTACGTTTTATATTTTAAATATATAAACATTTCAATGCCATAAACATGTATAATTATCACGAATATTTCTATTCGTGTGGATCATTTCATAATTTTGATTATTAAAAATTTGAAAATCATCTCAATAATTTAGTACAGAGTTTTGTATTAATTTTAAAAGTTGTAAAATGATATTTTATGTCAAGTTCGACTTCGAATTCACGTACAAAAATTATGATTTATTGATTGCAAATCTAAAACAATACAAAATACAATCGGGCTCAATATTAAAATGTATATGAAATAATTTTTCAACTATGATCACACTCGAATATGTTTCATAATCGAGGATTTGTTTCATGATTCATATTTTTTCTTCTTTTTTTATTCATTTTTATTTTATAAGACATTCCTAGCCAACAGTGGGCTATCTATATCTAGAGATAATGTTTACAATTTTTATTTGTGACTTGTATAACAAGATAACGATTAGAAAAAAAAAAGATAAAACGATTTTTTTTCTTCTAAGAATATTATAACGAATTAGGCACGATCGAAATTCTGATTTGAACAGGAAAATAAATTGTATATTTTTATACAATAATCACAATTATTCGCTCATCAAATTAAAATTAAAAAAACTATTAAAAGTGTGTACCTACATATATAACTCTTTTTTTTAAACGATAAACCAACATAAACGTAGCACACGACTTACGTGCAAGTATAAAATAATCACACATGACACCGTTAACATAACTTTAATCAATATTTAAACACTTTGTGTCTAAAAAAAAAAAAAAAAAACGACTCTGATACCAGATTTAATGGTATGCTTTTTTTTTTTTTTTAAATCTCGTTACTGACAAGCTGCTAACAACGTCGTCGTCAACGTAAATGTTATAAACGAAAGTTTTTCTCCTCAAACATCTACACACCGACGCAGAGACTTCTCGTACACGCCCGTAAATCTTTCTTACTCTTCGAGTTCTATGTAAATATTTTGTTACGTATTTCTTTTTTTTTTTTTTTTCTACGTCAGTTTACTGAAGACCAAGTGCGAGTACAATTTTCAGACACCTGGATTTGCGTGTTTGTCAGCCGTTGTTAAGGTTTTATTTGCCGCGCGAGCATTTCATCCCCGAGTCTGTCTTTCGAACATTGCTTACCACGGCGTATTTTTTATAATATTATTTGGCCACGACGACGACGACGCGACGGCGGGACGAACTAAGAATTCCAAAATCCCTGAAATTGAAAAGTATCTTTATTTTTTTCACCCTTTTATATTCGTTTCCGGTTGTTTTTTTTTAACATTATATCCGAAAGTCAGTTGGATCCGCCGGCAAATTAATCGACACCGTCCACGTCCGACGAGACTACGACTGGTCAGTTCGCCATCATCGATTCGGACCCGGAATCAAACGCGTGTCGAACACGTCTAGCCTCGTTACGTAACGGCACAATCCTTATCCTCCTTCCGCTCCTCGTTTCGCTCACTTTTCCGCCACTTCCCCCTCGGATATACACGGCGCGATAAATTCGATTATAAAAACTGCGGCTCGAGTAGAGGTCGGCGGACCGACGGAAACGCACGGCAGACAGTCCTGTCGTGCGGAAACAATCGGTTTTTATGGGCGCGGCGTGGCGCGCGAAAGGCCGGGGCGCAAAAAAATTACAGCTTATAGAATCTAATACTTAGAAGCAGAAAACTACGGCGAAAAACTGTTAAGTCGGGCGAAAATGGTTCCGGCCGATATTTGCAAGCCGTGAACGGGGGACAACCGTTAAAAGCCATGTTTAATGTCCCGACTGTTGCCAGTAATAATCCCGTCGTTGGAGTCCGTCCAATTTCTATCTGTATCAGCCGGACACGCACACACTCACACACACACAAGCACACACACATACACACACACACACACACGCACGCACGCACAATAGCTTAATACTTTTGCAAAGACCCATATAATAACAATTAATAATAATTAATTACTTGTTTATTTTCATCCGATTTTTGATTCCGAATAGTGTGACGAATTCATTCTGATTGGTTTCAATGATAAATTTAAATTTAAAAATAAAATTAATTTCAAATAAACGAAACATTTTTTTTTTTTTTTGCTTTTGTCACTCATCGGTTTTTTCAAAGGTAAGAAAAACTAATCAAACGTTGCTTATGTATCCTTGAGACGCTAGCGTTTTTTTTCAAATGAACATTTCTTATAGTAAGTATAGTAAGTAGAAAGAGCGATTTTTTTTTTTTTTTTTTTTTAATATGTTCAAGTAGCTATTTACATAATTGAAAAAAAAAATAATAATAATGAAAAAATGAAAATTAAATTTTGAACGTATAAAAACATAAAGGTAATTTTTTTTTAAATTTTTTATAGTTTAAATTTTAGTTGAGTTAATGAATTCCGTTAATCATGGCATATTTTTAAATAGAAATTTATCTAATTTACAAATTTAGATTTTAATATCTGAATATTGAAAGAACGATTTGATAGATTTTTGCATTGTAAAATACCAATAAAATAAGCCTTCATAAAAACGTTACAAGGTGTTCAATTTATGATAAAACATTTGCGATCAAATAAATTAAACAATCTCATGTGTATTGTGTAATGATAATTAAGTTCTTTCTTTTTCTCCTTTTATTTAATACAACTTAAAACGCATGACTTTCAAATTTAATTAATTGAAATCTAAACATAAGATTGTGACATAATATGACGTATGATTTATTGAACCCAATTAATTCTACAGAAAGTAGAAGTTATCCATACGAAATAAAACTATAAATTAAGAGGGCCTATCTAAGGACGTAAAGAAATATGTGAAGAGCATAGGATAAGTTTTACGTACAGCAGCCATATACTGTCGAAATAATGAAGCGTATAAGGTTTAGCACCTATAGCAGTGTTTACCGTGAACCTACAAAACGTATTATTACATTAATTCAATTATATACCTTCATAAATAATAAATCATCATATCTAAGTTTTTTTCTCGTATGATTGTGATTATTGATTTTAAATTAAATAACTATATTCTGTGTGTGTGTGTGTGTGTGTGTGTGTGTGTGTGTTTAATTAAAGAAAATTATTCTAAACCATTAACTATTATTCTATCACGATAATTAATCGCTTTTATATCGCATGTTTTTGCACTAAAATAACAAAAATTGATTAAACGTTTGATAGCAACAGCCGTCCATTATTTTGAACGATAATCATTGTCACTGTACTTTAGATATTACAAGAACGGAAAAATATATGATTATTTTTACCTTTAAATAATATTACGTTGAAAGAAAAATTGTGTATGTACAGTGTACACTCTAAACACATACGTTTTGAACTTTATTTCTACTTCATTTTTTTCTGCTTCACTTTCTGAAAATGATTGCTTCATTATTTATTACTTTAAGAAGAATCATCACTTGATAAAAATTTACATTTTACTGACAAAAAGTATGGTATTTAAAATGTACATAATTTTTCTTCAAACTAAAAAAACATTAAGTCAATACAAATTTGATAAATTTTTATTGAGTTGAAACGACGACGTTTCCAGAAATATTAACTCTATAAAATGGACAATTTTAAATTCTTTGAATTCATTTTAGTAATTTTTTTTTTTTTTTTTGTTAATTTTTATTGGGGCGTTAAAATTTTAAAATATATAAAATATTTTTAGTGCTTCATATTGTGTTTTCTAAAAACAAAAACAAACAGTGTCCGATTATCTTTATTTTCTCGGGAAATATCACAATGATCAAATCCACACGGGACACCCTGTACAATGATGTAAGAAGTTTGTCTTTCATCGCTTCGCTCTTCGTACAATTTATTGATGACATTAACTGTATGGCACTAGTCGTAGATTATTTTGCCGATTAACTCACCTGGCGTACAATACATTGGTTTGTTATTACTTAAAATTTGAAAACAATGATAAATCTTTGCTAATAGAAAACGATTTTGAGCAAAACTCTAGCGATAATTTTATCGCTAGTTAAGGTTTTTGTTTTTTTAAAGTCATAATTGATGAGTAATGTTAGCTTTTAAATTCCATGACGAAATAGTTTATAACTATTTGGCATCGATTTTGTCATTGAAAGAGTGCAAAAATTAAAATTCGACTACCTATCTATATACAGATTTTTATGAAAACGCAAATATAAATATATCATCCATATGCGATTACATTTGTATAACATTAAGTCATATAGTATTAAAGAAGACAATGAGTCATTCTTATAAAATTTTAAATATAGGTAGAAAAATAAATGATAAATATAAATTAAAATTTTAAGAAAAATAAACTTTCAAAAAACGAGATATTTTCAATATTTTGATAATTCTTACTCCTAAAATTTTTGTAAAAATAATATAAATTCACTATAAAAGCGTTTCGAAATTTTCGTTATAATATTATTTACAAATAATGCAAATATCAGGAGTCTTACATCATTTTTTATGAATTCATGACTAAATATCAAAAACTGACTCCATGAAAATTTAGTTTATGACATATTTTACCGTTTTACTGAAGTTTTTTTCATACACTTGGAAAAACTGATGAAAATATTCAAAATTAATCTCTTTAATTACCACATGGTACATATTTCTAATCTACGAAGAAGTTGATCCACAATATTTTGATCACTTTTATAATCAAAAAGTAAATATATACTTGAAAAAATCTTACATTAAAAAAAAAAAAAAAATCCATTAGAATATACTCTGGTCGTAAAAAATATTTTTATTTACTAAGATATGTAATCATATAGTTTCATATTTATTGAATATTAAATTGTGAATTCGACCGGATTTATACATTTTCATCAACAATAATCTTTTATGTATATTATTTATATCATCTTTTACATGTTTTAACTCAAGTATGTTTTCCTTTGACAGTAAAAAAGTAATGCCGTGTAAATCGCGTTAAATAAACTAATGTTGATTCATTGTTTGTACAATATTTTATCACTATTATATTCTAAATAAAGCGAAGAATCTATCAGTTTTACAGTGATATCTATTTTAGTTTTTTTTTTTTTTTTTGTAACTGCTTTTTAGTAAAGCAGACTTCGTCCAAAAGTTATATTAAAGCCTTTCTATTGATTAGAAATCGCTGTTTTTTGTGTACTAAAAAGACGTCATTTTTTTTTATTATGAAAAGTTTTCCCGACATTTAAGAAAAACAACCATAAAAACGCTAGGATGTATCATGAACGAGATTTTTATTCAATTGGTTTTAGTTATTTTGTCACAACCTCAAAATTATAAAAACAAAAAATTTAAAATTTTCACTATATACGATACTTTTAAAAATGAAAGTGACTACTATTGGATTTGGCTGTAAAAAAATGTTTTCTTTGTTAAACTAATAAAAATTTTAATTACGGATTACGTAAAATTTAACATCGTTTTACTTATTCAATTAACTCTCATTAAGTTAAATTCTCAAACATTTCTTACATTTATTTACTTATAATAGGTATATTCATTTTTTTTTTTTTTAATCATTTGGTGTTTTTCATACTATTTTCGAAAAATTAATGAATATTTATGATTTTAGAATGTTTGAACTCTTCAGCAATAACCGCTTGGCATATCCGACTACCCCAAAGTTGTAGGGAACTTTAGTATTGTTTTAATTATTTAGGGAACAAACGTCAGAAGTTACTGCTAAAAAAGCCTTCAAAGAACATTACTCTTGTGCCAGACATAAATTAATTTTTACGTTAAAATTGTTCGTCTTCAATCAATAAGACGTTTTACACGTCTATCGATCATATCTGTTCAGTTGCACTCGAAAATTCTACGAAACATTTGGAGTATAGTAGAACACAAAAGTAAATTTCAAAATTTTGTAGAAATCTAATGAAATTATGTTCGTATAGTGTGCAGGATCCTTACTTGCGACATTCACGCGTACCGCAACAACGTATCGTAACTTCGTCGCGTAACTGCAATATCCGTGTGGACGTGAACGCGTTACACCACCACGAGACAAAAAATGATATGCAACGGAGTTAGATTAGGCGTTCCGTCAGTTGTCGGTTAAAATGGTGCGCATCAAAGGATGTTAGGCCCTCGGCACACTACGCGATTCACACGCGACGCGATTGAAAGGCGATATGTGCGACATACGCGATTTGAACGATTTAAGCGATTTCAGGTCCACCAACGCGAAACGATATTCAGTCGATTGTACAGTGACAATCGCGTGACTTTTTTCATAGTTTGTTTTCAATTTCAAAAATGTCAAGTTCGACAAGTTCATCGAGTGATGAAGAGGACATTGTTATGTACTATTGGTACGAAGGGATGCAAAAAAAAAAAAAAAGGAAATATTGGGTCCATCCTTATATCGGGAAAAATATCAACTGCCGAACTTTCATAGCGACCAGAGAACTACAAGAAACCGATGCAAAATTTTCGGCGTTTTATAGGATGTCTAGAGAATCCTATAAAGAACTTTTAATCCTATAAAGAATTATTTCTCCTGACATTCATCATCAGAGCACTCACACGAGAGAATGACTAATCATATATACGAGTGGGTGTTTTTCAACCTCATCCACGAATTTTATGTTAAACACCACCATATACGAATACCGTGATACGAATCAAAAAAAAAAAAAAAAAAATTAAATAATCAAATAAAATAACCAAATCGAATTTATTATTATAATTATTTTGTATGTCTGATATCATCATTAAAATATTGGCCATAAAAATGAGAAGTGAGTGTCGATGTCAGTACGATATATTGTAAAAATGATGTGTAAGATTTAAAAAATAACAAAGATTTAAATATACAACACTATACATCTATACATTTTGTAGTATCAACATTTATTATTTAATATGATATAAAAAATATTCATTTTATTTTATCGATAATGTTGATGATACAAATCACGAATCACGACGATACCATGTTCTCTGTGATGGTACGATATTCGAATATTCGAAATATTCAAAATTCAGTGTACCCGCAGAGCCAACACAAAAAAAAACTTGCTGAACGACCGGGTCGGATTTTGGTGATCCGGATCAATTGATTCATTTCAGTGACCCGTTCGTTCGCGAACGACACATCTCTATGACCCCGTTCACTTTGCTAGGATGTCGCGTGTGAATCGCGTAGTGTGCGGAGGGCCGTACGAGCCGATGTCACGACAAGTCAAGCCCGATTCACACTGTTTCGGCACGGCACGGACCGTCACAGCACGTACACGCACGACAAAATATTATATTATTAGTTTATGTGAGATAATTCACATTGATGCGGCCGGCACCGCACCGTTACGTTACAGCGTAACGGACCGGACCGACAAAACATAATAATCCGAAAGAGAATGTTTTGACGATGTGGTACGTGACGGTCCGTGCCGGTACGTCAAGTGTTGGTGCAGAGGGAACTCAAATATTATTATCAACACAGTAAATTAATTCAAATAAAAATGACAGTGAAAACATAAAATATCAATTTAAAATCAGGCGAGTCAAATTTAATTAAAAAAAAAAAAAAAAAGTAAAATCACATACAAATTATAACAGCTATTATCTATAGTAAATGATTTGTAACTGAGTGTAAAGAATATTTTGATTCAATAAAATACATGAAAAATTGTCTTCTTAAACTTAATTACAAAAAGTTGAAAACTTAAAATATAATATAAACTAAGCATATTAGCAAACCTAATATTTACGATAAATTACGAAACATATTGAAATTCTTTAAATATTTTACTGAACAGTTACAAATACTTAATCACACATCAATAACTGAACACTGAAAACTACACTGAATGACTGAACTACACTAAACGGCTACCTACGTATGTATGTGAATATTATTGAATAACATATTTGGACGATTTGTCGTGACGTTACGTGCTGTGGCGGTCCGAGCCGTGCCGGGACAGTGTGAAACGGGCTTTAGTGTAGACACAACTGTGCGACATTAATGCATGTCTAGACCTGAACACTGACGGCAATAACCGCCAGCAAGTCGTGTAGCCGATTAATATTTATCACAAATAATAACCATGCGTTTATATTCAGTATTGTTCGTTTCATTTATATTATTCAGTATCAAAGTAAATTTTAAATCGGCTAACAATGCATTGATATTTGTCGTAGTATATAATATAGGTTCGGTATCTTTTTTAAACAGATTTTGTTTGCCACCATCTGCTTTGTTTTGATTTTGGTTTTTTTTTTTTTAATACCATATGAATATTATATATATTTTATATTTGTAGTGCTGCAGTACTAATTTGTAAACTTTTCATTGTTTAAATAACTAATCAAATAATCGAATAAAGAAAAAATCTACCACAACTGCAGGGAATCACGGGTAAGTGTCGTCCTCTGCGATGCTACTGATGCCTGGGTAATTGATGGAACGCTACGCAACATCGCAAAACCAACACAACATTAGCGCGTAACACGTAACAGTACTGAGTTTTAACGTGCAAAACTTGCAAGTGTGAACCAGTCTTTAGGATACTGTTCTTGAATCTTGAATACAATCTGTGTTCAGTTCGAAATCGATAAATAATATTGATACAATTGGTTTTATTATTTAAAGAAATGTTTCCCGATAAAAGGCTTTCGTATTATTTCAGAATAATAGCTACCAGTACAGCGATACCCCCATATCGAGCTTAAAATTTAATAAATACTCTCCATTCGTACTACTAACGCTCGTTGTGATCGTAATAGATATTCTAATTACACAATTTTTATACATCCATTTACGACTTCATTACGAGTAATTTTTAAATATCAAATGAATTTAAAGATATTTAAATTATATTTGTGTTTAATTAATGAAAATATTTTCGTACTTGTACTGTATTTAAATATACGTTATACTAAAAAAAAAATATCAATGTGATGTATGAGTGAAATCACCAAATAAAGTAAATAAAAATATAACAGGATCACTAATTATACCAAAATAACGTTCGACTAACTTTACATCGCTATATGCCATAAAACACGAGGTGCTTGGTGCGAATTTTAAATTCTCGAATATTTTCAACACGTGCAAATCGTATTTCTACGCGTTTAGTATTTTTAAAATAATAAATCAAACACGAGCAACCACTTGTATACTTGGAACGGACCGAACAACAGAAAGCTATCGTGTTGAATATGAATATTGTTAACGAAAAAAAAAAACTATAGACGTCGACTAATTAAATAAATAAATTACAAAATTTTACTTTATTCCTCTAGAAACGGATCGATCACGTGTAAACAATACCAAATAAATTTTTGTCAGAATAGCGATGGTAAAAAATTCAAACATAATTACATAATACAAATATAAATAACAAAGAAAAAATGTTTCAGTTTGCTTAAAGCACGGTATATTTGAATTAAGTTAGCTTGTAATATATGTTTTTATTTTTTCATCAATTCAATAATAATTATTTATTCGAATTACAAACATAATAAAAAATAAATAATTTTTAAAAAACTTATAATTTTACATTATAGATGTTTAACTTGTTTTAACTATTACGATCTTGTCTCTTTGAGATTCGGTGTCTGCTATACCTACTCTGATGATTGATCTATAGAACTCCTTGTATCAAGCATGGTTGGTTTCAGTTAATTATATTATTCTGACTTTATAGTGAAAACCACTTTCCACTAATCTAATTTTACTAGAGAATTTTCAAAATTGCTCCTTTTTGAGGAGTGCCGATTTTAGTTGTTTTTAACGCATAATATAGAAAGAATTCAACGGTATACTCGAGAATTTATTTCTTTTTTTTAATTTATTGATTTTTATTTGAAACGTCCTCACGTGCACTGGTCGGTCAAATTTTAGTTGAAAACAGACCTGTTTATTGACAAGTACCGTGTATAGTACGAATAGTTCAAAACATTCAATCTAGAAAGTTGAGTTACGGGCTTATTAGCCGGTACAGAAATTTCAATCTTGTACAACCTCGGTTTAATTAATTATTAATATGCACATTCTCGGTTGGTTTTTCTCTCAAAGTAGGCTCTTATGTATTTAATTTAACAAGAGTAATATTACCTGTTCGTACAATTACTTCAACATTAACGCATTACTCTTAAGGGCGTTTATTTGAAAATTAGATTATACATCTTTAATCTGCTCAGAGAAATTACTTAAATTTATTTCCACGTCATATGATTTCCATTATACGGACGGTCTGAAGTGTCCATAAAAAAAATGTACATTGAAATTACACCTGTCTAAAAATTCAAATCTTCAGCGTGCTCTGTAAATGTCCCATTGAATTCGAATTCAACGAATTTTCAATGATTTTTTTCACAATAAATCTTTAAACGATACGATTTATGTCGGTCAGTATTTGTATTATAATTTTTTTTAAAGATGTTATATCGATAAATCATTATTTTTATATCTGGTACTCGTATTTTTTAGAAAATAATATTATTTCCCTCATTTATACCAATAATTGACGTCATTTTTGAATTATAGCAACGGGAAATAAGACAAATTATACCGTGTATAATGTATTCATGTTATATAATAAAAAGAGTAAACAGAAAAAACAAATAAATATGTAAAAAAAAAGTCAATGAATGTATACGAAGTATAAATAAAATGATAAAAAAATTCTTTTTTTTTTATTATTTCAAATGCATAGTTAAAAACTACAAAATACAATAAATTATTAAGAACTTCCGTGTTGAATATAACTTCAGTGATGCAAGATATCAAAACAACTTTTTACCCGTCACTTGGTTTTTTTTTTTTTTTTTTTGTAATCATATTGTATTGTCCAATATGATATTTCTTCTGTAACAAAAGTGAAATAAAAATAACCTTTCTACTTAATGGTTTGACATTTACATTTATATTTAAAAAAAAAAAAACAAACAATTTCAAATCTTAAAATGAAATTATGTATTCATTTACACTTAGTACGTCGGAGATGTATTATAACCTACATAATATTACGGGGTGATATTCAAAACATTGTTTTAAACATATAAAAAAAAATACAGTGTTAACATATTGCGTATTTAATGTGATAGGTATTCTTTGTGTTTCAAACAAGCTCATTTGCATTTATATAACAACAGTGCTACACATAAATTATTTTTTATTTGAATAAAAAAAGAATATGTATATAAAATTTCGGCACTTGTTTAAAACATGAAAATTTCTTTCGAGATCGGAACGAATCGTTGTCTAATCCGTCATCAACGTCGATGTGGTTTTTATTTTCGGGGTTTAATAATATCAAAATACATATTTTTATCAAACATATAGCTGTTTTCGGCGTCTTTTTTTTTTTTTTTTTTAATCCAAAAAAAAATTACTGCACAACACATTGACATATAAAATAGTGAAAATTAGTTTTTTTACAAAAGCTGTATGTCTGGTTTCCGATTTCTGATCGTTTGAAACTTAAAACAGCCGATTACGACATTTAAAACATGTAAAACCGATAGATTTTGTCCTCCTTGTGTTTTTTTTTCTTCTTATGACTCGAGTGAAAGAATACAAATTGAATCGTGTACGGAAAATAATAACATAAAGCAATCTAGTTTTCGGAACAACGTACACCAAGAGGACAAATAAGTCTCTAGAACTTTGCCATGAAATTTCTCGAAAAATACAACAGTAGTTTGAACCTTCATAATGTAGGAAAAAAGAATCGGGCAATTACAATGCTCCCCACGTTTTTCACTGATTTAAAACTTCGACCCGAACAAATCCCCAAAAAAGGTTTTCAAATTCAAAATACCCGTGACGTCTATTTATGCAGTATGATTCACAGTGTGCGTGCGTGCGTGTGTGTGTATGTGTGTGTGTGTGTGTGTGTGTGTGTGTGTGTGTGTGTGTGTGTGTGTGTGTGTGTGTGTGTGTGTGTGTGTGTGTGTATGCACACGTGTCTATGTGCGTGCGCGCGCGCGGGTGTGTGTGGTTTGAACGTATGTATATTCATGGCCAGTCTTATGCGGTATTTAAGGCTTTGTACGAGAAAATTTCAAATCGATTTGCTTCGACCAAACTCAATACCGAATTAAATTCGAAACAGTATGACAACGTATTACATTACCGTTTTGAAATAAACTCGAGGTCCAAATATAACCATGTAAGATAAATATTAGAAAAAAAAAACAAAAAAAACTATACAGTAAATTCTTGAAAATAACACTAATACCTATGTATAGTTAACTCACCCTTTATTTACGATTATCTTTACTTATTTACGACTCATACGGTTCTAATTGAATACGTTTAGGACGATAGCCAAATGATAATATCGAAAAATACATTGAAAATAAATTCTATGTCCTGTTCTATTCTTTTTTTTCTTTTTAGAAATTTATTTATTTCAACTCGAGAACTCTCGGTTTATACATCGTTATACATCGACATAAACCGTCAGCCATATTATTCGTATTTTGTGGATACATCGACTTAGTTTTATCTACCTTAAACACTTCATCCCCCAAGTTTTCATGTCCGTTTTTAGAACGCGAATGTTTTTTCAAAAGTTTTTTTAATAGCAAACGTTGCTCACATTTATATACACACAAACTCACAAGCCCATCCGGTAAGTTTCTATACAGTTCTCGTCTGCTCCGGGACCAAACTTAAGTTGTTCGTTGTTTTATCAACGATTCTGACAGCCTCGCCAAGGGTCGTAAAAAATGTGAAATTAAGTCACAAACAGACACTTATAGGTAAAAGCGTAAAATCTATAACAACTTGCCAAAAGAAGCGAGTTATAAGCCCCGACAATAAAAACCGGCCTTTTCTTTGCCGAAATTATTATCAACCATCATACCAACTTTTATTTTTTTCCTTTATTTAATTAGTGTAATTAACAAGTCAATTACTCGACATGTTATTTTTATTTTTCTGTCACTATGTTATGTTTTGAATTATATTTTCAAATTAATTTCTTATACCTAACATAATGGGTATGACAATTTTAATTCACGTGAAAGAATATCTCTTAATACGATTCAGTATCGACGACCTCAACTCTTGAATATAAGTTGATTGATGGTTAATATATTGATGCTTCTTCTTTAAATGTCCAAGTTAACTTTAAAATTCCTCCTCTTCTTCTAGATCAGGCTTTCCTTTTGTAATTCCTTTCTATCGTACCAACTATGGTAAGAATAATCCAATAGATCGAAATGACGCATTTGGCCAATGACCACCCTACCTTATTTAGTCTGTAATTATATTATCTTAATACATGTTTTGTTAATTATTATTTACTTTCTGTTTCAAAATATTAAATACTACAGTTTATATAAGCTGTTAATGTTATTTACTCTCTACTGTCTCAGAATTGTATCTTTAATTATATGAAAAATGAAATTGCACCATTGGGCCTTGTACCCGTTATGTAATATAACAAATAAATAAATAAATAAATATACGAACTATACGAGTAATTTCTGGCATAACAGAATAATTTAACCTTGTCTGTCAAAAATCAAAAAATCTTCTGTCCAATCAGAAACAAACTTAAATCTTTTTGAGTCGTTAAAAGCATGTATTTTGATAAATGGTGATTATTATCATTATGTTTACATAAAAAATATAATCTGATTAATAAATACAGTTTTCGTACTAGATCTAATATCAATCGATGTATGATAATTAGGGCTGAGGACTTCTATACTTAAAGATCTCAAAATATGCATGCACTTATGCACTAAAAAAACAATAATTATGCACCAATAATATGTTTTAAAAATGTATTTTATTTTATTAATTCATCTAATTACAATATTTATATGAAAAAAAAAAATTTGTAATAAGTATTATTTCGATAAGTTAATTGTAATAAATTCTTGAAAAATGACGAACAACTGAAGCTCACTTCCTATGTATGTTTCGATTTTATCGGATAGATAGTAAATTATCTAAACGATAGTAAAGATATTATTTTTAAACAGAAAATTTACCAATTAGTTATTTTTTATCTAAGCTAATTTAAGAAATTATATCGAAAATTACCAAATATGATCTTGATTTTTCTAATACACTCAAACATGCATTTATATGCAATAATGACAAAATATGCAAAAATATGCAAGTTAAAATCTTAAATATGACTTCCTGGTATTATGAAACATATTTGTAAAAAAATTCTTCATATCTTTCTACAAAAATATGAAAAAACTAGAAGTCCTTAGCCCTAGTGATGATATTTATATCATTTAACTCCCAAATAGAGTGCAACTTCTACCCAGCCCACAATCGTTTAAAATATGCAACCAATACAAATTATTCATCCGAATCGTCCAAATTCTATAACCCTAACATGTTTTCTTGCAACATTCAAATAGACGAATGGGGTGCGAAGCTCTACATTTATACATCAATGTTTTTATAGTATATATTTTCCATGTGATTTGTGTGAAATATATCACATTACGAGATTGTCGAGTTCAAATGAATCAATAGAAATATTCATAAAAGATTCCTAGTTGAATATTAATTTGTCCTTTGAGACAATAACCTCTTGATAAAGTTAACTATTTTAAATATTTTTTTTTAAATCAATAATTTTAAAACAAACGATGTATGCTTCAGCATAGTCGTAATTATAAAAAGATTGTAATGATAATATGAGAAAAATCATGAGCTCTAATAAATGTAAAAAGGATATATTCGTTTCAAAACAAAAATATGAATAGTTTAAATGGATTTTTTTTCTAGAAGTGTTATAGTACCGTTGTGACTTGAACGCCTATAGTACTTAATTAGATGATAAAAAAAACATTTAAATATACTTTAACGAGATTTTCTTATAGGTGATTCGATTTATTTATTTTAGTTATGTGTTCACAAACCCAAAAACAATAAGACTAATAATATAACTAAATGACTGGACATTTTTACTAAATACCAAAAAGACATTCATACAAATAAAAAAAAAACTCTCATATTTTAGGACTTAATGCAGAACTTTGAAAATATTGTTTTTTGATTTTATAAAATGTTGAATTCGTGGTATCAAGACTTGAAAATTTCACAATATTATTGATATACTTAACTTCCTTAACTTACTTAACGATTCTGATTAAATCTCAAAACTCGTTAGCCAGGATTTTTTTACCGAGCGTTCAAAGTAAGAATTTTTATTCCAGTATATCAAATTAAAGCTTCGGGAAGAACCTTTTTCCTAAAATTATAATTTATTGTTTTTTATCCTTAAATTACTCTTATCACCAGTGTCTCTCCTGGTAAGTAAAGAATCTCCATAGAGCGAAGCAAGTCTTGCTTTTATTAAGTTTGTATTAAAATTGTTATTCTCAGTAACTTACTAACAAAATAAAATATTGGATTTTTAAATAATTGTAGTTTTTGAAATTGGCGTGTTATATATATATATATATATATATATATTATCTACTCAGAAATAGTTGTCATATTAAATTCTTCACGGTTAGAGATCAAGTCTAGTAATAAATTATCCTTGATTAATATTCATTAAGTGAGTATAAATAGTGAATGGGGTTCGAGCCAAATGTCTATTTTATTCACAAAACTTTGTGGTTCACTAATAATTCATAGCAAACGTATAAATCTCTTTTCAAAAAAAGCACGTTTTTCCCGACCTTATATTTAACTCCAGACCAATACGTTATACAATCACAACTAAATTTTCTCATTCTCTAGTGTCAGAAATGAATTTAAGACAAAAAAATCCACCTGGTTTAAATCTCTTTCTTGGCATCCTTCTCGGCGAAAATTCCTGACCCTGTTTACAACAAAAAAATGTTAACTTAAAGATGTATAAAATAATAAAAATACGTTCATATAATATATATATATATATATATACTATATAATATCTAGTATGTTATGGTTAAGAAAATCAAAATTAAAATACTGTCCTCGAAATATATTGTAATTGTTAAAATTAAGTGCGTTATTTTTTTTTTCTTCTTATGTAGTTGTATTTAATTTAAATAATTATCCGATTGATATTTGTTTGAATCGAACGGACAGATAGTTTCCGGCCTTCCCATTCATTTGGTGTCATTAATTTGGGTGGATGACCCAAAGCTTACCTGAGCAAAGCGTATTACATCGGGTGAGGTATCAATCAATAAGTTTATTCGGTCGTTTCGGATGAATCCATTATAAATAAAATAATAAACATCAATATGTTATATAATTATATAATATTAATATTAGAGAAAAACTAAAATTATTCTATTACGTTCTAGTAATGTGAGGAATATTTCATTTTTTTTTTTTCGTTATTTCCTTTTCGATCGACTAGAGTTAATCCCATTATTACAAGACCTAATTAATAACACTCCTGGAAATCCTGGAGTCGTACACGCTTTTGTTAAATCATAATCGATTCGGTAGTTTAAGATGAAAATATGAACAAACGGGAAAAATCTCACATATACACACAAATAACACCTTCCTTTTTCTGGAGTCGAATAATAATTAATAACCGATTAACATTCAACATTAATGACTGTCAGATATAAATTCAATGCGTATAATGTAAAGGAAAACAAATGTGTTTTACCACTTCGTGTGCTGTAATATGAGTAACAAATTACAACAGGCGTTTATGATCATAAAAATATTCGACCGTTAATTCCTAAGGTTCATCATTCGCTATTGTGGTGACCGTTTTAAAATAAATAAATTAAATAATAATCATTTATTTAATACAATTTTATTATTATTATTTATTTTTTTTTTTTAATTGTTTCTCCAAAACAATCGATTTGATTATCCGTGTCTACTTAAATCACGAGTGTTTTTTTTTATTCTTCGTTTGTTTGTAATATATTATATGTTTCGACTTCGAGCGAACTCAATCTAAAACAAAATAAACGGTTAGATTATGTCATCTGTCCAATCACATCACATTTTAATGCATAGAATCTATTTTCATGAGTACGTCTCGTGAATAATGTACATAAATCGACGGTGACAATCCAAAAGGGCATAAGCATTGATTATTAAATAGTCTATTCTATAATCAATGGCATAAGCGACGTTTTCGTCGTTTTCGGGACGGCTAAAAAACAATTTTTCACCAATGACTTGACTTGAAAAAAAATGTCACTAAACGAAAAATTGGATTTCAATTTGTCTTAAATGATCATTCGATCGTCCGTTTGATTAATAATGCATACCGATCGAAATCCGAGTATGATATAGATTTTTGGCGCTTGTGCCCTATCGGACTGCCGCCGTCGAATCCCAACTATACGTATAATTCGAACGTACACGACGTCGCGTCGTCGGTGAATTCGTGTTAGCGTGCAAGCGACCTAACTTTTCATCGTCATCGAATAGTCGTAGTGTCTGTAACCCCGTCCCCGGAAGATAATTTTGATTTTGTTTATGACGTGTTTCAGTGTGCCGTCTACTGGAGAGTGGCGTACACGCGATATTCGGACCGTCCGACAGCCACCTAGCCAGTCACATAGTGTCCATTTGCGAATCGGTCAGTATGCCGCTGTTGCTGACCATAGCTGACCGGATCACAGACTTGGGCAGACGCCATTTTGTCACGGATATGTTTCCGACACGTGGACATCTGGGCCAAGCGTTTACAGACCTGATCAATTTTCTAAATTGGACGAAAATCGCGATCGTGTACGACGACGAGGAAGGTAAGACGTCACATCGGGAACCGACATCCGGCGTCGCGCAATTCACGTCCTCGCAAGATGGGGGAAGAATTCTCTCTCTCTCTCTCTCTCTCTCTCTCTCTCTCTCTTTCTTTCTCGCTCTCGTTGTGACATTCCGTCCGTGTTGTTCTTTATTAAAAACACGGTTTGATTAACGACCACGGTTCTTTAATGCCACGTCGGTGTTCGAGGTTTTATTTTTGAAATCAAAATTTGACTGTCGATTAATGATCGTGTTACTCGCAGGTTTATTGCTGGTACAAAATCTAATGAAAATGTCAAAAACAGACTTTTACATCAGACAAGTGGACCAGCATACGCATAGGCAAGTGATGAGAGAAATCAAAGACAAACATATTTTCAACATCATCGTGGACATTCATCCACGCAATATAAATGGCTTTTTCAGATCGGTGAGTACACTAAAACACTTAAAATTTTACACTTACCCACACGCATAACCACTCCGCGTGCGTGGTATATGATTTCTCTTCCGAGTCGTATATAATGATTTATTTTTTTTTTTTAAAGTAGATATATGTGTATTATTATTATTATTATTATTATATTTACTTTTAAAGCTCGATAGGTGCAGAGTACTGAAACAATAAATTATTATGTGGTTAGTTATTTAACTATTACTAAAATTATTTACCAAAACTAATAACACTGAGCGTGTTTTGTTAATAAAATATTTAAGACAATATTATAACTATAAAATATGAAATAAAAATGTAAAACAATATTTATGACTATTGAGTATAAAATACTATTTTCGTTCATACAATTTTTTAATTCCAAGAAAAAATGAAAGAAAAAACCGAAATTGTTAAGTTTATTACGCAGAGGCGACATAG
The DNA here is from genome assembly GCA_027580255.1 of Therioaphis trifolii. NCBI lineage: Eukaryota > Metazoa > Arthropoda > Insecta > Hemiptera > Aphididae > Therioaphis > Therioaphis trifolii. The sequence goes on along the minus strand of CM050404.1, from coordinate 36,443,852 downwards.
AGATTGACCGGTGCAAATAGACAATAGTTTCGTTTGCAAGAAGGAACAAAGAACACCATACAACTTATTTTTAAATTTTAAGCAAAGCGAGGGGTTTATTTTTAAATTTCTGTAACTACGTTTTTTTTTTTTTTTTTAGTAGTCGACTTCGTCCAAAACTTACATTCAACTCTACCGCAGCAAATCAGTGATTGCTCCCCTTTTGTTACTTTAAGAAAGTCATTTTAGTACATTCTCAAAAGTTTTCCCTGTGTTTGGCAAAACTATCGTGAAAACAATTATATTACGTGCCATAAATAGGGTTTTCATGAAATTTACCTAACCCATTTAGTCTCAACTCCAAAATAACGGATTTAGACGTGAAATCGTCACCAAATATTCTCAACAATCTCTTTGAAAAAGACCAACATACTTCGCACCGCAGGATATTCTTCGATCCCCGAATATAATCGGAATGGGTTTGTTGAATTAAAAAAAAAAAAAAAACGATGGATCATTTCTTAAGTTGAACGCTTCTGAACAAAACGTTAGTACAAAAAAAACACATATATTTTAACATTTTCGGCCTAATAACTGTAGATTTTTTTTTTTTTATCAAAACCATTTAAACACTTTGTTGTTAATATAGGAAACATTATGCATTTATTTTTTTTTTTTCACCAGACGATTCAAAACATGTTTTTCTATTTGTATCCAAATGATATTAAAGATTTACACATTTAACGTTGAAAATTGATGTAAAAAAACAATCTATCGCATAAAAATCGTATAACAATTTACTTGAACGTTTATAAATAAAAAATCCTGCGTCAAGATTTTTTAAATTTTTTTAAAATCATTGTTACTGAACTATACGAGTTAGGCCATATTGAACTTTCAAAACTTTTGGTCGAATATTAAGAATGGTATTGAAGATAAACTTTAAAAATTTGGTATTTCTACTTTTATCCCAAAAATTGAACTTGTTTTTGAAATTTAATCAAGTACGTAGCGATATGTCATAAATATATGGTAAACATTTCAAGTCTCTAACAATATTTCTTTCCCGGTTATGACTAAATAAGTGAAATCGATTTCGCGAACGTTTCGTTTACTGATTACTGTAATCGTTTACGATTTTACTGTTTTTACTCGATTTTCGCTCGCGCTTGAAAATATTATTGAGAAGGGAGAAAATGAACCTTCAAAGCATACATACGATTTCCGATAAATGATGTTACTGTATGGAATTTTTGAGCAAATTCAAATGTAAAAAGTGTTAACAGAAAAAAAAAATAACAAAATAATAAATGAAATTTCCACAATGATAAAATTTTTACACCAAATGAAGCTCTACCGCTTCACTCGGAATCTAAAAAAGTTTCGAGAAAATCACTCACTTTGGACGAGGTTTAGAAATCAAAAAATATTTTTCTTTCGTTTCTAATAAAATTGTTTACACTTGATATTGAGACCGGTCAATTTCACATTATCTTTTATTTACAACTATACTAACGATTCTGAAAAAAAATCTCAAAACTCATAGGCCAGGCATTGTTTTTTTTTCTTATGACCGTCCCATGTAAGAATTTTAATTCATATTTATCACACTAAAGCTTTACTCGGAATCGATGATCGGAAAAAATGATTTATTACTTATTTAAAATCCAATACAACGACCTTCAATGTCGTGTCTGTAGAGCGAAGAATGTTCTGATTGTTTAATTTTTTAATGAAATATTTCAAAATTACATTTTCTCTAGATTTTTTTCTCTCATTCGTTGTTTCGATATGATCGTTTTATACGTGCCGCTGATCCGTCTATATTCTTATAATAACTATGCGATTTCAATAAATAACCGATTCTCAATTAGCCGTCAAAATCACAATAATTAACAATTTTTATTTTCGATCGCCATATTTATTAGTGGATATGGTTTAGTGATTAAATTAAAAAAAAATGTTTCGGGTCGACCCACGTTATTCTTTAACTTTTGATGTGCGTGTGGGTGTATGTGTGTGTGTGTGTACGGTACGATATTATATAATCATCTTTTGACTGTTGAAACCGAGCTTTACCACGATTGATTTTTTGGCGGTTACTAACATACATATTAATAGGACGCGACATAGCGAGTACACATCCGAACTGTGTTTTCGAATGTATGCGTGTCAAAGGGTTCTAAACCACGGTATTGTGTCTCGAAATAAGATGCATCAGCGAGCAATAATAAAGTGCTTTAATAAAGATCGGGGTCCGAAAACTTCCTACCGTTCCGCTTTAGAAATCCTAACGTTTTATGACGTTTTTTGTAATCGTGTCTATATAACACGATCCATTGAACCAGAGATTATTCGACGACGAGATAGCAAAATATTTAGCCGACAATACGCCCACAAAAAATAAATAAAATAAATTATTTATTAAAGTATACATTTTTACGAGACGTTTCGGTATAAACGGGTGTTGACTTTCGCATGATAAAGTCGAAATCGTTCTAAAACACGGTGTGGTGACTTATCCGTTTTGTTCTTCTGACAAACTACGGTGTTGTAATCGATAATGGATTGAACACATCATTTAATTAAATCCGTGAGTAACGACAACGTAAAGTTTAAAAACATTATATTCGATGTTACTACCGTCGGAAAACCATATTTCTATTGGGGCGTGTTAATTATTTTAGGTAAGGATCGGGCCGATTCCGTTATACCAGAATATGTAAAAAAAAAAAAACGGTTATTCCTGATTACTTTTCGTACTTAAATAACGATTACGTTCTGTGTTTTGTAAATTCAGTTTAAGCGTATCGTTAGACCACAGTGTTGGAACATATTTTATAAAAACTCAAAAGCCAACAAACACAACGACATTTTTACGTTTTTCCGCGTACATATAAACACATCAACGTTTTCGTGATCGATATATGCGTGATAAATCAATCGATGACGAAAAAACCACCGACGGTTTATAATATTTTGTTTAATCCTCGCGATCAGTGGTTGAATGGAATACAAGCAATAACGGTAATTATCTGATAAACATAGGCTGAAAAATAATTTCTCAACATACGAGTTATCCAATCGTTCATAATTCACGTGATATTAAAACATTGCGATGTTAACGAATGGCATTAATGTTCCAAAAACAAATTCGATTTCGTCTCGAAAATATTCGTACATTTTTCGTAAGACTTCGAAACAGTGCTTTCTGTTATTTCATCGTGATTAATAATGAAATCACGGTGTCGGTGAGTTTCGGCCCGAACCCTAAATCAAAAATAAGAGTTTCTGAGACTGGTGGTCGTTTCGCGTCCGCGGATTCATAAGACACGCGTAGGTACTTATTTCGGCAGCGTTGTAATTATTGTCACTTGATATCGACCCGTCGTAGCGTTATCCAGGAGACGTTCGCGAGGGGTCGACTACGTTTTCTCTCAAAAACATACATTTTTATTTCAGTTTATGAAAATATTTTGATTTTACCGATTAATGGATTTTTTGGTGTTTTAGTTGTTTGTTTTCTTTCGTATCGTCGGCTGGGGAAAAGTTCAAAACGCACTGATTTAATGAAATCAAATATGCTCTATTTCTTTCCTTGCTAACTTTGTAAACTGCTATCTGGTAAACGCTTCGTTTTCAATCCATTATTTATGCATTTTATTTAAGTCTCTGATTGAACTTCTTGTTAAACACCGACAAAATTATAGGTAGTAAAATGCAGTGGCAGCTCGTGTATGGGTTCATAGGAGCAAGTGCACCACCTGAATTTTGTATAATATTAAATTATTTTTTGACCTAGTCATATTTTCCAACGTGTCTTTGATAATTTAAAATAAAAAATATAAATATGTCAAATTATATCATTATCTCTACAAGTTCTCGTAATGACGTTATCATATTAAAGTGTGTGTGTGTGTGTGTGTGTGTGTGTGTGTGTGTGTGTGTGTGTGTGTGTGTGTGTGTGTGTGTGTGTGTGTGTGTGTGTGTGTGTGTGTGTGTGTGTGTGTGTGTGTGTGTGTGTGTGTGTGTGTGTGTGTGTGTGTGTGTGTGTGTGTCGTCATTCGTCGCGTCGTACGGATGTCATTCATTCCATTATTCCGATCGTAACGAAGCCGATAAGGGCCGACTATACTCGAATTTAAGACATGCCGGCCAACGACTCATCCACAGCCAACGATTACTATTAATATTCTGACCGATTATTGTTTGAAGCTTCTAAAAACTAGGACTTAGAGTCAAAATTCAAAAAATATCTGCTCTTGATTTCAAATTACACTGTAATACGAAAACGATTATGTAATCGTTGTCTAATCTCGAAAATTATTCTCGTGAGGTATGGTAACAAAGAAATGCCGAACACTTATTATCCCTCCGTTTTTAAAACGATTCAGTAAACCGTTGTTTTTATAAAGAGTGTTTTATTTAAAATAAAACAAGTTTATCTGATTCGAAAGGAAGAACTTCAATAAATCTGTCGATTGTTTGGGCAGAATATTCATTGTTTGGTTTTTAAAAAACACAAATGCATCTTTATATCCATATTTTACGAAATACGACAAAAACTATCCATAGCTGTTTATGAAATCAATACTCTTCGAAGTATTTCGTGTAGCAATAATATTCAATTAATAACAACGATTTTGCATCACGTTCAAATTTTTACTGAGAAATGTTTTTAATCCATCGTTATTAGAAAATTGAATTTCTTCGTTATTTAATAATTATATATGAATAATAATAATATGATTGGAGTAGATAAAAAAAAAAATTTTTAATGATTCTTATAACACTAGGAATACTATTCAATATCTATAATAATTAAATAGATTTCACTGGTATTCAATATTACTTCCTGGACATAATTTGTTTAGTGTTAGTTATTAAAAAGTAAAAACTGATGCTTTTCCGTGAGTTGAAATGAAAATAAAAATACTGTCATACAATCAAGTATAATCAATCATTAAAAGAAAACAACATTTTAAATAACCAAATAACCAATTCGTATTTTTGACGAAGAAAATGTTCAATCCACGATGAAAATAACATAACATTTTTTGTAGTAAAAAGAATTTGATTAAGATAAATATAACAAATTTTAGTTGTTAAATCACAAAAATATTTCCGATTTCGTACGTTTCATCTTTTTGGGAACACGATTCAGTATGATTTTCTGTGCGATGTTGCCATTTATTATTTCTATATTATGTAATTTAGCAATTTGTTTAATTTTCATACAGTCATAAAAATAATGAATAAATAAAAAATATTTTATTGCATTTTTCTAAATCGTATATACATTTTATTTGTCGATAGTTCGATCTGAACGTTGTGTAGGGCCATTTGATTGTAAAGTTCTTGAAGACGCTAATCATATTTTCGTGGAAGTCTCTTCTCGGGTTTTCTCCAGAACCGACATAACCAAATGAATAAGAAATTATCTGCGTATATTTGTGCAATAGATCTGGCAACATTGGCAAGAAAATCTCCAGTGTAAACGTACCCACGGAATCGTGGCCTTTATAATGTGCACGATTCCGTGCGTTTACGAGGACAATACGGAATCGTGTTGTACCTACCCGAAATTCTTCCGCAAATAGCTTACTTGCGTTTACCCGACAACACACAAAATTGACAAAACGCGAATTTAAAATCTGTTAAAAAAATTTCGGTTAGAACGAGACATTAATGTTGGTACGAGAACACACGTTATATTTTGTTTCACCGGAACTATTCGTGAAGTCATAGGCGGATCTACGGGGTGTGCCGGGTGTGCCTTGGCACACCCTAATGTAAAAAAAAAAAAACAATTTATAATATAAATACACATTGATTGAATTTCAGTTTATCGTAAGTAAAACTGCAAGAGTTCAGTCTCTGAAATAATAATTACGTGTATTTTTTACCAATCGCTATTTTTACATCAATAACGAAGCCTGGATGTTTATATTAGTAAAATCATTACATCGTACTTGTTCATCGTTATATTCAATATTATATTATGTTCGGTGTCATTATCCTCCATACAAAAACTTCGGTCTAATCGGTCTAATAGTGGTGGTAAAAACTATTTTTAGCGAAAAAATATTGCTTTTTCTCGGAAACCGAGAATATATTTTAAATATATTTCGTATATTGTCTTATGGAAAAAATTATTTGCTAAAAAAATTCCAGAAACAGTTCAGTTAAATTTTGTTTATATCTAAAAAAATTACTACAAAAAAAGGCCGAGCACACTCAAATGTAGAAGTCTGGGTCCGCCTATGCGTGAAGTAATATTTAGCGAACACATTCAAATACCATAGAAAAAAAAATAAATAAGCGATTCAAATTCATAAATTTATTCGTCTTAGGTCAGAACGACCGTAATAGAACTATTTCACTTTCGAATTTCTAACATTTCCATCGGAGTTTTTCTCCTATCGTACATAATACCATATTATCGTTATATTCGTTTTATATTCGTTAAATTTAAACACCTTCTAACAATGCACAACGGTAGCCGCTATTCAAATACGAATATTTCGGCGAAATTAATGTTCTCGCCTATATAATATTATTATACGTTGTACCATTTTTGTATCGCGTAATGGCGACAACGACCGAGCGTTGTGGCGTTCTTTCGACATTCGTTTTCCACTGTTAACGTTAAAAGCGGATTTGATGTCGTATGGATTTTCGTAATAATTAGGCCCGAGGGCTAATAGGATTTCAATATTTCACCCGATTCTATGATAACACTGATTTCCGAAAACCACATCCGGCACACACATTAGCCAGTTCGAAACCTAATCGTATTTCATTTCTATTTTGCGTTTTCGACGAGTTTTAATTGTCATTAGTGCGTTACAACTCTTTTTTCGTTATTAATAATTACCAATTATAAGCCGACGTCTTCTCGAGTCTTGATTAAATTTTATTAATCCGATGATGGAAAAAACCGATAAACAACGGTGATGGAAACTCGTCCTTTGACTATTCGGTCCTCGGACGAGATAATAGTGGATACATTGTATT